>JAAWXA010000067.1:770305-948305 GCA_038090715.1 Florisuga fusca
GGGGGGGGGGGGGGGGGGGAGAGATGGTGGAGCAGAGAGTGAGGAGCAGAAGAGGTCCAAAATGATGTGAGAAAATAATCTCTTGCTAAAAAAAAGAGATGGGAAGAAAAGAGTTGCTCCCTAGATAGGTTTTGAATGCCAAGTCTCAGCAATTTTCAGTGCCACATTATAAACCCTTGAAAAACAAGGTTTAAGGCTTCTTATCAAGTCGATGGACTGTCCTTTGTGCTCATAATTTTTACAGAATTGCAAATGCTTCTCACTCTCCTCCTAGAGTCAGAGGGGAGAATAATAAAAAAAAAAGAAAAACCCTGAGGAAAAAGCTAAGTTCCTTTCAGGGAGGAGCTGTTCATTCTTGGGGCAGAAAGCCTGGAGGGCTCTGTGCAGACCCTAGATAAAATGACAGTGGTGGCCCCACAAATTTGTTCCTGGGGTTAGTGCCCTGACTGACCCTTTCCCATTCATCATACCAACGCAGTCACTCATGGTGAATGACACAGCACGACACCACATGAATTATCTCTGACCTTCAGGAGGAGTGGCTCCTCCAGATCAGGTCGGGGTCAGGGGGAGGGCAGGAAGGAGATGTCGGTCTATTAGACCTGGGGATTAGCAGAATGCTTCAGCCTCCAGAGCAAAAAGGTGTTCACTGCATGGACCTGTCCCCCTGGCCTCAGTACCAGAACTAAAGTCTCCGCTATCAAGCCCAGGGGGTTGCTGAGGTAGCAGTGTCTCTGGGATGGAGAGAAGCCCAAGGGAACTGCTTTTGGGTGAGACAGCCGTGGACAGGACAAAAACACCAGGGTCCTGATCCAGGCTGATCGCACCACACAAGGCACAACCAGGACGAGTGACTGGGAGGTGGGCAATCCTGGTGCCTGCTGCAAGTTGGCTTGCTCCAGTGCCAAGGAGCTAACAGACTGTTGGCATTTCTCTAGAAGCACAGATTATTGGATGTTTATCATTTGTCTGAAAGTTGTGCTTTGCTTCTGAAAGATGAAAGATTTGCCTCTAGATCACACCACTGCTCCAAGGAGCTCAGCATTCATCCTGCCTCCTGAAGCTGACAGGACGTGACACTCTAAAGGAAGGTAAAGTCTTAGGACTCATCCTGACATTCCTACATCCCATACTTAGATGCTTTTCTCTATGTTGAATAACCAGATCTCACCTATACAATCTTACAAATATAATCTGAACATCCTTAGATATTTGTAGCCATAGAGAATGACTTAACACAGTTTAGTCTGAGGCATCTTTCACATACCAATACTGTCTGATGAAACATGCACAAGTAAATCTCCTTTCAGATGCTCCAAATCTCATGCAAGGCCCCCAATTTTCAGCATTCTAGAAATGTTTAATATTAAATCAATGAACCATACCACTGACTTAATCATTCATACCTCAGCTGTAACAAACAATTGTCGTTTACAAACATCTCCACCCAGATGAGACCACAAATGTTGGTGCAGCTAATCCCTGAGTAAAACTGCCCAGGATGCAATTTTCTTAGGAGGATCAGGGCCTCATGGTTTAATCCAGCTAAGAACTACTAACTACTGATGCTGGTGAACACAATGGGGCCATTCATGTACAGAAGTGTAAGGTGAACGGAGAGTTAGAAATAAAACTGGGAGAGTGATTTTCCTGTAACACCAACTAAAATTAAAACAATGAATCTAATAAGCTCTTAATGCAGACAAACATCAAACAGAATGGGCTGCAGTCCTTAAACAGAGGGAACTCATCTCACATTCCATCTCTTCAACATTCATTCTTGGAAAATCCATATTAAAAAAGCCAAATATGATGGTTTTGTGTCTTTTGTGTGTGTGTGTGGTACCTGCTGTCCACCAAACCATCTCTGGCCACGTACTCTTCCATATTTGTCCCAGCCCATGGCATCAATAAGAACTGATATGACACTGCTCTCAGGGTCATTATCTATAGGGAGATTTCCTTGTTAACAAGCCCCAGAAAATCCTCCCCAGGAAAATCTAGCATGGCAGTTTTTACCCAGTATTTACCCAGAATATTTACTAAAGCAGTGTTTAAGGAAAGGCATGTTATTCTGCATGGGGCACTAGGGAGGTCTACATCTCCTGCTTCCCCCAAATCAAACAAACCACAGAGCTAGCAGTGACATTCCAAAGGTTTCCATCACTCAGCTGCAGCCTGAGAGGGTGCAAGCACTCCCCAGGATTTTAATTCCAACTCTAGCTTTGTGCAGGCAGAAAATGGAAATGAAGGAAGGGCTCTATCACTTTGGTGGGTGATTTAGCTTTCTCTGCTGCATCCTGGCAATTAGTTTGCATGATTACAACTGTAGAAAAAGCTACAGTTGTAAGTCTCTGCTGATGTGGGGTGGGTAAGGAAGCTAAAGAAAGACTCCACACTGGCAGCTGCTCCCCAAGGCACTGTGCCTGGGGCTAGACTCCGTTCTAGTCTGGTTTAAATTCCCACAGCATCATGCAGTGCACAAAAGGAGTTTCAGCCATGGTGCCTCCTCCCTGCCCCCTGCACTGAGACAACAGAAAAATAGTTCCTTGCATCCATCTTCTTCTTCCCTGTGCACCTGTACAGGGTTAAGCATATTCTAACCCACTGTCTCATCATGCATTATGCTGGGGCATGACCTTACAGCTAGGGAACCACCAGGCAGCTGCTGGCCTAGGAGGATGTCTACATACTGATTCCCTGCAGAAGAAGGCAGGCTAGAGAGAAAACAAAACAGAACAAAACAAAACCTTTCCAGGAAAGAGATGAGCATGTAGATTCCTTACCAGTAATTCCATCAGAGATTATTAAATCTGCCACCCCTGAATAAGGTCATTGGCTTCTTTTTTCAGCCTATCCCTCCTTTGCCTGTTTCCTCTGGACAGGCACCAGTACCAAGGCACTTTATAATAATCAGAATCTATTTTGTTTTCAGCAAAGCAGATTCTCAAAAGAAATTCCTGAGTTTCTGTTCTGTTGCCTGTATAAGCATCAGAGCATGAACTGATCATACAGGAATCATCAACAAACTTTGTATTTCTCATATACAGGAATAAACATTCAACAAGGTGCAGAATATGCCAGTGAACTGGAGTTACTGCTGCAAGCAGGAGAGAGAATTTGTTAGGCTAAATCAGTAATCCTTTAGCACAGGGGAAGTCTCTGTCCTTCTCCTGCTAGTGACACAGGCTGGCACATGGCTCCCAAATGAACTAACACACAGTGACTGAGGTATTCCCAAATTAATTTGGTCTCCCACTCTCCTTCACTCCATCTCTTGAGTTTGCCACTCTTAGTTCTGTATTTTCTGCACCCTCCTATGCAAGAGTGGTGAGAAATCCCTTCTCAGTGCAATGGGATCCTGTGTGTACTTCCTCACAGGATGCTGCCATCCTGTTACCACCCTCAGGTTCAGTTGTGAGAGAACAGCTTTGGGTGGGTGAAGGTGGACACCATGCTCTGAAAACAAACCAGTCACTATGAGCTCTCTTCTACTCCTTAACCCTCACCCTACAACATTCAGAAGAATTCTGAACTCTTGGGAGAATCCAGGGGATTCAGAGAACTGTTAGTTTCAGCTTTACCATCTGCCCCTCTGACAGCCAAACCTCAATGCATGAGGAGCTCAAGAGTTACTCCATACATTGAGGGTATCAGGTCAGTTTAAGGTGGGATTTTAAGCAACTTAGAAAGGTTTCCCATTTTGAACCTGACTTTTTTTTTCAGTTTACTGTGTATCAGGGTTTCAAACAAAACTGAAAAGGGAACTTGGTACACATTCACTTTCCAAATGGACTTTGTCTGAGGCATTTGATCACTGACCCAGCTGCAAAGCCATAACAGTAGGACATGTGCACAACTCAGCTGTTTTTTTGTGAAATCCAGTGGTTTAGCATAAACTGTCAGTGAAAACCAGTGAGTCTTGGCTGCCTGCCATAACATCACAGCTTATCAGCTTCCCAAATCAAGATTTCTTCTCCCCCCTTTATTCTTATCAGTGGTCACAGTCACCCTTTCTTCTATGAAGTCTCATAGTGGGAATTAATATAAAAAATTTTTAAAATCACATGAACTAAAAATCTTGTGGTCAGATCTCAGCACTCAGCAAGAACAACTAAGCACTGATAGACTCATGTGCTCTGGGAATGCACAGCTCACCCCTCCACAGTCTTTTGGACCTCACAAATAGCAGTAATTCCTAGTCAATAACAATTTGAACCAGTAACCCAGTTAGACATAGTTTCTCTTCTCTTGTTGCTGTCCTACCCAGCCTTATACCAATGCCTGGGAGTTCCCAAAAAGCTCACCTGTCAGTCTGTAAGATAAAGGTCCCTCACTATCCTGAGTGTGCTTGCTAACACCACTTGCTAATAGTTTTATCAAGAGTACCACCAACCTTGTCTCTTTTTGTACACACCACCCTCCTCACAAGAAAGAAGATGAACTGTCCCATACCTGGCAAAAAAGGAAGGAGAGTGGAGCTGGGAATCCATAACTGGGGTTAAACATCAAACTCATCAAGGACATAGCAAGGATACACCATCCCCATCATGCTTATAAAGAAGGAGAGAGGCAATGCAGAAAGAGAGGAAGGGGACAGGGAAGCAAATAAATAAGGACAATGCACAATTTATGAAGACAAGAAGGTAGTAAGTGCTACTCACATGGAGTGTAAATTGGTATTGATGTCACAACACAGCCCAGACAAAAAATAATGATGATGATAATTTAGGGCTTGCACTATATCTCACTCAAGCCACAGTCCTATCCAACAGCAACTCTCACCCTGCTGCTTTCTTCCCCTTCTCTATTCATTGGTGTCCCCCTAAATCAAATACACTCAATGTTGATTTGATTATATTTCCTTATTTTATTTATCATCCATCGCTCACTCTTCTGCTCTCCTCACAAGTTCTCAGTGGGCATCTCAGTCATTCTCTGGTACCTGGCAGTACTCAGAGGAACAAGCCTGTCTTTAGGCCAGAGGAATTAGAATCCTGATGCTGGGAAGGATTCATGCATCCTGCCCAGCCCTCATCTGTCATCCTTTAATCTCCTGTTTTATGCTCCAGATCCTGGCTACCCAGTCCTGACTTCCCAGGTTTATGGCCCTGACTTACTTCCCTCCTGTAACATTTTACTGCTTGGTTATTGGCCCTTAGGGGCCTCATTTACACAAGTGCTGTTTTTGCTGTAGTTAGACTAATTCACTGGGTTACAGTTTGCTCTTACATCTGACATTCTGCTCAGTTCCCAGTCTTCTCTCTCCTGCAGAAAGGCAAAAGATTTTCTAATGGACAGGAGATTTTCTTTTATTTTTTATTTTTAATTACGGTTATTAATCCCCTTGTGGGTGTTTCAAAGCCTGAATTAAATTCTCCCTCTCTGTAAAGCATGATTCTGCCAATTTCTCTTTGATGCACACGTGCCCTCTGGGCCCTTCGTAAGTCTGTGAGACCTTGAGAAAGAGATTTCATCTGGACTTTCCTCATCCAATTTGATGGAATGGCAGACCACAGGCTTGGGAGCCAAAAACGTCTGCTACTTCCACTTCTGTTCCAGCATTCTGTTTTGTTCGGTTTGGGGTTTTTTAAAAATTTATTTTCATGTTCTCATTAGGGAAGGAAACACTTTCCATGTCATCTGGGTTAATTTCTTTCCTAAAGCTTTCTCTGACTACTCTATGACCATTAGATTTCTACCTTTCTTGTGCACACACATACAGATTCACAGGTAAGCCTACACACACAGCTAATATATATTGGTGTGAGAATATGGAACATTTCAATAAATCTCCCTAAGCAAGGCTCATTTTCCAGTGCTGCTTGCTTTCACAGCTCCAATTCCAACTGGGTCTGTGATTTATTTTGTTTAGGGACTGGTTTCCATGTAAAAGCACAGCACAATCAATGCTCTTCCTACATGGCCTAAGACAGAATCATCTCTAGAAGGACAGAGGACACAGTCAAGGGCCACTTGGTCAACACAGATGCATCCAATTTTTTGCCTTATAAAATCCCAAAGCTGAGAGGGTGGGTGGTGCTGTGGAGAGTGGGTAAGGGGATCCATGGAAGCTGTACAACATGACCTGCCTGGGGTTGCATGCCCAACAAGTTTTCATTCAACTGTCCAAGCAAATGAAACTCTAAATTTGAGTCACATTAAAACCTCCCACATGCCAGGATCAAAAGTCTGTTGAATTCTGTTTCAGAGTAAACTATTCAGCATCAGCTTAATTCAAAATAGCACCACAACAATGTCCATTACATGAAAAATGCAACTTGACTTTGTAAATCATAGCCCTTTGCTGTTCTCTGCTACTTTTACAGGATCAAAAGCTTATTGTCAACATGTTAGATTTCCCAACCTATTGCAAGAGATAAATAAGACATTATGCCTGATTCTTGACAGATAAACTATGGCACAAAGAAATGAAATGAGTTGCCTTAGGTCACACAATGACCAGTTTAGGAACTGGATCACTGGACCCATTCTTTTCTTCTAATTTCTCTGTTTCTAAATGGAAAAACCTCCAAGGGTTTGGCACACACTTGCAAATGATTTTTCCAAAACTACCAATATTGGCATAACTCCATTCCTATAGAAGCCAGTATGCTGCTAACAGAATTAGGCCAGCTTATTATCTCAAATGGTAACAAAGCTAGGGCAGCATCCACTGTGATTCAGAATCTCACCCAAGTCAATAAATCTCCAGAGGAAATGAAAATAGTTAAGACAAACCAGCATCAACAAAAAAAACCCCAAACCTAAAACCAGAAATTAAAACACAAGCACATGAATCTAAGGGTTGCAGAGGAGCAAGAGTTCAGTCTGTTTGGTATGATCCAAATCTGTGATGCTTCTGGCTACCATGGGATTGCACATAAAGAAGATGTGCAGTATTCTGTGGGTGCTATTTTTCTTTTCTTTTTTCTTAAATTGGCTTCTCTGGCAGCAGTGACCCCAACCAGATCTTCATTCCACAGGCCTTTCAGTCAGATGAAATAAAATATCCCATTTTAATCAACAGGGATGTACCTAGAGTGCTACCTTGCAGCAGGCACGTGCATATTTTGTTCACCTGAGCCTCAAGAACTGTGTGATTATGTTCAATTTTTGTTCTTCATGGTCCTTCCTCTTTCTCCAAGTGCCCAGCATCTCTTTTTCCACCCTCACAGATGTGCTGCAGTGTTTTCACACTTGATGGCTGATGGAGTTCCCCCATATGGAGGTGGGAGAAAAGAAAAAAAAAAAAACCAACACAAAAAAAATCACAGCTCTGCTGCTGCCTGGCCTGGCATGACAACCCCAGCACCACTGCCAGGAACAATCTTTGAGAGTTAGGGATGTGAGTGCTGCAGGATCCCCCTCAGCCCCAGCTGCCAGCTGGTACAGGCAGTAAAGAAAAACCTCATTATACATTCCTGCAAACCTCACTTGTTTCAAGCCACAGAAACCACGTCTCATGTATTTAGCAGTCAAGAAAAGAAGGCATCTGAAATTTGGTGGATGTTTCTATACTGTGGGCAGAACTACAGCTCCAGACTCCTTCATCAAACCCAGTCGGGTGGTCTAGCAGCAAGTCTGTGGTTTGGAGAGGAGATCCCAGCTCCAAAGCATGCTCACCCTGCACAGTGCTGGTTCCAAGAAGAGCCATGTCCTGCATCCAACCCATCCCTGGCAAAGTGCTGCTGGAGACACACAGGTCATACGTAGTGCAGCCCTGGCAGGGCTACATCCTCAGTCAGCATCCAAACCCAAATGTTTCCACAGATTACTATGAAAAAATGTAATATACTCCACCATTCCTAATTGCACTGAATAGTGTATCACTCACTGGACAACACCATAGAGACTTGGACTGGCAACACTGACTGTCCCTCCCTCCAACAGACTCCAACAGACCTCTTTATACAAACAATAATAACTCCTCTGAATATGGGATTAAATCTCCAGCAATTAGACTCCAAAGTAAAAGCCCAAATGACAGACTCTAATCTCTTAGGTGTATAAAAGTCATTTTTAGATGGTACATTAACTGGCTGGGTAGTTTTATCCAGAGAGCCCCCAATTCCATAATCAGAATGTGGATGTCCTGTATCCTGTCAGATCCCAAACCATCCTCTGTTGTGTTTGCATTAGCAGTTCACCATCCTGCAGCCTTACACTAAAATATTGTCATTTGTCCCAACAAACCTGAGTAATATTTATTCGTGCTGCACATACTCCAAGGGGTTAAAAGCCTTTTAGTTCTGAATACAGTCTGTGTGACTCAATTTCTAAAGCACTAAATTGTAAGCTATAAACCCATGTCATTATTTACTTTCTTAAAGATAACAAGGAGCCAGCTTCTCCCTGTGTCTCCCTCTGTTTTGCTGCCTTTTGGAGGCATTCTTTGCAACTGCTGCATGGCTCAGTAATTCCCAAGCCAGAGTGTGTATGGAAAATCCCTGTTAAACAATGGCCCAGGAAGGAGAAGGAGGAAAGCTCCATTCACCACCAGACCTGGTTGTCTTCTGGCTCCCCCTTTCCCCACCCCCAGCTGCCTCTCTGACCACCTTCCCTGACTCCTTGTTTTGGGTTCAGAGCAGCAGAAGTGGTCACATCCCACACCCATTCTGGGGAGAAGGAAAGGGGGAGTGGGTCAATAGGGGAACAGAATGAACTTGTTCTCAGAGAAGCACAGTGTCCAGCCTGGCAGGTTTCTTTTATCCCGCTTCAGTTCAGTAAAAGCCTCAATTAACTCCACATTAATTATTAAATCAGAACAATGCGTCTTTGGCTTCCAACAGTTAAATTCTGTTACTGCTCTTCCTTTGGGGAGCTTGGCTAGTTTTACAACTTAGGACATAAATATCTTTGTTCAAGGAGCTCCTGGGCTGTTGATTTTGTTCTCCTGTCTGTGAGAGCATTTTTAATCACAGCATCTCATGCACACATGGAAAGAAGCATTTCTGGGCCTGTTACATCTTGAAAACTTTTTACACCTAACACATACACTCTTCCAGGCTCCAAGAGGCTCTAGCAACACACATGAGATTTCACCCCCTCAAGAAAGCTCTCAAGTTAAGGCTGTCCAGGAAGCTGGAAGCTTTTGCACAGCCCCTCTAAAAAGGGGGCTGCTTCCTTGTAAAATGGAGCACTGGGTTTCCAGTTCAGCATTATTCTTGAATTCTACAGCTGCTTCCCAGCCTTTCTCTTCCATAGATGGCCCTAAGAGTTCTACTAAATAAAACCAATCTAGAAATATTTACCTTTTGCTTGAAACAACAAAGAGACAAACAAAAAACCCCAACAAATATAGAAATATAGACATCAAGAGATGACTAATTTAAACAGGCAACTCAGCCTAGTCAGTCAGCCAACTTCTCTGTCTCCCCTCAGTGCTTGGATTTCTGTTTGTGCTCAGACTGAAGAAGCTGGCAAAACCTCATGCCTGACCTGCAGTACTGACAACATGTGATTTGCTTTGCCTCTGTTGGGAAAAAATACAATATTTGCTGTAGCAAACTTACTGTCTGCAAGCCCAGGGGTCCTTCAGTGATGCTATTGACCACAGCTCTCCAGTTCTTGTGACAAGGGGGAGGGAGAACCTGCAGGAAATACATTTGTGTTAGAGAAGTTGCTTCCACATGGCTTTTTTTAAAAAAAGCAGAACGGTCTAGAAGGGAAACAGCAGTAAATACTTTCTTCTAATCTTGTAAATGTAACTCTACTCATTGCTGCCTGCCTGCACGACTGTGTGTGAGCTGTGCACCAGTACTCATCATGCAGAACCTTTCTGATCTTCAGGTGTAAGGTTATCCTGTGAGGCTGAGAACAAAACCCCCTAGCTCAGAACAAAAAAAGTCTCTACAGCCAGATCTAAGTTTCTAGGAGTACCTGTCTCAAAGATGTGACCTGTGTCAAACCTGAAAGACACTACCCAGGGCTCTGGGTCATATGAAAAAGAAAGGCAGACAAGAAGACACACTGTGGGAAGGATGTCTGGCGACTGTGTGAACCGTGTGGCACAACCACCCACAAAAATGAGGCACTGGACACTGCTGCAAGCAACATGAATTCAATTCCTTTTAGCTACTCAGTCCCCTGTGTATCCCTTTGGCAAGTTCCACATTGTCTGACAGAAATCAAGCTGTTCATCCCTGTGCTTCAGCTCTGCATTTGCAAAATCCACCTTTCAGAGGGTTTTTAAGATGTTGGATAAAAGCTGCTATTATGCCTTACAGGTAAGTAGGTAATCATTATTATTTATTATTGTGGCAGTTTCTGGAGAAATTGTATGAAAGAAGAATAGCAAGTTTGCCCTTATGTACTCCCATCTCAGTCTAATTCAATATTCTTTGTCAGACATACCTTTGCTGCAAAGCTCCTCAGGGTAGGGGCTCATGTTCTGAAGGAAGCTTGCCACACTTCATAAAGCTATGAAAATAATTAATAAAATTATCATTATTAACCATGATAAGCACCAGCAAAGCTGCATGCCCACAGAGAGCAAACCCCATATATTCTTGCCCATTTGGAAAAGTCTCTCTGAAATGTTTTAACTATGGCTTACTTTAAAGATGATTTCCCTTTGCATTTATGGATGACACATTTATGGAATAGAATTCTGAAATTTACACAGTTAAGTAACATAGGCAAATAGAAGAAAAATTAAAAACCAGGAGCCTGTTGAGGCTTGTGTGCTTGAGAAAAATCCATGTGTTCACCCTGGAAAGTGGAAAATATCCAATATAGAGCCCCATGGCACTCCAGCTTACACTAGATTTAGGCCAATGGAAGTCCTAAGCCACCAGTTGAATTGCTCTTCCATACCAGCATGACAGCAGCATCAGGACCAGGTTCTCTGCAGAGGAAAATAAAAAAGAAACAATCTGAAGAGTTTTCAGTTGTATGTATGCTGTGATGGATGCTTGTCCCCACTCTATGGGTGCACAAACTTCTGAGGCCCATTAGAAGTTGGTAGAAAAACTGGGAATACTGTACATTTCTTTAGGCTTCATCCCCCAGAGAATGCCAGCAAGAGACTACTGGAACTACCAGAAATGGACCTGTGGGAGCAAGTAAAGGGTCCTGCCATCTTATCCTGGTCCAGGAATCCACTTTCACATGATTAATTATTTGTACTGTTAAGAAAACATGAGTGCTTTCAGTGTGGACTGCAGAAGGGCTGCTCCTAATCAAAAGCAGTCAGCTTGTTTATTTCTGTTTTTTTCCCCATTGTCTATTCTGGTATTTATAAAAGCTCCAGTTGGGAGCTGTGTGGCTGTGGCCTCCTCACAGCAGCTGGCTTGCTTGTAAAGCCTCTGCATCAGCCAGAAAGACAAACCAGATGTATGGTTCATGGAGCATTCCCAGTGGGAGAAAACACCCTTTGGGGGCAAGGCCAGGCCAACATCTTTGTGCCTGTGGTGCACAGACCATGTTTGGATGGAACAGGGATGGCTGTGAGGGAAAAGCCCACAGATAGTCAAGCAGGCAGACCTGATTATTTAGAAATGCAGAGTGAAAGGTGTGAACCAGAGCTGGGAACAGTGGGTACACATAACCTTGGATTCTGCTTGTACCCTCCTTGACAGCTCCCACTGAAATCCCTACAGATCCTGTTCTAGGGATCTCAAAGATCTTCCAAACATACATTTTCCTGTGCTAAGGGACTATAGAACCAGACAGGTTAGAGGGGAGAGCTATTAACCATCTGAACTTGAGCAATACTGGGCAGCTTGCACTTAGTTTTTTAAAGCTGCTTGCAATCCCAACTTTTTCTTTAATATTCTTTTCTTGGCACAGGACTGATTACATGCCTAATGCATGAAGAGAAGTGGAATACTGAAGGATTAGGAATACCTAAATTTATGGCAGGATCAGTTGGAGTTTTATCCTGCTTGTCACAGAGAACTAACATGAACAATCAGGAAGGACATTCCAGCCCCATTATCTGCTACTCCTGCTGAAAAGAATGCAGAAATACAAGACTGTACCAAGAAAAAAGTTTATGACATTCACTTGAGATCTCCCAGTCTGTTATGAGAAATGAGCATGTCTGTCAAATAATTCTATAATAATTCAAATGCTATTTTATAGAAGAAATTAAGTTGAATTCTTCTCTTGCTTACATCAGTTTTATGTAAAAAATCATTAATGAACAGAGAACCAAACCCAAAGAAAATATTTGGTTAGACCTCATGCCACTGCCAATGAAATTTACCACTGAGCTTAAGAGAGTAGGATCAGCACCAGAAATACCTACATCTTCCATACAGCTGTATCATTCCAGGCTCTGCCCAGGTGCTGCTTGATGAAATTAGCATTTCTGTGACCAGAATGAATGATTCAGGTGCTAATCTAGTGCAGATTTCCTTGGCTGAGTGACCTTGGGCATGTTTCAGTTCCCTTTCTCTGAAGCAGGAGTAACAGCCCCAACCCCTCTGATCACTCTTTGGGATTTTTAGTTCCAAGTTTGCCATGGACTCCAAGTTAGTGATGGATCCAGGCAAGAACAATGGACAGATCCTGTAGAAGGGAGAAACAAAACATGGACGTATTATGAGCTGATGGTTCTCAGCACCACAGAGAGCCAGCCAGCCAGCCAATATTCCTCCCAAACTGTTGAAGTTGTTGAACAATCCAGCCTTGAAATAATGAGGAAGAGGCCAGGTTTTGTACTCTTGATAGTGGTTGAAAAATTGTAAACATCGTCATGGAACTGTGTCTTATCCAACAAGTTTAAATTATTTAAAGTTTAAATTTCAAGTGACAATCATTCCATGTTTTCCCTATTGAGAACTGAGCTGGTGGTGGTTTCAGTGTTCCTTGAAGATGGTACATGCAAAACCAGCCAGTGCTACTGCATGTGTATCAGACTCCTGCACATTTGTAGCAAGAGGTTTACAAAAAGGGCTCAAGAATTTGAGCACTGCAAATATTTATGTTCATCTTACCCTCTGGGCCCTTTGGTACAGGATGTTTTCACCAAATTCATTCCCATATACAGCCAACCTAATTTGTCCTGAGGAGACCTGAGGTAGGAATATTTATCCTAGGAAATCTCTTGGAACCAGCAATTATATTGTTAATAACTTATACATAATAGCTTCATAGCAGAATTGAGCATTGGTGTTTTTTCATCCCAACCTGCAAATTACTCCAACTTTGGTCCCCATCAGTCCAGCAGCTTTCAGAACACTTGACTTCCATCTATGCCAGAAATGTGCTGCACCTTCTGCCTTACTGTTAGTATTTTCATTCTAGCAAAATTAACAACAAAAAACAAAACCAAAAATAAAACCCCCTATGGCTTTCTCAGCTCAGCTTCAAGGAATGGGATCCAGACAAACTGCTGGAGGGAAGGAAGGCTTTTGGATTCTGCACTTTATTTTATTAGGTGTGAGTTATTTTGATTATGTTGGCAAGAAGTGGGAAAAAAAATAACTGGCAGCAGCTCTGTCCCCTCTCTACCCACTTCTCCATGCACATGTGCACTCCCAGCACCCACTGCCACCTCATTTGGCCAGCCAAGGCTCCCAGAAGCACCCTACAATGGTGCCTCTGCACTTTGCCACATTTGACTGCTTAGGTGGGAGACAGAAAAGCCTTTTTTTTTTCTATCAAAGAATGAAGGAAGGGAAAGGAAGGGGAGGAGCAAAAAAATGTGCAAATCCCCCAAGTTTTTTTCTCCCCAGTTTTGGATATTGCTCTCAGGGGTGTTTGCATGAATGGATGACATTCTTTTCAAGCTGCCTTGGAGCTCAGTGTGTGGTGACAACGTGGCTGAGCTGTGCTGCAGAGAAAATGATGGGCAGTATCCACCAGCCCCAGGGAAATCACTGCTCCTTCCTGACATCTCCTACCTGCCACTGGGCAGGCAATGGGGAGCTGGGAATTCTGGGGTTTATTCTTCCAACTGTCACTAATTTCTTTTGTGTGTGTGAACCTCGAGTCATTTAACTTCTCTGCTCAACAGTTTCCTGGTAACTCTTCAGCTACCAGAAAAAACAGGGATATCAGAGATCTGGACTCTGCCAGGAAGGACCCAGTGCATGAAACAGAATTCAAGCAATTTAAAGTCTAATTTTTGCAAAGATCTCAAAGGTTGGCCTCACTACCTGCATAGAAGGGTGATCTTATATGTGAATACTTGTGTGCATGTGTGTATCTATAGCATAAGATAATCAGAATGGGAAGTTATTAAAATTAATGTAGAAACCAGATCAGATGTAAATACATGTCTAAGGATCCCTCCTCACCATAGGCATGGCCCTATGGACTGACCCTGAATATTCAGCTTCACTGCTGTGTTGAAGGAACCACCAACGGGACAAAAAACGAAGGGAATAACACGAATTATGAAAACTGGGGAGAGGGAAATAAAACTGATGCAGGGAATGCAGGGAACTTCCCATGCTGTAAGAAGAGGGAAGCAACTAGGGGAAAAGTGTGGCTTTCCTGAGACACTGGGAAGAGTAAGTGGTCTGAGAGTGAAGCATGGAAGTGAAATATGGCTCTGCAACAGATGTTTAGCATGTTAACCTGTTAGTGTGCAGGTTCCTATCCAAGAGCTTTCAGTCAGAATCCCAGTCCTGCAAAAGCAGTGTGACAAATGCAGAAGGATGGGGGTCAGCCCTTGGAAGTTACAGACTGATGCAGAGATGCTGCCTTGTTTACTCAGGAACAGCCTGGATGCAGAGATGTAACAGGGAAAGGGAAGGGAGCAGGTTCTCAGCTCCCCTTGCTGGATGCTAGAAAGGGCTGCAAGAAGAAGAATAGGAATAGTTGGAATACCTTAGGCTTCAGCCAAGCCTGCCTGCCCACAAAAGGAGGTTTTATGCATTAAGATATTCGTGGCAGGTGGCCAAGCAGTACATTTTTCTTTTCACTCAGCCCTCTTAATGGTGACAAGGTTTCCAAGGATGATGGGAAATGATGATACAGAGTACACCTGCACTGACTGGCTCTGATGTAACAGAAGTCTCCATGCCAGAGCAGATGGAGGGCATCTGTGCTTGTGAAGACAGCCAGCCCCTCCAACCCACTCCCAACACCTAAGTGCCCACTCAGCCTGTAAGCCTGCATGCTGTTGTGCATATGCTGCAGGAGCAACCAGCTAGCAAAAATATCCCTTGCTATTCAAGGGCCCTGGGATTGACCTGTTCTCCTGCTCAAAATGCTGCTTGAGCTGAGTTTATTAATAAGGGATGCAAATTCCAAGAAGAGTCAGGAATTCAACTCCTGTCAAACCCCATCAGGGTTCAAGGCCCGTGGAAGCAAACACCTTGCAGCTAAAATACAATGCTGGAGTGATACAAGGTCTACACTTTCCCTGAGGTGAAAGAATGGAGTGATAAAACAGGCAGTTCACACCTTCAAGCCATTTACAGAATAAGCCTTTCTGCTTTCAGACCTGAGATCAGGTCAAATTTGAAGCAAATAACTAAGCCTTTCCCCACAGTCCCTTTTGTCTCTGGCAAACAGAGCTCTGTAATCCAGGAAACACCGTGCTTCCAAAGCCTGAAGCTCAGACCTCAACACTGGCAGCAGAAGTGCCTCAAACTGATCTCTTCTTTCAGGACAAGGATCAAAGTGCTCACTTGCTGCACGACCTGTGAGGGCAAATCACTTGACCTCCAGATACAAGTCAGCCAACTGAGCTTGAAAAGTACTTGGAAAAACCCTAGCATTGCAGAGCCCTTTGGAAAACCAGATGTTGAGCTGGAGCAGAGTTTTCCAAGGGACAGAATTTACCAGCAATAGTAGGGTGCAGTTTCCTTACTGAAGAACACAATAATGACATCAGCTCTCCACATGCCCACTCGTCCAAACCCTTTATCCCACACTAGAAAAACAGCTTTTTTTTCTAACAAGGTTCAATAAGAGTTCAGACACATGTGGCTTAAACCACACTCAGCAGCCGTACAGCAGGCAAGGGTGAAAACCAGCACTGGGTAAACCCAAACCAGTACTGAACACAGCACTCCTGCCCCGTGTCAGTCAGAGGTAATTTCTCTGCTATAGACCAAGCCCCAGGGATTTCTTTTCTTGAGGCTTCTCTGTAGTATGGAAATTAGCTACCTACTCAGGAGGTAATGTTACTGGAACCACTTTAACCACCAGGCATTTCTTTTCAAGCACAAGCTCTTCTGTGAATGAGAGGCAGGAGATTACCAAGGGCTGCCTGCCCAGTAAGCATCTGTGTGGGAAGGGGTTACCCCTTTAGCATGCTTTGTCTTTCAAATCCTCCTCAGGGCAGGTTGTGTGTCAAAAAGCAGACTCAAGCAGGGAGAGTTTGAAAGGGCAAGGGAGGAGGCAGCAATGTGGAGGTTTTTCTCACCACCGTGGCATGAAACAGAACCGGCGCTTTCTTGGCAGGAAGAGTGAGAGTGATGGAGCTCTGCAGCAGAGTCAAGGGTGAAAAACCTCACACCACCTCCTTGGGAGCATTTGTGTTGCTACAGCAAGGACTGTTTTTCTGGCTCTGACATTTGGGACTGACTGTGAGTCCTCGAATTCTCTTAATGCTGTTGCTGCAAGTGGTGCTAATGAATTATACATCTTGACAGCCAGGGTATGGTGTGGTCCCATCCTAACTGCTATCAATTCCCTCTAGCTGCACGGGACAGTCTGTGGGCAGAGCTTGTAAGGTTGGTCTGCACCCACTCCTGCCTCCTGGTAAGCCACTATCATCACCCACAGACCAGGAAAATGGCTGCAGACTCAGGTGGCACATGTTTTTCATACCTTCTAAAGCCTTCATGAAGGGTGAGTCACACCTCACCTTAGGTTCATAGGATTTCAGTTCAGTGTTTGTGCTGTGGGTCCAGTGGGTCCTTTTTTGAAGAGCTATCCTGCTCTTATTTCTCAACAGAAATCGTGCAAAGCTGCAGAGCAGCAGGAGCCTTGGCTACCTCTGGGGCCAGCAAGAACACCCATTGGCAGAGGAAGTGAGGACACAAGCCTAGAGCAGGAGAAAGATCATAGAATCATAGAATTGGCTGGGTTGGAATGGACCTCAGAGATCATCAAGTCCAACCCTTGAAGATACTGAGTGTTTGGTCAGCACTGTCAGAGGAGGGAGAAGACTTGTTGCAACAGCAACAGAATGTAAGCAGCCTTCAAAACTGTTTTCTGATCTCTTAGAGCCTGCATGATAATTTAGCCCAAAAGGCCACTCTGTGTCCAAGCTTTCCTCCTCGAGCAGTTTGCCAGACACTGTCAGCTCCAGGCAGATTGGTCCAGCAGGCTTGGGATGCCCCAGCCCAGGAAGCATCCAGCCCATCTGCCCTGCCTTTTTCACTTCATCTAAGGCACCAGTGGCTCATGTGAAGTGTGATACTTGATGAATCAACAGGGCTTGGAATATGAGCACTGTGCCACTGGGATGTATCCCACCACTACAGTGGAGGAGGCCACTTGCTTCCAGTTCAGCAGTTCATGTTATACATGGCCTAGAAAATAGAATATTTAGTGGAGACTTCTGCCTGTCCTCTTAATGTAGGGCCTGAGAGGACAGCCTGAGGTGTGAAACATGCAGCCTAACTTTCACTTTTCCAAAATAGAAGGTTCAGCAAGGCATATGCTGAAAGACCATAAATGCAGAGAAGAGGGAGAAGCTTGGAGAGAGCAGGAGAGATTCCCCCAAAGGTGCAGTGTGCAGGGCAGGAAGCCACAACATGAATGTGGGGCTTGGCTGAGGTCCCACAGTACACATTATTCAATACTTCAGCTGAAACTCTGATGAGTGTCAATACTGGAGGAAGGTGAAAGAACACAGGAGGCAGGAGAGGGAGGGGCAGAAAGACAGAGGCATACCTAGAAAATACCCCTCCAGATGTGATCTCAAAACAGGATCTCTGTTCTTTAGCACAGCCATCCAAGTAGGACTGATTGTTTTTCCATCAGTCTTTAGGCCCCCAAGACAAGCCAAAAGAGAGAAAACAATATACACAAACAAAATAAAAAGAAAAAAAAAAAACAAGAAAGGCATCAGCAACTACACAAAAAAAAAAAAAAAAAAAAAAAGGGTGGGGGAATCTGCTCAGCATTGACAGCAGTAATTCAGTGCTGTTTGAACTTCACTGGTGGTATGCTCTCACATTTCTAAGGCTCTTGACATCGGCATTGGCTCCAGGGGTGAGACCATCTGCATCTCTGCATCTCTGTTTTGCTGGGATTGCTTCCATGCAGAGGGCCAGGAAAAGGAGATGGATTTCATCAGAACTGTCTTCTAAAACTCCCATCCTCTCCCTGCCCCACCCCTTGCCAAGAGGGAGGGATGGGAGGGCTAATGGGATTTCTAATTCCAGCCCCATTTTGCTGCCTTCTAGTACCAGCCAACAGCTGTATCCCAGCAGCATTCAGACACAAACACCCTTCTCCCAGGATGAGACACAGCACTGAATTTGGCAGCCAATTCTCACCCTACCTTCCAGGGACAGTGTAAAGGTGGGGAAATTTAGGGTAATTTAACCTGGATATCAAGCAACACTTCCTAACAATACCAAACGCAAAGGAAGGAAAATCCAACTTACCCATTAGAGAGATGAAGGATTCACTGAGGGACTGTGGAACATGCCATGTCAGTGCTTTTTGCTGGTCTTGGCCAGCAATGAGCCTGATCTTCTGGATCTGAAGATTAAAACCCCTCTGTGAGGTGTGGGCCTGGAGACCCACCTGGCACTCCTTGCTGCTGAGGGGAGAGTATCACCTCTTGGTGGATGGTGCAGAGAAACACTGATGTAATTACCAGTGTGATCATGGCTGATTCCATCTTGCCCCCAGAGATATCAGTGGAAGGGGAAGAGGAAGGGGAAGAGGATGAAAGCAGAGAGAAAAACCCCTGCTCCAGCAATCTTCCTTTTAGATCCTGATGGTGTTGCTGGTGTTTATTCTCTCTTGTGCACCCCTCCCTCCAAGAGCTCATGGCATCCCCCCAGGCTGCTCCAAACTGCATGCCTAGCCTGCAGCAGCAATAACTGAACATTCAGGGGCTGGGCCCTACCTGTGTATTGCTGGGGTGACAACTGGGAAGGAAGGTAGAAGCTAGTACTTAGTGGGGAAAAACAGAAAAATATTTTGTTGAAAAATATTCTTGCATGCCTAGAGCCAGCAGCTCTGCTCTACAGACATGCTAATTATCTGGGAGTCACTGTGTGGGGAGGGCTGCTAACTCCTGCCTCTCCTTTGGGGGAAGAACAGACAGCTTTTTATGTGTGTGCTGGATTTTTGTCTCGACTCTTCCTTTGTCTTTCTGGCTGGTGAAGCAGATCTACCAAACCTCCCTTTTGCCAGAGGAGCTGCAGAAGCCCTTTCCTGAAACACTCTGTGGGTGGAAAATGCATAACTTCAGATTCACCAAAGCTGATTGCCATGGCAAGCAAGCTTCAGACCATCTTTCTGAGGTCATTTGGGGTGGGGAGAGGACAAGGAGGGAGGGGAGGAAAGGAGATAAATGTTGGAAAGCCAGGAAAACAGAAAATCATCTTGATGTCTGACTGTCAGACAGGGAGTCAGAACCCTCAAATTCTTCTCCCACTGGCAGCAATTCATTGCAAGGCCTCCAGCAATTCACTTCTTAGAGCCCCAAGTTCCCCCTCGAAAATGACAATGATCATCACTCCTGCCTAAGGCAGAATTAAGGTTAATATTTGAAGAGTGCTCCAAGACATTTTTCAAAATATTATTAGCAGTTTCTGTCCTTCATGCCTTTTGGGAAAGCTGTGACCAAGTGATATATGAAAACTGAATGTTCTCAAGAAGTAGTAAGGCCAGTTTCCTTGCTGCTTGGCTTGTCCACATGCTGATGATGCTTCAAACCTTACCCATATGGAGATGCACACCTCACTTGCAAACTGTTTGCTGACCCTGCAACAATGCATGCCCAAACATCAAGAGCTGAACAAGGTTTCTAATGAGAACAGAGAGTGGTTTGGGTTGGAATGGACCTTAAGGATCATCCAGTTCCAACACCACTGCATGGGGAGATCAGCCCATGATCCACAATGTCTTTTATTCTTGTCTTTTTTCTTGATGCCCTATGCCAAAAAAATCACCTGCAAAACACTGACAACCCTGAGCCAAACTAAAGGGTCAGGACAAAGAGGAGACCCTTCTGCTGTGCATGCCCACAGGCTCCATCCCAGCAGGAGCTGTTTTATGGCAGTGCATGGTGGAGTTTCCCCATTCCTTGCTGGCCTGAGCACCATCACTGAAGAAAAAAAGAGTCTAATGACAGCTCTGGCTGCCTTGCAACAGAAGTAAAAGCAGTGCCCACTCCATAGCATGAATGCCCTGCTTGTTTCACTGCTACAAACCACCCTAAAAAACCATTTCGGGGGGGGGAAATGCATTCCTTGTCCACCTCAACCAATGCAAATGAGAGGTTACTGCTCAAGAGAGAAACAGAGCACAGGGCACAGAAATCCAGCTCATCTCCTCCTGTTAGGGACTGAAAACTTATCATAAGTGCCAATGTCCTGTCAGCTGTGAGGAGTGTCTGTCTCATGGAAGGCTTTCTAGGAGGAATGGCCTTTGAACCATCTCAGCAGGATGGGAGCAGAGAGAGAAGGATCAAGCCCTGCATCAGACACCAGGACACCTACAAAGCACCCTGACCCTGCTGCATCCAGGCTGGGTCCCCAGCATGTCCCTCAGCCCACCCTGGCAGCTTGTTTCACTGGGACCAGAAGACAGAAATGGGCAAGGGTGCAGGAGGGAGAAAAGGCCCAAAAATGTGTTTTTGGGGGAAACTCAGAAAAGAGGTGGCAAGAGAGAAAGAAGCACCTGATGGAGTCCAGTAGCATGTGGCAGTGAAAGAGAAAAGAAAGGTGCTGAGTGAGATGTTCTGTGGGCTGTTGCTGATTCTGGGGAGTCCTGCCCTATTTTATTTTCCACTCACATCCCCCAGCAGTCTTGCTTTCAGTCACAGGCTTTCCCCCACCGTGCCCCCAAGGGAGGACTCTCAGCCATGGCTGGGGGGCAACCCAAAGCTTCACACAAACCAGAGGCCTCTGGGGTAACAGCTTTTTTCTGTAGTTTTCCTCTTTGACATGCATATTCCGTTTGGAGAACTCCCCTCTCCCCTCCCACGCTCTCACCCACACCATCTGGTTATGGTTTGCACCATGACGTGCTTCCTCTGTGGTTTATTTGCTTTTCTTAGCCAAACCCAAGAGAGGGAGAGAAATACCCTGTTTGCTTTGGGGATGAACTACCCGCCCCCCACACGCATGTTTACTTTATTTATTACAGAGGGTTTGTCCAGTGGGTTAGGGGAAGGTTGAGTTTTAGTTTTGTTTTGGTTTTGTTCCCCTGTGAAGCTAATAAGGGGGCTCCTCACAGCATCTGCTGTAGATTATAAAAAGCTTTATGAGGCTGTTGATTTTGAAAAACACATTGTCAGGTGACAAAGCAGAGTGATCTGGTGGTTTGAGTGGGAGGGAGACCAAGGGAGGGCAACTTCAGAGCCCCTGATATCTGCAGTCACTCTGTGCCTCAGTGTCCCCATCACAGACCTGGGACTGATTGGTGCCAGTTGCTGAAGCAGTGGTGAGGGTCTGCCTTCAGTGAAGCACATCATACACCAGGTGTGGGAGGGTTACTAAATATTTGTAGTGCTCACACCCTCTGCTCTTACACAGCCCACTGTTTCTCCAGGAAAAACACAGATGCTGTTGGCATTCAGCAAGTATGTTTACAGCTTATCTAGTAATTTGCTAAAAGCCTTCCTCTTCCATGGTTTACCTTATCATAAGGACAAGGTCCTTATCATAGGAGAGACTCCTCCCCTTTGGATAAATTCTTACCCAGAATGGATGACTTCATGAGGAGTCATCTCCACGAGGAGTCATCTCCACTTTCACTAGGTGGTAGCTGGTCCCACAGCCCAATCTATTCCTGCAAAGTGATGCAGGAGTCTTGCAGCTTTCCCTAACCCTACACCTTGTGATTGGCTTTGTAATTTCCAGGAAGCATTGCAAACTTTGCCAGGGTCACAGCCACTTTGCCAAACGCGTGCAAGTGTGAGCACAGCCCATTAATCCTCTTTGCTCCAGACTTGATTTAATTTAACATTAGGTTTGGATGAGTAATTTTATCCTGTGACACAATTCAAAGTGATGGATGAGACCACAAGCAGGTGATAGCCCAGGCTTGACTCCCCCCCTTGCTCTCCCTCCTGAGAAAGCAGAGTTGGCCAGGTTGTGTGAAGAGATTTACTGCTGCTCCAAAGTGGGACTTCCACTGGGAAGAGCCAAGGACAGAGCTTCCAACTCTCATGAGAGGCTGGAAAGGAGGAAGAGGCAGATCAGAAGACTTGCTGAACCAAAGCACAAGCAGGATAGGGCTAGGTTAGGATCCCTGGGTAGCATCCAGGAAACAGCAAATCGGAGCACCTCCTTTTCTTATTGGGTCCAAGCTAGAAATCCCAAAAGTTAGAACCAAATTGAGTCCTAGGAAGATAAACTGGGAGTGCTGGTTATGCCCAGCAGTTTTCTCTGAAACCAAACTCTTACCCTGGGACCAGTGTGGTCGTCCCCATTCCTTACCCTGCAGTGCCCCTTATGGCCACCTGGGGAAAGCTTCACAAGTCACAGTTGCACAGCCAATCCTGGGCAAGTTTACCTGTTTTGAAAGCCCTTCTAAATACTCTCCTTTTCTGTTAAGGAACTCTGATGCCATGTGCCTTAGAGAGATGGCATGCAAATGAATTAACATTTGCAAAGTGCTTTGAAGATAAAATGGAAGATTTACCCAAAACATACCGAGTAGCAGCAAAAGGCATTCCCAAAAATCTGACAAGACCACACAGTGTGGCAGGCAGCCACTGCCTGGGAGCTGCCATGGGAAAGAAGAGTCAGTGAGCAGTGGTGAGGTGCTAAACCTTGAAACCTCAACGAGCAGCTTCCCAAGTTTCATCTTGGCAGGGTTTGCAAGAGGCAGGTAGGAAGATAAAACTCAACTTGCCAAAACAGACAGTGAGATCTAGTGGGCTAGCACACAGGTCTGCCAGCTCCTGGCTCCATTCCTCCAACCAGCTTCAAAGCAGGGTGCTAAGGAAGTAGAGAAGGAAAGAGAAATGTTGTATGTTTGCAAGGAGAGAGGTGGCATAGGTGGCAAGGGAGAAAGAGCCACAAAATAGAACACAAAGTACAGAACATGATGAAATAAAGGCTAGAGGAGAGCCTGGAGAGAAGGGCAGGAAAAGCCACACATTGGGAATTCCTGTTCATAGAGGCAGAATGATTCTCTTAGCAGCCACGTGGGCTGCAGGGCAGAGCTCTGTGCAGTTTGCAGAAGAAGGGGTTAATGAGAAAGGACTAAAGAACAGCACAAATAAAATCAGAAATGACATTCTGGCCAATGGAGCATCTCCAGGCTGGGGAAAAACCCAGAGAACTCACTTGGTTCTATTTTCAGTCCTGCCTGAGGAAGAGCTCTGGGCTGAAACTTCACCTTTAATTTCATTCCTACATTTGAACAGTGCTGCAATGCCACAGTGAGGGGTTATCTAGAAGCCTCTGAATGAACCCCCAGTTCTTGAGAGTTAATCATCCCACACATCCCCCACCAACAACTTGCAGCCAGTCATCCTTGGGATGCACCTTCCAAGCCAATGCACCTGTCCACAATTCTTCAAACAAGAAAAAAAGGAAGAGCCATGGTTAAATCACCAAGAGAAAATGCTGGATTCAATCTCCATCTCTCCCAAAGAATTTCTGGGTGACCTTGAGAGTCCCTGATTGCTCTGTGTCTCAGTTCTCCACCCATAACAAAGAGATCATTAAATAGCCATGAAATCACAGTGCAAGTTAATTAATTCAGCATTCATGGCATCCCGATACATGAAAGGGATAGCAGAGCACATTTGAATGGAAATATCACAGCTCATCCTCCATGAGCTTGTCCACCACACATCACAGAGAGCCCAGCTCAGCCCACAGGAACACCACAACCATGCCTGTGGCCATCTGCCCAGGTTAATTAGCCTGATTCCTCAGGTCATTAGGGAATTATCTTTGGTGGAGTATCTAACAAGCACTCTCTCTTTTCCAGGTCAGGATTAGCTCAACCAAAGGTAGGCAGAAGATATCTGCCTGGCAATGCACTGCACAGTCTTGTCATATCCAGGAGCCATCCAAGGGTGCATCCAGACCTGGTTCCTTTTGGGTATTCCTGCTGGAGTGGTTAGCCACACATAAGCAAGAATGTGCTTAGCTACTCTTCATAAAAAGAAATCTGCAGGGTTTTTTGTTCCTAGTCGTTATAGTTATGTTTGGGGTGGGCACAGGGGATTCATTCATCCCAGCTAATATAAATAAAATTTATAGGAGCAAAGATACCAATATTGCATTGCAGGATTGTTTAAAATGGAACAGCAAGGATACAGTAACCACTGGACTGACTGAATTTCTTTTAGGTCTTTTCAGATCCTTAGTTAACTACATAAATGAAAATGGAATGAAGGAATGGGGTGGGAGGGATAACCCAAACCACCCCATTAACTGGGGAGTCACTTTGGACATTGCAACAGGAGCTTTTGTGTATGGAATAAAATTAGGACAGTTCAGAGAATAAAGTACAAACTTTCCTCAGCATCCTTGAGAAAGGCATTTGCCCCTGAAAGTGTGGCCATTTAGAATATAATCCATGTCATAAGAGTTTTATATAGGGAATTAGAGTAGGTAATAAGAAAACATGAGAAGAAATACATTTAACAATAAAGACTCTCTTAACTCAGAAGGATACATAAATGAGAAACAAGAAGGATGTATGCCCTCAGCATACATGAGGATGAGAGGGATGATTATAAGCACTCAGCCCACTTAAAGGATAGTAGTAGGGAAGTTAATTGTGTATCTTGTCTCTTCCTTTGAGGACAATGGAGAGATTCCTATTCTGAAAGCCCTTTTCGTGGGAAATCAGAACGTGGCCTTAGCAGACACCAGAATCTCCAAGGAGGAAGTTAGGAACTGAGCAGAGGAACTCACAGACAGTAAATCACCAGGGCCAGATGGTATTCAACTGCAAGTTCAGAAGGGATTAAAGTCTCCAGTGATGGAATAGCCAGCACAGCTTTGCTGTAACTGCTGCTGAAGAGTATGAAGGCAATAAAATGATGCTGGTCTTTACAATGCCCCTGCACAGTCCCCAAATACCAACCAGTAAAGCCTCACAAAGTTGACTTTAGTCAGCTTACTGAAAGTCTGTTTAAGGGTAAAATAGCACAATAGTTGGATAATCCCATGCTGCTAATTCAGGAAGACTGCTTTAAGGTAAACAATTCACTGCTACACAATGAACTATTTACAGTTCTATATAAACCATATAAACTCCAGCAATTTGCTCTGGCCCTTTACAAAACAGTGAATTCAACTCTTGCACACACAATGAAAATACAACTGAGGCAAGTGGGTTTTCAGTTAGTTTAATAGCATGGGGCTGTAGGAACTCAGCAAAAGGACTCCCTTGCCATCAAACAGGTTTTGGACAGTGCTGGCAACCAGCAGTCCTAGGGCTGATGTTAACAGAGTGTGCCAGTTCCTGGCAGGATCAGGATGTATCTTGTGTATCCTGTCTCATTTTCTTTCAAGGGACAGAGCTGTCCAGATGGAAAGGAAAACAATGGTGTGAATTTCACCTTCCCCAGCAGCATTACCAGAGCTCCAGGGAAAATACACCTCAGCTGCTGTCAGCTCTTGTGATTTAGTCACAATAGTTTTCTGATATTTAGTGGGTTTCACAATGCCTTCACTGCTGGAGTCAAATGCTTATGTCTCCAGCCCAGATCTTTCTCACTTCAGAGAACTTGCCTTTGTGAGTTTCTAGAAACACTTGAAAGTATGACTGTTACAATGTCAAGCCCAAGAAGTAAAAAACCAGACCAAATCAGCAAAATAAAAAGTAACAGTTCTCCAAATGCCTGTGTTTAATTTTCCTGACCTGCATGCCAATCTCCAGGTCTTGGGTGCCTGACTCCTGAAAACTGGAGCACTTCAGTTGACAGTACCACAGCCTGGCTGACACTGATATAAATGAGTCCAGCACTTGCCAAAACTGACAGTGAATATTCACACTCCCTTTCTTTTCTGAAGAGAAGGAAAAGAAAAGAAAACAAAAAATGCACTCCAGGGATGCATTAAATGCCCAGGTTGAACTAGGGACATTTTCTCCAAGTGGAGGTTTCCAGCCTGCATGTTCCATGATTGAACTCTGAAAAGTAGATTGTAAAGCAACACATTAAGAGGCTTTTGGTTTTGGTTTGTTTGGGGGTTTGTTGTTTTTTTTGGTTGGTTGTTTTTTTGTTTGGTTTGGTTTTGTTTTTCAGAAGGAAATATTGACACCGCCTGTCGGCAACTTCCCAGAGGGGTGCAGTGTCAAATCACATTATCCTATTGCAAATAAAAAACCAAATGCAAAGTCTGAGGCCTGGGAGCAGCAAAGCTTCAAGTGCAGCCCAAGGTTTATGCATGCTAATTCAGTTTAAAGGAACACTCTTGTGCTCTTTGCTTTTCAGCAAACAGCTACAGGGTTGTGTTGGGGTTTTTTTTTTCCTTCCTAGCTCTTTGTAAGAACAATTTAGAAGCAAACACCCCATACAGACATTTTTGGGCAAGATTTAAAGACATGTTTAGATGATTTGTGAACTATACAAAGAAGTATCTAGATTTTGTCCAGTGGAAAAAACACTCTCCAAACTTCTTTTTCCTGCCCAAGAACACAGGTCCAAGTGGACAGAACACTGCCTTTATTTTGTGGCTCAGCTCTAAAACTGCACTGAAGGAGTGGAAAGTCCTAACAGGGAGCTTTAACCATAAAATTTTATCTCTGCAATTCAAAAAGAGACAGAAGGAGCAGACGTCTCCTGCCCCCAGACTCAGATTCCTGCCTCCTTTCAATGATGGACACCAATATTCTCATCCTCATCTGAACATAGAAGACCTATTTCCCAGTGACTCAGCACTGACAAGGAAGGGGGGCAGAGAAACATTTTGCCATGGCTTGCTTTCTCCCCCCTCTATGCCTCCCTCCTACTCCTGTCTGTCCTCACAGTGATGGATGGCTATTGGTTCTGGCTTCAACCGACAGAGAAATCTGTCACCTCATGCCAAGGAGAGGTGACAGCAAATCCATCAGCATGGAGACAGCAGTCACTTGCAGATTGCTTTCAAGGCCACAGGAAGCTGGATTCTTCTTTGCCTCCCACCTCTCCTATTTCTCTCTCCCTCTCTTTTACACAAGTCTCAGTAAATCATCACTTGAACAAACCCATTTGGCCTCCATTGCATATCCAGATTCTAACAGCTTTGAATTTGTGCATTATTATCTTGCTTAAAAAAGAATTAAAAAAACAGTTTTCCCAGAGGAGTAGCTCATTAGATATCTGGCCTTTTTGTTACTTCCAAAGCCTGAATTAAAATTCTACTTATTTCCCCATGGGTTTATCAAGTATGATAGCACTGTTTGACCCAGAGGGGAACACATGGGAGCTTTTAATCAGGGTTGTCTCAAGAATGGATATGCAGAGGATGCAGTAAGACAGGACACTGGCAGATGAAACTACAACCAATAGAAACAGAGAAAAAGGTTTCTCCATTCCATACTTACTCCACAGCAAACATCTTGCTCAGTCCTCTGGAATATTAAGACTCCTTCTAGGTGAAGGATAGCAGCACTCTACCAGCTGACATCTGGGCAGAAGATGCCAGAAATCTGGCCTGTTGCCCCAGCTCTGTAAAAGCCAAACTCTTCTGGGCAGCTTACTTGACCTCTTTATGCCTTAGGCTTTCCCCAGGACAATAATATTTATCTTCCTAGAAGTGCAAAGTAAGGCTTTATCAATTGATATGTACAAAGCTGCTGGAGATTTTTGGACAAAAGGCCCTACCAGAACACCATGTTTACAGACAAGTTCATTTTCTTCTGTTCCAAACTCTGCAAGAGATGATTCCTGCCTGTGTGACAGTACTGCTTAGAGAAAGAGTGGGAGGGCTTGCCCAGCTCTCGAAAGCACATCATACTTGGGAGACTAAGGTTGTTCAGCATCCTCCATCCCTGAGGGCAGCCAGGAGCATCCACATAATGAAGAGCAGTTTCTGCTTTTGCTCTTGCCTGTTTGCAAAGGCACAACGGTGATTTTGAATCACATCCTGGTGATTTTGAATTGCTTCTGACATGTATGGGATACACAGAATGTGAAAACAGTGGCAGCTTGTTGCCAGCAATGCCCAATTTCCCCCAAAACGCAGCAACCCATGCATGCAGCTGTGTCCCAGCAAACAGGGGCCTTTGTCATGGCACAGCTGTCCCACCAGGGGCATGCAGCCACCCCAGGAGCACTGCTCTCAAAGCCCTGCACACCAAGACACGTGGCATAGAACAACACAGGCTCCAGCATCCCCAAAACATCAGGTTAGCACCAACCACAGCTGTTTAAAATAAAATGGCCCTAAGCCCACTCTAGTGTAAAAAGTGTAAAAGTCACTGAGAAACACATTTTGCTGCCCTCTGAAACGTGATATAAGCTGCCAAAATTGCTAAAAAAGATGCAAAAAAGATGATGCCCTGCAAGTCTGGTGAGTGATGGGTGAGCCAGCTGTAAAAATTTCTGCACAACCCTAATGCAACACATGAGCCACATCCTTTCATTTCTCAATGTTCTCTGGTTATGGTTCACATTCTCCTTCTCTTGCACTCACACGAACCCATTTCAGCACTCAGCTGAGTCACTGTAGATTTAACCTTGGACTCACACTGGTTCTCTGAGATAAAGCCTACTCCAGCTTGAGATTTAGCAGGAGTTCAACCTAAGCATGTACCCAAACTTAATCCCTCCTGATAGACTTCTTCATGATACCCTGTGTGTCAGCATGGCCAACGATGAGCATGACAAAGGTGCATTCATTCTCCAACAGGAGCTACCTTTGAATAGGACTACAGCTCTCAAATGTTGTAGGTAAAGAGATCTTGAACACCTTATGGGCCTGAGTTTGACCCTGCCTTGCCCCCTGGGTACAAGTAGGGAAAAGGAATTAATTCTTATGAAAGATTTGTAATCAATCTCCATAGGTTTTCTTCTCTCCTGCATTTGCAGGTCAGTCGCATGGGCACTTAATTTTCAGGGCCTCTGAAAACCAATTCTAGGCACAGATGAATGCAGGGACAGGAGCCTGACATTGCAAAACAATTAGAGAGGACCTGAGAGTGAAACAGGGAAAGCCACGTTTGGAAGGAATCAGCACTTGGATGGAAGAGGTGAGGCAAGGTGGCTTGGGAGGTGGGGGACAATCCCCCCACCCAGTCTACCATGGTTCTCCATGGTGGGAACAGACTTTCCTCAGTGTTCAGAGGCAGGGAGCACCAGTGCAATCTGCAGAGACCTTTTGCTGCTGCAGAGCAGTAGAGTGAAGGCTTCCAAGCTGACTGCAAGTTTCCTGGCCATAGTTCCCATTGCCTCACGGGATGTGGCTGGGGAGCAAGACCCAGACTGCAGCCAAAAGGAGAGCCTGGCTAGGACCCTCTGCCTGCAGAAAACACCCTGCAGGTTCCAGACAAGGGCCAGGACACATGGAGACCCTGCTGGACTCCAGACTGTTGAGTGCAGAATGATTTATGGATCTTTGCAGATGGCATATCCCAGCCAGAGGGCTTCAGACCAGAAAAACAAGAGCCTTCTGCTTCCTTAAAGGAGCAGCTCCAGTTCAGCACTGCAAACCTACTGTAGCGTTTACTGCTTTGGCATATTAGTATTTTAAAGGCTGACCCCCTCACTGATTCTGTTCAACTTTTTAAATCTTTACTTGGGTTTTAAACCTTGCCTACAATTGCAGCTAATTAAAAAGCTCATTAGTTGGCATCCTGAGCTGATTCCCAGGGCTTTATATACTGTACAGTATGCCTCTTGTGAGTTTAAACCATGGCTGGGATTGCTTGTCTTGTTTCCTACCTCCCCAGCTTTATGAGGTGTTCCATATTTTGGAAGACTATTCCCCCTTCCCCTGATTTTTCTTTTTTAAACTACCACTTGCTGCAGTCTTCAAGAAACTTAGCAGCCACTCTAGCTATATACAGTATCTGTGTCACAAATTTGTTTATAGATGATCTTCCCCATATTCAAAGCTAAGACCTCTCCTTACTTCAGACCCTTTTTAAAAGGGGCATTCTACACAGACAACAAAAAACACCAAAACAAATTTCCAGCCTCACATACAGGGTTTGAATCGCCCAAGTGTGCTGTTAACATGCTCAATAGGAAATTCCATCCTCCTTGAAGACAAACACTGAGGGCTAAGGCCAAAGTTGGAGAAAAGGGGCCCTAATCTCACACATCACATGCACAAAGCCCAGCACCCAACCCCACTGATAGAAACCTTGTCACCTTGTCCAGCCTGAGGAGAAGAGACACATGGAAGGACAGGGCACTAACTTGCCTATGTTGTTCAGGACCTTAATTCTTGCAGCCTTCTGTGTTGATTTTCAGATGGGCTGAGACCACTCCTCAATTCCATCCACCTAGCTAGAAATAATGGCTACTCATTTCACCTAAAAGGCTCTGTAATTACGTTATTTCTTGATTTTTAGCAGGACAAAGATGTAGTATAGACCACACAATGAAATTTCCAGAGCAGAACATCAGAATACATTTCTGAAGTAGAAACAGGGTCACATTCATACCTCCCCTCAATAAGAATTCACTCCCTCAATTTGGTTTTGGAGTGGGTGGATTCTCAGTAAACCTTTTCCTGTTGTGACTCTGATAAAGCCAGTCAGTGCCAGTTGTGGTGAAGATCTTGCCAGAAGACAGTGTAAGATTTGGGAGTAGTCACATTAATGCCTTAAATTATCTGCCTACACAACAAAAAACAGTATCAGAAAGCTTCTCCTCCTCAAATCCATACATCCTGACCCTCTGAGGGGCCCAGCTTTCTCAGTCTTTGTAAGGGGATGTAGGTGTTACATTTGCTACTTTGCAAAATGAACAAACAGGTTCCAAGCCATTCCCTTTTCCTGCAAAGCAGTCCTGAGTGGCTGGAGTAACCCTCCAACCCACGGCCAACATGAGCCCAAATGTCTTTGGAAGATGCAGCAGATAGATCAACTTTCCTCCCAGCACATGCTGCCATGGCCATGTCAGTCTGCCTTCCTTCAATTTTCCCCTGTCCCCACCCATTCCCTTCTGCAGCTCTGGGCTTTGCAGCTTGCCACAGGCAGCCTCTGCCAGACATCCTCATGGTAGCAGAGCCCCAAAAGGAAACTGGAATATGGAGCTGCTCCGTCACAAACTCCCCCTTCTCCTCCCCTCCCCTGTCACCTTCTGGCTGTTCTGCCTTTCAACCCAGTCCCTGCTTAGGGAAGCTCCTGTTTTGAACTCCACTGGAGAGGTCAACGCATAGTTCCAGAGATTATTCCAGTGTAGGTCTGCACAATGAAGTTCCAGAGGAAGTTGTGATTATAGCATGAAGGTTTCAGTGCATCAGAGACAGCTCCCCCCTGCCCGCTGGCTGCTGCCTCAAGTGTTAAAACCCATCTGGGAAGAAGCAGACCTCCTGCTTCCTACAGCCTCTGCCTGCCAGGGAGGGATGGCAGGACCATGGACTGGAGCACATGCTGCTGAAGAATGGGTTTGGCAACAGCTCAGCCATCGTGTTTTCATTTTACAAGGTCAAAACCAAAACCACTTCTGCTTTGGGTTTTGCATTCATGCCTACAGAAACATGAGTGGATTTAAGATGCAGTAAACTCCTGCTTCCCCACACAGCCCCCCCCACATCCCTTGCCTTCCCAGTTTGCTGGCTTGTGACCAGCAACATCTAAAATAACCATCTCCTCTCTCCCTAATTCCTGTCTTGCTTCTAGGACTGTAAAGAGAATAAAGTGTAAAGATAGACACAGTCCACTCTCAGTCCTCAACTGGCCTAGCACAGTCGAGCCAAGGAAGATTGTGGTGAGAAAGCAGCTCCGTCCAGCTCAACCCAGACAGACTGAAGCAACAGGGAGTGAATGCACAGTTGAGATAACAACCAGAGAACACAAAACTGCATTTCCAAGTGTACCAGAATGAAAGTGGCCAGGCAGCAAATAACAGTATCTAGATCACAATGTAATTTTCAGGAAATTTCAGACTGGGGTTTGGTTATGAACTATCCAAGAATTCCTAAATCCTACAACATCCCTCTTACCTTGCACATCCTCCTTACTAAGAATACAATACCCAAAAAACATCTCTAGTATCTTAAAGTACTCTAGTGCTTCCTTCAGCACCAAGATAAGCCTATTCTCTGTTTTCCAAGAGAAAAATCCCTGGAAACTCTCTTTCCCCCTATACACAAATCCCTTTGTGCTGCCCAGCAGATTTTCAGCAGCTGTCTACAAGAGGATGAGATTCTCTACACATGCATCTCATCCTTATGTACTTTATTATTTTGTCAACTCCAGGTTACACCTTGCTGCAGGCATCACTAGGCCTGCTTAAGGCCAAAAAGGGCCTTGGGGCCCCTCCCCTTCTTCCCCATGGCTTTTCTTCTCTTTTTTCTTTCTTTACTGGAATAGAGCAAGCAAGCTATTATTGCCAGTCTGGCCTGGTACAGTTCCTTTTGGCACTCAAGAGGCTTTGGCCCTCAGCCAAGGTCTATCCCAGGGGATGTTGGGAGCACTTTGAAAATTAAATCCCTCAAGAACTCACGAGGCTGCAAATGCCATGATGTTGCTTGACCTTGGGTTAAACTCGTCAGAAGAGGAGCAGAAGGGGTGGCAGCAGCAGCCACTGCCACACTGCTGGCCTCAGATAACTCCCAGGCAGAAGAGCCCTGCAGGGAGCTGGGGTGAGGGGAGGTTGGGGGATAAGAGGCAGTGCACAAGTGGGAAGCCAAGCAGGGGAGCTGCCATTCTGCATTAGCCCCCAGAGGACTGATCAGTGCCACGCATTCAGTTTTCCTCCAGACTCTTTGATGCTTTGCAAGAACTGCATGTATTATTCTTACATGCAGGTTTGAAACGAACTGTTGCCTCTTAAACCCCAAGAAAACAGCATGGTATGGAGGAGAGCCAAAGCACCCCTCCCACTCTTGCCCCCAGCATACACAGCAATTAAAGGTGAGCTTGTGGGGAGTAATGGTCCACTTCACCAACATGGCAGAGACTAGCAAAACTACACCTCCTCTCTTTGCCCCTTGCTCAACAAGTTCCAGCCTTCAGGGTATTTCTCCCCACTTTGTTCTCAGCTGTCTTCTTCCCCTGTCCACATTTAACTCCTGATCTGGGTGAAATACCAGGAGGTCTGATCCTTTGTTGTCTTTCAAAATCCTCCAGAACAAAAGGTCTTTTCTTCCAGGGGTGGAAAGTTCTAAAACAAGCCTTATAATTTATCAGTAATACACTTGGGAGGCACCTTCTTTCACATGCCTTCTTTTCCGAGCAGAGCCATTATAGTCCAGACAGCTCCAGACACTAGGGAAAGCAAAGAGCACATATTCTGGGAGCTCCCCATTCCTGGAGGAGTCAGCTGGCTGGAGAGAGGCAGCAAGGGAAACCTCAGGTGCCTTTGTACACAGTGCTTTGTCATGGAGATTCTGCAGGTCTTGCAAAGCCTCTACTGGAGCTGCTACAGCTAATGAAACCTCTTTGGCTTCTCCCCTCACTGGAGGAAGTCCAGGGGGAGCTCAAGAGGGATTGATGGATGGACGCCTCAAGATCAAGTCCATATGCCCTTTCCAATTCAGCGTGCACAGGCTGGGCGAGGCATACACATCTCATTATGTTCCACTGCAGAGCCTCTGCTTCAGCAAGCCTCCCTGCGGCCCTGCACGCCCCAGTGCTGGCAGATTATTTTTGTCTCAGGCTTGAGGCCTGGATGCTTCTGAGTATCACGACATTTGTGCAGCATTTCTTCTACACTCCCTCCCCTTTCAGCCCCCACCCCTGCAGTCCCAGAGAGACAGTCCAGATGGAACTGCCCAGCCGCCCTCTGATCAAGCCAGGGAGATTTGCAATTAGGACTCGACAGCTATTATCCCGTGACAGCTGAGTGCCGTATCCAGGCAGCCCCAAGGCCACAAAAGGAACGCGAGGGTTTTAAAGGAAGGGGAGAAGATGTGAGCGTTTTTCAACCGTGCCATATTGTGCCAGCCCTGGTGACAACATCCCACCTGCCAGCCCTGATTCCAAGGGCAGCGTCAGTGCAAAAGGGCACGGGAGATGGAAGACAGAGAGGAGGATGGGCGGCAGCTCTGGGATGCGGGAGGTGGGGGAGAGACTTCCATGACCAGCTTAGCAACTCTGCCCGAGGCACAGCCAGCTCTGTCTGCGGAGGCAGCCACCAGGACAGCCTGCTGGAGCAAGGGAGCCTGAGGGTCCAATTTCAGCGTTTGTCCCCACACTGGGGCTGATGTGGCGCCATCCAGGCTTCAAGTCCCGCATTTCAAATTCCTCCGGGTGACACACGGCTCTGGAGCGCAGCCATGGGAGACTGGAGCGGCCCAAGGGGGGAGCAGGTGTCACCATCCCTCCCTCGGTTCTCTGCAGACACAGCCAGGCTTCCTAAAATAGAACCCTCCTGCTTTAAAAAGAGATGGCGCCTGGATCTAGGGGTCTTTCCAAATATTTGTTTTATTGCCAAGCCTTCAGAGAGGTCAAGAAGGAACGTGCACTCACTCCTAAGATAATTTCTTGCTTGCTCTGTCTGCTCTTGCCAGAACTGTGGCACCTCTGCCTGTCTCTTCTGCTCCAGCGAGTACCAGCCTGCTGGCACAGAGAGAGAAAACAGGAGCAGCAGAGGGCCGGCTGGGTCACAAGACCAGCAAGCTGATCTGCAAGTGCAGGGTACAGGCAGCTTGCACCATACACAAGCCAAACCCCAGGAATTTGTCATGTAGTGTGAGATGATGGGAAAGATTAGGTTGCCCTTCAGAGAAATCCAAGAGTCTTGGTGCCCCAAGATGCTCCAGCCTCACCGTTCTAGACTTTGCCATTCAAAGTGCATCATCTTTGAAACAAGCACCAGATCTGTTAGATGAGCAGTAAAAACAAGTAAAGCCCAATCCAGGCTCTCTCACAGACAGCCTTTACCATCCAAGGACTGTGCATTGGTTCTGGAAGGCAAAGGGAATTGAGCAGGGAACCAGTAAGGGATGAGAAAAACAATAAATAAACACCAGAAATTGGGAGGTGTGATCAATAACCACACACACCCCTAGACTCCCCCCTTTAGCTGCACACACATGGTGACTTCCCAGACATATATTCTGCTTTTCCCAATGCAGTTAGCAATGGTGCTGGCTTGAATTTGTTACAACATGCTACTTGCTCCTGGCTAGAGACCTTTGTGCAGCTTCTGCTCCTGGCCCCATGGATCAAACATGGATAAACTCTGCCCTCAGAGGACAGTAAGTCAGACTGAGAAGGGGCAGGGGAGAAGAAAGAAGAGGTCTGGGAGGTTCAATGCCCCAAGGCATTGGGGGGCCCTCCTGTCCAGAGCTGCTGCCAAGGCTAGAGGAAGTGAGTCAGTGCTGGGGCTAGAGTGGGACTCTGGAGTTCAGAGTTCACAGTCACCCCCTGGAAAGGCCTGGAGCAGCAGAGAGGTTCTGCACAGGGATCAGCCAGCATTCAATTCCTGTTTGTGTCCCAAAATGAATCATTCCCAACACCTGTCACTGTGCTGGACTGTGCTGCTCATGTGCTTTCTATTAGACAAGAAAACACACCAGACTGCTCCCCAGCACAGGGAGGTTTTGCCTTGTTGCAGTGGAGGGAGTGGAGAGGGGAGAACCTGGGAAATCCAGCCCTGCACACAGGAAGTGGAGCTGGTTTCTGTGAGTGGGAGTAGACACTGCTCACAGGCTCCCTGGGGTGTCCCAGACCTCACAAACTTCTTCTGCCCTCAACTTTCTAGATGCAACTTCAGTGGATGTTCTGCAGTCAAACTGACTCCCACATACATGCCACCATTCCTCAAAAGCTACCACTCAATAATGCACAGAACCAGCTTTTCAAAAAGTATTTTAAGAGACCACTGAAGGCACAACCCAGAGGAACCTTCCTGTTCAAAAAGTGCAGCAAAGCTCTGGAAGCATTACCAACAGCACCATGCAGCCAGGAGGGAACCAGAGCACAAGAGAGAGCAGGGAATAAGGGCCTGCAAGAGCACGGAAAGAGCCTGAGGCAAAAAGACTGAACAAAGTGGAAGAAAGTCACAGCCTCCCTGCGTGACTTACTCTGTGCCTCAGTTTCACCCCTTCCTCTAAGCAGAGCTGAGGGTGTTTGCCTTGGGCTGGGAGGACTTAATAGCTCAAAGCTCTCTGGTGCACTCAGCTGAAAGGAGCTACAGGCATGCAAAAGTGTTATTAATTGAAAAAACACAAAGGGAACAGCCTAGACTTCCCTCTCCTCCTGCTTGGGTCACTCCCCTATGAGAAAAACCACAAGGGTTGTGCTTCCCCCCTCAGCCAAAAATAATCACCAGCCTGCAGGGGGTAGAGGGCCTGGAGCGGGAGAGAAAATTTCTCTCATTATGTGCAGCAGCCTCTCTGCTCTGGCAGCCTGAGAAGAAATGCATTCCTTCCCTTCCCATTCCTGCTCCTGCAGCCATCTCTTCACAGAAAAAGAGTATGGGCCTGCTCCAAAAGACACAGGAGTGTGAAGCCCAAGCCAGTGGTCCCCTATTTCCCTGTGAGACAAAGAGTCTGGAAACTAAAATAGGATATTTGGGCATTAATCCCATTGCTGCTCTCAAATGGTCTTCAGCATCCATCAAATATAGCTTGGGGCAAATGGAAAACACAAAGTTATGCTGAGTGGACAAAAGCTATGCAATGCTACTAAAAACGATTGGGCACCCACCCCCCCTCCTCAGCCCTAAAAAGCACCAGTGGCTCCTCAGCTACTGCAGGAGCCAAGCCCAATCACTGCACTCCTGGTGTTCAAAGCCACTCCCCACAGGCTATCAGCACACTCCCTTGTTAGACCTGAAGTAATAATTCAACAGAAGCAAAGCATCTGTGGGACCAAAATCCCATTTCTCAGAGAAACATGGCACTTGAGCGACCTAAAAATCATCAAAAGTCAGGGCTGTTAAGAAAAACCTCCCAAAAGTAGAATTGAGCCACCTGAAAAATCTGCTCCTGTCTCACCTGTGCTCACGCATCCACATTTAGTGTGCACACTGTACTGTCATGCCTATAGGAGCATTCTACCTTGCAGTCTGAAACACCTTCCCAAAATCTCCCTGGTGTCATTCTCTCCTCATATCTGTCTCATGTCCACTATTTACACACGATTCACAGCCGAGTAAAAAAAAGCAGCCCATTGTTCTGCCAACATCATGTGCAAAAACCCACGACATGAATTGGGGACCTTGCTGACACATTCCCCCTGTTTTGTTTTCATATAAAAATAAAAATAATCCTAAATCAACAAAACACTACTATATAGAACAGTGGGGAAACAAATGAAGTGAAAGCAAGTAGAAACCTCATAACTGAATCCAACCCAGACCTCCATATCCCAGAATGTCCAGAGCATATACAGAGGAGTCCTCAATGTTAGTAACTATTCTTTCTCCAGTGTTTGGTAGAAAATCCTCCTCTCACCTGCCTTTGCCTGGTGTGTGGGTGATGGGCTGTCACACTTATTTGTGTTGCAGACAACCTTTGGACATACGTAATCATTCTCAATGGAGTCCCTGTACTTTGCTGTATAAATAAGTCTGTCAAAAGACAGCTGATGTGTGCGGTGTTAAGCACATTATTGCTTCCAGCTTCCTTTTTCCAGAAGATGTTTCTGGGGCTGCTGCTATGGCCTATATCCTGCAGAGATGGACTTGCACTCTGCTTTCTCCAGCATCCTATTGCTGACCCTTGTGTCGTGATTGTTGTTTCAAATCATTGCATTTCCTGCTTTTTCAGAAACTTGGCCTCCCTCCAGAAGATGTCCCAGAGAGAAATAGAAGTCAGAATAACCCTCCACCTTAAGCTCCCCAGCATCTTTGCCTCAGCCACTCCTTTTCCACATTATTAGCATCAGGACTGCAGGATGCCAGGAAGAGGAAGCTTTCAGAGGGAGCTCAGGACTAATTGACATGCCTTTCAGGCAGCAGCAGTGCCAGGAATCCAACTACTGTCCCCAGGGAGTGGCGGCAGAGGCAGCAAAACCCTTCCTCAGTGGCAGACGAGTTTTTCCATTTCCTTGGTTTCAAACCTTGCTTCTGTTCTCCCCAGTCTCTGCTGTGGCTCCAGCCGTGAATTCTAGGGAAGCCCAGCTGCCTCAGCAGGTACTGGCTCCTTAATGAGCAATTAGCTCCAAGCCTAATTGGGCAGCAGAATGGCTAATGAGCCCAGCCCTGCCTGGCTGTGCCCTCATTATCCTGTGCTCGGCCAGTGGTAATGCTGAACTTCTGTCCCATTTCCGTCATGTCATGATCAGAGCACTGGCTGAAAACTTAGATGTGCCAGTGCTCACTGCCTTTCAGTGCTCAAAGTTGAGGGGTTTTCTTATCTGTTTCCTTTAGCAGGCCTGCAAAACCTTCTCTCACCTCTGCACCACACAATCAGATCCTCCCTTCCTTGTCTGACTCCTCTTTCAGCAGCTTCTTGATCTCTCTACTATATATTTGTGAACATTAGATACATAGAAATGTTTAAGTATCGGTGTAAGCATCCATCACATGTATATATAAATACAAAGTCGAAGTTGTGAAAATAAACCACCTGCCTGAGGAACACAACTGGTTGAAACACTTCCAGTGCAATATAGAACACAAGTATAACCCACATTAGCAGACTTTAAAGAAGTAGTGACCAACCCAGGCACTTCTAGTTCCCGGAGAAGAATCCTTGCACCTAAGACTGTGAGGTGTTTGAAGGAAGGAAGGAATGGTTAACACAAACCCTTACTTTCCAATTCTAAGTCATCAATCTTCAGTAGTAATTTCAAGTTGGGAGTCACACAAGCCTATTTTGCTTTCCCCTACTTTGGACCCCAAGCCTGGGAGTCACCAGCTTTTTGATTTCCACAGCATCGTAGCTGTTTTTTGTAAATTTTATCCTTGGAATGAACAATAAGAACAGAACAGAAAAATTAACTGCTCCTTTTTTGCAACAGCTACTAATTGGACTTTACTAGTTGCTGTGAGGTTGGGAAATCTTCATTAAAGTGTCTGTCTCACAGGTCTGAACATATAAAATAGTCTATCCTCATACATTTCCAGCCATCCTCACATGAAAATGATTCTTTCACAGGTACAACAGTAGGTACAGCAGGTGTTAACTAAGAACTTCAACATTATGTGTCAGTTGAACCTGATAGGTGAAAGAGGTGCTGTCCAGTAAACTAGCAGAGCTCTTTGGTAAAACATAACTTTACTTTCCAGCATTTGGATTCAAAGATCTCTTGTGATAAGTGGCACATCACACATGACAGTAGACAGTTAAGGCTGGCTTTTTTTTTTTTTTTCTTTTTGATTGGGCTTTATTATTTTTTTTGTTGTTGGTTACTTTTTAAAGCCTTAACCGGATGCTGGGTTTTGGACAATCCAAGTCCCACTGCTAAAATGTGAACTATTTCATAGCTCCAATGAACAGAAGCAATGAACTGTGTTCCTCCTAGGATTGATTATTGCAACTTCCTGCTGTTCCTGCTAAGGTTTTCCAGTGGCTGCTGATGGCTTTAACCATGGCTCCTTCTGCCTCCAGGGTACTTTATTATATTAGATCATCTTAACATACCCACACCCACTTTTTAGTTGCTTCACTGCTTTCCTGTTAAGAACCAAAATGATTTTTTAACTGCTCTTTTGCTCTAGGACTTGTTAGACCTTGGTTTAGCCCATCTAGCTCATCTCCTCCTAGGTGCTCTTTGAAAGCAGCTAGTATGTGAGATCATGTCACCTCCAAATCACACCACTTTCCACTGAGTGTTTTGACTCTCATTGAACTGTATGTTTGGAACCCAGAGGCTGAAAATCAAGACAAAACTTCCCCCCTTCTTACCCTTTATACTGCTTCTTACCACTGTTTTTTCTGACAGTGTTGGACCAGTGGGACAGCCTCATCCCCCAGCCAGAACAAGTTGTATCCTGGACCAAACCAGGACACAAAGACCGAGCCAGCAACAGCAGATAAACCTCCTCATAAAGCAGATGCTGTGCAGTGAAGCATTAACAACCCATACTAGTATCTTTAAAGGGCTAATTTAATGGAACCAATGCCAAAACACAAGCGAGTTAGAGAAGCTCCTCACATCTTTTCCCTAGCATGTGCTGAAATTCTTCCTCGCTACTGGGAAAGGAGAAGCACAGTCATGTGCATGAGATTGATTTCCCAGAATTCCAAGACTGCATAATGCCAGGCATTCCACAGGGGCAGGCAGAACCAGAATATTATATTTTTCAGAGTCTCTCCTTTAACTGTGGGCTCCCCACAGCGTTTTGTTTTCAAAAAGGTTTTGCACAGCCCTGTTTATGTCTCCTGGCTCACACATCTCTTCTTGTTAATATTTCATTTATTGCATCCTAATCCTAACAAGTGAGCTTCTTCTCCAATCACTACTAATTAGCCTGGGTGTCTCTCCAGAGCTTGTATGCACATAGAACATAGATGTGCTTTGCAATTTGCAGAAGTGCTCAGTGTCCAAGTGTATAACTCAAAGGCCACAGAGCTACAATAGCTATAATTTACCTGTAAGTCCAAGCATCAGCAAACAGAATTAATACTGCATTTCACTGCAAGCAGAAGGTAACAAAAGATTGGCCGAACCTATATACTGATGTGGCAAAAGAAGACACCTAAGGGGAACTGTTTTTCTTCCCCTCTCTCTGGTCTGCTTCAAAAACATGGTTGTTGGCTGAGAGCTGAACATTGCTGATCTCAAAGTCATCTCTCTGTCAAGATACCGTCAAGAAGTTTTCCTAGCCAAACCCACAGGCTTTCAATTTCCCTTGCACAGTAAATCCACAGTTGGTAGGGACTCTTTTTTTTGTCATTTTCAGGACGTAAGTGAAGAAGATGAGGTGAAGTCATGACTCTAGAATGGGGGTCAGCATGGGGGGGAACTGCCAGGAGTTAGATAGCAGTTGGGTGCCTTGTAGTAAAAGCTAAATGAAAGGGCACTTCTGGAAGCTAGAAAGATGGTGCTGCAGTCCAAGGAAATGAGTCCAGAAAATAAGCAGTATATCTTGTCCCCTGTATATAAGAAATCAATATTGGTATTGGACCAGGGACATCAGAAATGGCAGAAGGGCCTTTCACAATGAAAAAGGTATTTACAACACAGCAGATCTTAGACAAGCGAACAGAGGGCTGTATTTCATCTCATGACTTCAGTCATTACACAGAATGAACAGCAGCCATTTCTCATTCCTTGCAGAAGATCAGAATATTTTGACCAACCCTGTATCAGGACAGAAAAGGCAACTCAGAGGAGGCCTCCTAAGGATGTTTTATGATACACGAAGTAATTTAATTTGTTCGTTTCCAGGGAAATGGTTAAAATGCAAACAGCACAAGCTGTATGTAAGAACTGGTAGCAAACCAGGAGTTGTTCAAAGCAGAATTTAAAATTCTGACCTTCCAGGCAGGGGCTGGGGGGAGAACAAAACCAACAGAGGTGAATGAAGAGTAGAGAAGGTCATAAACCATATCATTCCTCCACAAGCACTCAGAGTGACATGAATGCTGCAAAAGATGAGCTGAGCAGGTGGACAGCAGGACGGACTCTGCAGTAAGCCCCACAGAGCAGTTCTTCACTGGAAACAACAGATGAGTGAATTGTGATTATGGCTCCAGACAAATAACCTTTTGCCACCTGAAGACTTATGGCAAATTAAGACAAGAAACCTACAAGCTCTAGTGATCCTGCCTGGGGGATGAGGGAGATGTGCTCCTTGGTGCACAGAGGAATGGGGTGCTGCCATTCACCTCCTCACCAAAGACTATATTAAAAATAAAAAGCTGAAAAGCCACCAGAGGTGGTTGCCATGCAGATGCTGGGCACAAGGCCAAGGGTCTCGCTCTTTCTCACTTTACAAGCATAGGCCTCATGCACAGGAGATGCTAAATATCAAAGGGTACAGCTTAAACTGTCACATGTAGTTGGCAGGGTTGGTGGGGAGGGGGTTAACAGCTGACTGTAAGGACAGTATGAAACCAAAGAAGGCTGGATCTGAGCAACCTGTTGCTTCATTCCAAGCTGGAGTTATGATGTGCTTTGCTTTTGGCTACTTTCGATTGACTTACACCTGGCTGGGATTCAGTCAGTCATGCCAGACTACACCAAGATGTACACCAGCTCTTGGCACCAAACTTGCCACTCCTTGCCCCAAGTCTGAGGCCATCTTTGCAGGAAGACCTTGCACATGGATGATTCTGCCCTGCTGCAACTCCAGGCAGGCACACTGTATTTATCCTCATGTCCCAGTGTACACCCTTAGGAACTCTGCCAAAGTCCTGGTGTTCTGTGCTCAGTCCAAGGTGTCTAGAAAACTGAGATTTTGATTCAAAGAAACACAAAAGAAGCAAGATTTGCCAATTGATTCTGGATCCTACTACAAAATCCTGTTTCCTGGGCCATTTGTTCCTGTCTGCTCTCACAGGAGTGAGAAGGCAATACTCCTTGCTCTCTTGGAACAAATCCTCATGGAAAGAGAAAAAGCTAAATACTGCTGACTGAGCAACTAAGACTTTAAGAGACACTTTTGGGACTTGATAGCCAAATTACATCTCCTTCTTCATCCTGCAGAGAGCCAAACTCCCTGTAAGACATCTTGAGACAGGGGCCCTCTTGAATCACAGGTGCCATGTGCAGAAAAGAGAGGAATAATCAAGAAGGTCAGGAGCATTTTATGTAGGGCATCCTCTACCAATAGAACCAAGACCAGTCCTTATCTAGGCCAATACTGCCAGCCTGATCAATGACACCCATCCTCTGCAGAAACTGCCTGGCACACCCTCCTGGCAAACACCAGCTCTCCAGAGGCTGTGACAATCAAACTAAGACACCTCAAAAGTTTAGAAGAAAACTTTGTGCCATCACCCAGCTGCTGACTGGTGTGGAAAAGGGCTGCTGTTAGCTGGGCTTGTTATATTAAATATTATTGCATGGCTTGTGTATTTTTTCAAGTTCAAGAGTAAGTCTGGAGTTGAGGCCATCTAAAAGAAACAAATATTCTCAGGGCAGCTGCCTTGTGTTTATATCTTTGTTTCCATACAAGGGCATCAAAAGCACTACTTGCAGGGAGGGAAACCAAGGCACTAGGAGGTGGTGCCCCTTGCACAGGGCCACACAGCCAGGCAAGAGATCAGACAGGAATTCCTAGACTGCATTCCCTCAGGATATAAATGTGCACATACACGCAGACTACCTCACTTGAGGACTCTCACAGCCCATAATGAATAACAAGCAAAGCAAAAGAGAATTGCAACCACTCTGCTGTGGCAGATGAAGTCAAAAGGTGCACAGTGCACAGCCATGAAGGTAAAAGAAGGGCAATCTAGGAAATTTTGGCAACTTGTTTTTGCAAAACAAATGAAACCCAAGTAAAGCCATAAACTTGCAGTATTATGTGCGAGTAGCTGGTGTTAATCTCACAGGTCTCTTCTTCCCTACTATAAGGAAGCCCACGCTGCAATGAAGGCACAGTAATTACTTCGAGCTCCTCCAGTTTTCCAGGAAACAGATGCTGAAGGCTGAGTTGAGTTCCTTTTCTCCGAGCATCTGCTGCCACCCGGTGGCGAAGGCTGCAATGCCATCCAGGGCCTCCCAAGGCACGCTTGGCAGAGGGACACGACAACCTGCAGCCGGGCCCAAGTCTCTGGGGAGCCCAGTCCAGTGTCCTGAGGACGAAGTCCCTGGAAAAGATGCTGGGAGCTGTCTCACTCTTATCTGGACAGGGAAAGACCTGAGTGAAGCACTGAGAAATCAAATGCTGCAGAAACATGAAAAAACAGAGGGCTGAGTCAGGACAATGGTTTCGTGCAAGCTTATTCCACTCACATCTCTTGGTCTTCCTTCAGCTGTCCTCTCCTGTCACTGTCCTTTCTATGGCCTGCCTGAAGTGGAAGATGTTTTTTCCCTGCCCCAGGGCCAGCACTCCAGTAGCCAGCAGGCACTGTAAAGGCAGCATTGCCAAGTGTCTGCAGTCCAGCTGGGCACTGGAATGGATGCCAGGGACATCAGCCAACTGTTCATGTTTTCTTATTTGCAATCTTGTAAATAAAAATTAGCCAGACAAGAGCCCTGGGGGCCCAGCCAGAAACAAACCCCCATCATCTGAGAGCGTCTGCTCTACAGGACTCAGAACTCACGTCTGCCACATGCAAAAACACACAGGGCATTGCTGTTTCCAGGAACACTGCACGGCAGTGTGAGACTGTTGATTAAAAAAAAAAAAAAAAGCAGTCATACCTAGACACTAAAGGGAGAGAGGTTGAGATGCCTCAGAGTTAAGTTTTCCTCAGCCAAGGAGAAAAAGCCAGCTAGCTGTCTTCTTCAGAGAGAGACACAGAATTCACACTTCGATGCTGTATATGAAATACAGAAAGAAAGAGTTATGTTCTGCACTTTTGTGTAGCACCTCTTTACCTCCTTTCCCTTTTGGCCAGACAGGAGAGGGCAGGAATGAGAATTTCAAGCTTTGCCCAAGATGCTCATCTCCAAGCAGATGTTATCTCACTGAAGTGACTCAGGAAACTTTTTCCTCGATCTTTGTTAGGGACTCTTTATTGAAAATCTTGGCTCAACCCTCAACCCAAGACAGAAGAAACGGTCTCAGTGCACACAGAAGGAGCAGCAGGGGAGTTCTGTCCCACTTCTACCCAGCACACGTTGTTTTATGCCTTACTATGAAGGCACTTTTAATTCTTTCCACCCTTTACACTCAAGTTGAGCCCCCACACACACCTCAACAAGCCTTACACAGTTCCCTTGCCATCTGCTTTAGGATGTCTATTCCATCTGAGGCTCCTGCTTAAAAAAAATTAAATGTGGTCTTATCACCCCAGAACAACACATTTCAAATAAGCATATAAAAGACCTTTTATTGACATGAATAAATTGATTGGGACCATTACTTTGTAGCTGCTTCCCACAGAAAAAGCCTCTTACAGGCAGCCTGAGGCAGAGAAGCAACATTTACATTTAGATGAAGGCATTTCTGTCACAACACCTCCCAATTGTTTCTGCCCCCAGGTACTCTAGAAGAAATTAGTGAAGTCAAGGAGCTTTCCTTTAAATAACACAGAAAGAAAATGGAAAAAAAAAAATTTCTCTGGTCCCACTGCAAGCATTTTGTGGTCTGGGATCACATAAACTGTAGCAAAGCAATGTCAACAGGTAAAAGGAAAGTAGTATTATCATGTCAGGGAGAAATGGGAAAAAGCTTATCTCTGGAAATGGAATTTTTCAGCCCGAACTCTGTTAAAATGTCCCGCTTTGTTTACACCAGTTACAGGTTTCCAGCACCAACCTTTGAGTTCCCTCACACACTGACAATGGACTAGATTCAATGCTGCTGTGAAACACTGTAGCACCACCTCAAGTTTACACGAGGGAGGCTTTACCTCCAGCCTTTACTCAGTTCATTACACTCTTAAGTCTTCCAGACACCTGACAAATGAAATGCACGGTACATTGCTTCAGTACTGACAGAGTGGAAGTGCTTTGCAAAGGTACCTATTTTAATGTGGGGTTTTTTTTTCCCCCAACGAGCACAGATCTGACAAAGATTTTCACTGTCCTTGGCATCCTTGTCCCCAACCACCAGAATTATCAGTGAGCAATAACTGATCTGCTTTTTTTGCTGCTGTCATTGAAAGGCTTGCCCATGCTAGGTATTTGTCATGTTTCAGCACTACACAGTAGCCACAAGAGTAAAATCAACACATGCACATCTAACCAATAAAATTGTTTTACTTGTCTTATCTTTTGTAAAGGAATAAGTATCTTGCTGTCAGTGAGCTGGGGAAGAGAAGCCTCCCTAGTCAATACCACCACATTAAACTCAGCACTGACCAGGCTGTAATAAAGGAGTTTGATGGATGAAGGAGGACAGACAGTTACAAACCCTCTAGGTCCAGCATATTCTCCAGTTGAGACAGAAAAGCAGATCAAAGCAGGGCAAGAAACCAAAAATCTCATCAATAGTTTCAAAGTAAAGATGCACCACAGATTCCAAGGCAGGCTATAGTCAGGGGATTATATAAGTACTGTACAGCTCAGTGCCACCCTAAGAACAGAAGTCTCCACTCAGATTTTAAGTCTGAGGTTAACTCAGAACAAGTTACAACCTACACAAATGCAGACAAAGCTTCCCCATATGCTGAGGCAGCTGCAGGAAACTTTCCAGCTGCTCTCCTTCACCTGCAGGGTCCCTGTATTTCCACACAGAACATGCACATGAGGGAATGTTTAATTAATGCTGTTTTATTTAAGTGGTGAGACACTTCAACAGTGGCTCTATGTCAACCCAAGCGTTTGCAAACCATTTATTTCAGTTCTGTATCAACAAGACCTCCGTATTCTGCCAAACCAGCATCATGCTTGTTTTTTCTGAGGAGTAATGTGGTGGCACCAGGAGCCAAACAAAAAATCCACTGGCACAGGGGCACAGGATATTAAATAGATTTGCATACGCACTGATGATTAATCCTTCAAAATTCTCAAAGATGTAAAACCTAGAGAACTCTCAAACCCCTTTGACACTCCTTGGTCTTCCAACTTGCTCCTTACCCAATCATCCTTCCTGACACATCAGCCAAAAGGGAAGTATTTCCCCATCTCCCAGTACATATTTTCAGTGGCTGTCTATCAGTACAGTGGTAGGACTATGATCCTCACTTACCTTCCCCCCCCTCTAACAGTGGCTAGAGGAACATTTGCAACATAAAAGACTTTGCTGACAAATAAACTGGACATATAGCAATTTTGTCCACTAGAATATTTAGGGCTGTGTGGACTCATTCACACAAAAAAATTAAGAGCTCCCAGAGAATTAATGTATTTCAAAATGGACACACTGACTATTGAATAATTCCCATTGTTAATCCTCTTTCCCTTCTTGCAATAAATTGTCACATTCCCTTGGTGACAAACAGAACCCTTGGTATTTTCAAGTGCTGAAGCTCAATGGAACATTTTAGGAAATCTGGACAGTGGGTTCCTTCACTCCTGTGTGAAGCATCCTAAATAATACTTTCTTAAAATACTGTATAGAGAAGGATAAAACAGTGACAGTTAGATGACAATAATACAATCCAACTTAGAGGGAGGAAACTTCCCTGAGGAGGCTGTGGCTGAGTATCCTGAAATCATATATTCAGCCATGCTACCAAGAATATCAAATCCCTTGTAACTGTCCAGCCTTTCTAATTAGGGTTGAAACGAGCTGCAATGCCAGATAAATTTCCATCTAACAGATCTGACTAATAGTCTGGTTCCAGCAAAACCAAGACCCCAGGCAAAGTGAAATACAACTCCATTGACATCACACACAGTTATTTTCCAAGGCCACTGCTTCAATTTATTCTGTAATTTCTCTCCCATACACATGTTCCCTGGTGCAGGAAACAGCCTCGCAGCTATAGAGAGGCCGGAGTCTTCATAAGCTAAGCAACAACTTTGCAGAACATGCTTCTTTCTGGTGACATTGCCACAGGTAAGGACATTGGACAAATATTTAAAGCACAAACAAATAATGAAACAGAATTGCAACACGATACAGAAACTAAAAAAGACCCAACAAAACATTTTTGGCCAGATTCTTGCGCCTGTTATTTCTTCAGGGAGAGTGGGAAAGAGGATGGAGATGAGAAATAGGCCAGGAAAGTAGAATCTTTATATATATACAAGCAGCTGATTTTACAAGGATCAGTTTATCATTTCTACAGAAATGAGCATTTGTAAAGAACAAAAATTAGCCTGGCTAAATCATCCAGTTGGGATTTGTGGCTTGTGTTATGTTGTTTTTATCCTGTTCTCCAGTCAACAACAGAAGAAAAATCAGGTTTAATAACCTTACATTCAAGTAAAAGAAGAAAACAAGCAGAGCAGTAGTTTGCAAAGAACAACTTGCACATGCAGGGCACATGGAAGTCTCTTCCCTCCAGCATCAGACATCCAGACTCTTTGATACACTTAGGTTGAAAAACTACCCTGGATAAAGACCCAAGACAAACACTGGCAAGGTTTTCTCAAGCTTACCTGTTACATAGAAGAGCAAGGGAGGAAAACCATCTGTGACTATCAACGGTGGAGCAGCTGACTGGACATATGGAAGAGGACCCGTGACAGGAACATGGATGGAACTGAGCAAACGGAACAAGCCCCTGGGTCCAAAGGATATTTGCCAAGAGGGACCCAGCTACTTTGGGGGCAAAGGAACACTATCAGGCGAGGCAGAGGGGAAGCTGGCTCACTTCGGGATCAAGGAAAACTGTCAGGAGAGGAAGGGTGACAGCAAACTCCAAGGCCTGGGCCTCCTTCCAGATGCACACAGGCACGGCTGTCCTCAGAGAAGAGCCTGTGCCCCAAGGATCCCTCCAACCGCCTGTCACCCTTTTTCCTCTCACAACCAGAAAAGCTCTTACCTGCTCACCACCACGTTTGCCTGCTCTGAGGAACTCGCTCAAGTGAGCTGCTGGAACCTTCCAGCTCAGGTACTTCAGGGCTGCCTTCTATCCCTGACGAGAGGCACCTGCCTGCCTGCCTGCCTGCCCGCCCTGACCGGAGGCGCCCTCAGTCCCTCACAGACCCGCAACGGGGTCTCCTCAGCCCCCAGACAGAGCCCCCTCAGCCTCACAACGGGGTCTCCTCAGCCCCAAAGCAGGGGCTCCTCAGCCTCACAACGGGGTCTCCTCAGCCCCAAAGCAGGGGCTCCTCAGCCCCACCGGGCTCTGTCCAGGCCCCACTATCTTGCAAAGAAACAAAAATTGTTTTATTCCCCTTTATGGAGCGGTAAAAATCCTTTTCGGTCTTCTCCCTGCAGAGTTCATGATTTAAAAGTCTGGAAACTTAGAACCTGTAACCAGAAAGGGAGGGCAGCCTAAGCCCTTTCATGTTCTACATGAAGTAGAAGGAATTAGAAATATGCAAGAAATGGCAAAATAAATACCATAGCACATGTTCAAGCCAGCCTCAGAAAAAGAACTTTGAGAACCTATTTCCAGTAGACAAGAGCTGACATTCCCCTTATAAAATGCCACAGGGCAGGCTCTCCAAATATGCAGCTCCCAACTCCCGTACAATTTGTCATGAATAATCCTTCATCTGCTTCAAGAACACTTAAATGGCTTTCTTTTATCACTATACTCAGACCACTAATGAGCTTGAACTAGAGTCAAAATACCTCGCTACTTCTGAAAAATCACAGATCAAAACCAAAGCAGAACCAGACCAAGAATGCAGTCTTCCTGTCTCCCTTTTGACCAAACATTTATTCTCTAAAGATCCTGACCACTCCTTTCCGTGGCACCACCACATGTTCTTCAGTTTTGCAGGCACTGATTATCGTGAACTGCAAATATGGAACCCCCCAAACACCCAGCTCACACACATACATTATAATCCCTGACAGATGGAGGACAGGAAGCCATTACAAATGTACACAAACATGGAACTTTATACAGTGTGGAAGCAAATTTTAGCTTTTCAGCAAGCAACAAATAGACAAGAAATTATCGTGCATCTTTCTCTATGCAGTTGCAATCTTTTTAATTCATCTCTTACCAGTTGTGTATCAGCTGTGTGCAGGATGACTCTAGTGGCACAAAGTAGAAAATAAGATACCTGAAAATCTCAGTTACTGGGGTTTATATACTGTACTACATCTAATTTCAAGCTTACAGAACACAAGACATCAGGCCTCATTTTCCCTCGCATGTTTTTTGAACACCTTTGGCTCACAAGCAAATTAAAAAAAAATTACAAAGATGACTCTGAGGCTTTCCTGCTCTGCTGTGGAAACTAGAGGAATTGACCTCTGCTTTAGAAGTTCTCATTTTGGCTGATGCAATGCAACCTTATGCACACGCTTAATTTTAACTATTTGTGCTTGGGCAGATGAGTGGCTACATTACATTACCACGGTACACAGAAACCCCCTGAAGTCATGACAGCCACACACCCATACACATTCATCCTTATCAATTGGACTGCTTAACTTATGAAAAACCATGCCTAAGTTAGGATCCTAAAGCATAAAAGTAGAGCAGGGAGGCAGAATACACTCTGAAACTGGACATGACGTTGGTGTTTTGTGCACTTTGTATTAAAAATTACCTCAAAGAAAGAAAGAAAAAAAAATCAAGCTGAAAAAGACAAGACAGCTTTGAAACAAACAAGATAGCTATGCTGGCATCCCGTATTATCCCAAGTGACAATAACTCTGTTCCCACTAACAACAATCAACAGACACATTTTGCTTGCAGGCAAAACCTGGCTGCTGTAGTGTAGCTTGGTTTTATTTATGTCCACAAATATTTCAAAAAAATTACAAAATACTCAAATGGAGAGAACACAGAAGTCACGATTTCTGGGCTTCTACTCTGTTTACACTGTGTTATCCCATGGCAAACTACTCATATATACATTAAGCTTCAAGATATATATAAATGTAGCAGTCAGAATGTACACTCTGCTTTAACGGTGCAGTGAAACAAGCTCAACCATGACGACACAGAACAAGAGAGACGTTTCAAAAACATTAAAGCAAAATTAAAAAATAAACTTTCAAAACAGAGAGATTTCTTAACGAAAGTTGAAAGGTCTGGGTTGTTTTAACAGGGCATCGAACACCAAGATGGCTTCAAAAACCACTGCATGTAAAGTTGTAGTTAATCATTGGTCTAAAATGGAAGAATTTCAGTGCTTGTGTGCTGAATGCTTTTCTGAGGGGGGGGGAAGGGGGAAAGAAAGAGGAGAAAAAAAAGAAAGATCAATTAATCGCTTTTGAACAGACTGCAAAATTCATCTGAAAAATAAAATACAGACCAAGAGAGAAGCATGGGACACAGTTAGCTTTTTTTATCTTAAGACGACCTATAGCTAAAAATAACAGCAAAAGAAAAGGATCAGAAGAAATGGCTGAAGTGGCTGAAAGCTCCCAAATTCCACGTGGTAGAATGAGGGAGGGGGAGGTTTAAATGAAATGTGCCTAACAAGACCTTTTAAGTAAACTGAGGCACTCTCTCTGCTGAGCAGACTGATCTTATCAGCTACCTGACTGTTACCAGAAGTAAAAAAGTTACTCAGAAGAAAACTGTTTCACCTGATCACTGCAGAAAGCGACTGAAGGCATTGACTGAAGACTTTACCATCTTCAGTTCTAGATTGACCTGATGGTTTCCACATCTCAGAAACACTAGCTGCTCTTCCTAACACCTTCACAGAGTTCAAATACAGCAGATGGAACCGATTAAACACTACTGCAGTTCTTTAGCACTGAGAAATCTGGAATGGAGGACAGAAAAAAAAGGAAGATAAACATCAGATGAAATAGTCCTCCTCTCTTCCCTATACACTCCTGTCTTAGGTGGGTCTAGAATACTCCAATGTGTATTTTTCATTGGTAAATGGATGTTACTAGCCATGCAACAGTCATCTTTTGGCATGGCCACTGTTTTGAGACCTGATTAACTACAAGTTTATCAGACATGGCTCAGTACAGTCCTATGACACAACCATCACACTGAAGAGTCTACAACAGCAGAGAGAGAGCACTCGTGAGGTGAGAGAGAAAGAATGGGGAGAAAGTTATGCACCATCAGAAAAAATGGCCAGCAGATTCAGATGTCCGTTGGTTGCATCACCCTCTGCTCTGGCAAAGAAAACCCATGGCAAAACAGTGAAAAACTAAAATTCTGCCTAGGCAGTAAGCAGAGATGTCTCCAGAATAATGCTCACTGGCCTTCTGTGTATTCCTCTCCTTTTACCATCCACATAGGAAGTAGCCAACAGGAGTTTTTCTGCATGAACCTGTTGTGTTGGGAGTCAGTAAATGTTACTGTCCATATATCTGGTTAATCCCAAAGCAGTAAGTTCCTGAGATACAGAACACTGGTGGCAATTAAAAAGTTTTTCCTTATAAAACCAAAACTAAAACAGTCCAAGAGAAATACATACTGGTCTTTGCAAAACAACTTGAAGAACACAGAGTTGCCTGTCCACTTTTCTTAAGAATGTATCAAACGTAAGAGGCCAGAAAGAGCATGTCCTCCAAAAATATGCACATGCATACAAAATTCTGGCTATACTAGTTTGAGCCATGGACATTTTTAAAAAGATACTTTAGAACAGGTTAATTCTTTGAACTTTTGCCTAAAATCTAAAACCAATGTAGTTAAAGATTAAAAGTTTCAAAAGGTAATAGGAAAGAAGTGTATTATAGTCACATTGAACACAAACCCTTGAAGTAGGCATCAAAAGGGTAAGCTGGTTCCAAGGGACACCTGTACTGCTGAGAAACCAACTCAACAGAAATAATCTACAGAACAGAGAGATGCAACATGAACAACAAAATAAAACCAAACAACCAAACCAAAAAACCAAGAACAGAGAAACAGTCATTTGCAACATTATCCCTGTGACTCCCTTTAATGCTCATTTTGTTGATATCAAACCAAATGTCAAGCTTTTACCCTTTTGAAATTACTGATACCCATCATTCCCTTTAATTAAAGGGATAATTATATATATTTTTTATTAAAAAATCAACTCTGTATTCTGTCAATACCAGGTAGGAATTCACAATTTGTGATGTTACTGAAAATCAAGATAAACGTTTCTGGAGTTTTTGTTTTGTTTCTTCCCTCTACCCAAAAAAAGTTATTTACAGACTTAAAAAGCCATGCTGCAGAACTGAGCTCTCTTTAAAATTATGAAGATTTCCTACAATGTATTAAAATAAAAGTAGATTTTTATTATTATAGCACTTGGATTCAGAGCTTGTTATGCCACCTACTTGCAATCCTTGTTCTTTTTAAAATAGCTATAGATGCATTGAGTGTCTCTTCACGCACAGTGACTTGTGTTGTGAACCTGATTCTAGCACCTACTCAAAACAAACTAGTAAGAAAGAAAGAAAATAAAAAACAAAACCAAAAAAAAACAAGATTGCAGGAAGTTCTCTGAATATTCCACACAGTCCTGTATTTTCAATAGGCTTCTGAATACGTTGTCATGCAGGGAGACCCACACCAGTCTTGAGAAATCTTCTCTACAAATGAACACTAAGCTGATAAGTCTCTACTTGTTGGGTGGTTGTTTCCGTTTTAAATATATAAAGAAATCTTTATAAGATATTCTTTTCCTTTTGTAGCTCTTATTGTATGTAAAAATGTTCCACTCCTTCCCAAGGACTGGGGATTCCATAGCCAGCATTACAAATAAATAATTTATTACAACTGTTTGTCGCCTTCTTTCTTCAGTCGACTGCAAGAGAAAGAAAACTCATTTTAACACAACGAAGGAGGTGGCACTTCAGAGACAGCTTCCTTCCTCCTAACCTCACCCCTGGGTCCTGAAGGGAACAGAGGCTGCAACAGGACTTGGGAGCTTTCAGCAGAGAAGCAGGAGCCATTGCAGCAGCCATGGTAAAACCCCCCTGGGGGAGGAAGGGATGACCTTTTGCTACTCAAGTGTTCCTTACACATGAGCAAGATCACCAGTGCCAGCTCATCCAGCTTCAGCTTTATCTCCAGCTACAGATAAGACACTCAGCTTCAGGCAGCCTGGCTGCCCCCACAGCATGAGGCCAGCAGGCAATTTTGGACAGCTGAAGCAAAGACTGAAACAGAGTAAAGCAGCTCAAGAGCTGTTTAACATGCTGCTGCCTTGCAGTCTTGCCACACACAGAGATGAGGAATGACCCTTGCTAGGTGCTGGTGGCTTTTTCTTCTTAGCTGATGTATTGTCAGTGGCACTGCCAAACAGCATGGAAGGGGGTGTCATTTAGGACAGGCCACAAAGAGAACCACTCTCCTACCAACACTGTATAGCACTATGGGAAGAAAGAACTCGTGTGATTTGTCAGCTGGTAGTGCAGGACCCGTAGGACTCACACATTTCCTGTTACCCTTAACAGGATTTAATTTCTTAAGATTTCTTACCATCTTAAGATTTTCTTCAGATTTCTTAAGACTGACTGAATTCCTCCCCTCTTCTCATACAGAAAGCTTTTACCCACCTTCCCTGACTGTTCTCAAAGAAGAGAGATGTGAAAGCAGCAATCATAGGATCACACTAAGAACCCCACAGGTGTTTATGCAATGTAAGATTTAATTGATCTACATCCTGTGCCAGTAATTTGGACATAGATTCCAATCTATCACCTATGCCCAAATTAGGTCCCAGTACAGCTCTGCCATCTTTCATAACTGTTATCAAGACAGTAACTTGGCAACCAGTAAGAAAGGCAGTAAATTCAGAGGAAAACAGATGGAAAGCTGAAAGAAGCTGTAGCACTCTCAAGTCTCCAAAACCCTTGATTGTGTTTCTCACCTGTAATAATCTTCCTGACTTGGTAGATGACCACCATGCATGTGAGGATGCCCATGCAACCACTGCTGCTCCATTGCTAGTCTTTGCAGCTCTGCTGACTGGGCATGCATGGCCTGCAGTTGGTGGGCTGCTGACATAGGAGGTGGAATGGCACCAGGCAGATCTCGTGGATAAGGAGTACCTAAGAGAGAGAGTTGCCTGTTTTTAGACACTTGTTTGCTCTAAGGTCTGCACAAAGTTGAAGCTTTTTAATTTTTTTTAAACAAACCAACCTTTGGCTGTAACTTAAGTTACAGCTTGACTCTGCCAACTCCCCTCCCTTGTAATGCTAAGACCCAGAAAAAAAGATGATGGTTCAAATCATGAACCAACCCCTGCAAAGGATCATTAAATGCTCTCACCAAAGACAGGATGTCGGAGCATTTCATGCTCATGAGGTGGCTGACCTAGCAATGGATTGGGGATGGTCCCAGGTGGGTAGGGAAAACGTGCCAAATGGGGTCCAGCTGCTAAAGGATCCACCAGCGGGTGAACAGGTCCTGCTGAACCTTTGAAAGAAGACAGAAAAAAATAAAATAAAAACAAATCAACTGCTTTGGGAAGAACCACTCAGCCTCGGGAGATCAAAAACCCTATTAGACTTGAGCTGGATCAGCATTTGGCCTAACTGGCATGCAGTTCCAGAAGCTTATCTTCAAGTGACATCTGCTTATCAAACAGTCATAATTGTTCAAGCAACAACCCAGGGCTTTTGATTGCTACATCAAAAAGAAATTCCCTTAAACAGCTGGGGAAGAAAACCTCTGTTTCTATTTCCCCTCTGCACTCTGCACACACGAAATGGAAGGGTCCCTTGTACTATGCAGTACAGAAGCATTTAAACATCCTTCTGCCTTTTAATAGGCCAAAAGCTGGCAAAACCCTTTGTTAGCAAAAGACAATGTTGTCTCCATCCTTGTGTAGCATCCAAGATCAAAGCCAAATTACTCTGCAAATACAGGTAAGAGACCTGGCACTGAATTGACTTGGCCTTGTCTGCACCAGCCTCTCATTAGACTGCAAATGAGAATGTTCTAGCCATGTTTTTATCTGGAATGAGTAACTGGGGAGTATATCTAGGCTTACGTGGAACAGCCTGGAGGTCATGACTTACCTGACCACAAAACCCTTGTACAGACACAATCTGTGACAAATTTTCTTCTGCTATCAGTGGAACATGCAAACCTGCCTCAAACTGAACCAGTCTGTAATCTGTGCAGTCTCAACCAAAGCCCACAGCACACAGCTAAAGCTGCTACTCACTGCTATCATCTCTTACCTGTAACCCCTGCTCCTTAACAAGCTCAGCCAGGCCCTGCTGATTTCCTTGCAGAAAGCAATTTGGCTTCTGTAACAACACTCAAATTCCTTCCAAACTCCAAAAAGCAGACAGCCCTACTACTTCTCATGCATATTGCTCCAAGGCAAAGTATGCTATATTTACTTGCACAAACACTACATTGGTAGCCAGCTGCACTAGAAACTGTACTTTAAGTACTTGGACACTTTTTTTTCCTACTTAGCAGCTACTGCACCTGGAGCCTTGCTTGCTATGTTCTCTCTTGTCTGCCACCAAAACTCAGAAAGATTCTTAGTGCGTCATCTTCCAGACTCCAGAATTCTAAAGGAATAATCATGTAGCTTGCTTTAGAAACGAGCAGGGTATGGATTCACTCTTGAGATTATTAAATACTTTAGAAAAAAAATTTTCCACACATAAGAATATGCAGTAGCTACAAAGATGCCAACCCATAAATTTGCATGGTTCTATATTAGAACTGTGAGAGTATTTCAGCTCAACCAAAGCCAGATGGTTAGCATGTCAAATGGCTAAAAAGATGAAGGCTTCCTCCCTGAGTTTTTTTCCAGCTTCTATATGGAAACATCACCTATGGCTCCTCTCCAGCTACAGTCATTACACATAGCACCACCAGCTTTAGCAGCACTCATGACATCTCTTCTAGTGAGTTCCCCTCACCCAGTGGAGTCTCCACCTGCACACACCAGACACCACTGTAAGGTGGTGCTCTGGGACTTCAATACTTAAACAAAAAGAAACCCTACAAAACTAATAAAACAGCAAAGCTTTCACAGTGCCAGTCGCCATTAAGATCACTGTTAATATCACTTATTTTATGGCTGTTACTAGTCCACCCACCCAAGAAAAGTCATTGTTAGACACTACTGGTCCATCCTCCCCAAAAAATCATTGTTTGCATTTCAGCTATCACAACCTTACACGGTCCAGAGGTCACATCACCTACAAGAAAACTGGGATTTTGCTGCTTTAATTCCAGAATTCCAGCTCTGCCTGCTTCGGTTGGGCTGCTGCTACCAGATCAGCAGAGAGATTCCCTGGGGAACCACCCCGACCCGCTCCCCCAGGCTCACCTTGATGTAAAGGATCCTGCTGATGTAGGTGTAAATGTGAGTGGATGTGTGAATGTTGGTGATGGTGAGGAGTGACATTGAACATCTGGAGCCGTGCCAAGGGGTCGTTTGTCAGCGATGCCATCCGCTCCGCGTGTATCCTCTCCGCTGCCAGTCTGTCGGGGTAGCTCATTTCAGGCCGTAGCTGTGGCCCTGCCAGTGCAAGTCTCTCTCTTTCCAAGGGGTTCAAACCCGGATGGAAGGAAGCAAAGGGGTGAGGTCCCGCTGTCGGGGGAATAGTCAGTGCACCGTGCCTGGCAAAATGCTCCATGGGGTTAGTAGCTGGGTGTAGGGCATCCAGCTCCGGGGGCTTCACCTCGAAGCCAGGTTTCATCCTCTCTCTCAACTCCCTCTCCCGGATTTCTCGCTCCCGGATCTCCCGTTCCCGCAGCTCTCGCTCCCGAATGGTGGGATCCACATTGTAGAGGCCGGGCATGTGGTAGGCCAGAAGTGGATCAGTGGGGTTCAGGGGGACAAAGAAGGGATGGTTACGGTTTGTTGGTGACATGACGTGAGGACGGGCGTATTCACTCAGTGTTCGTAACGCGGGTGTGTCTGGACCAATGTAAGGTGGGACAGCAGCGATGGTCGTTGGGGGAGGTTCAAATGAAGGTCTCATATGTGCTGGCCCACTGAGCTGAGACTCTCCGAGGCGGCCTTCATGGGAGGAGCTGGATACCTTCTGCTGCACAGAAGGGGAGGGGGGGAAGAGAATTTTAGTTCAACACATTTGGCTTAAAAACAAAGCAGAGACAAACTTCCCTTCCTCCGCTTCAATCCCTACAGGGAGGTAAGTTCAGCCTGCTCAGCCTCACAACTGTGTCCTCCAGTGTGGCTTGGGGAAGAATAGGATACTGTCTATTTTGTAGGTCAGAAGATAACTACCCTGTGAAGCAGCCTCAAAGCTACACTGACAGCTTTGCCAACCAGTTGTAGAGCAGCAACTGGTTGGTAGTTCTCACAGCCATGGGCAACAGCTGGCTGGTACATGTCACTACAGACTACCACTCTTGCTTGCAGCATGCTCTTCCTCTCCACACTCACTGGTATCCTAAAACTCATCTCCCCAAAGTGCAACACAACAAATTGCACTCCTTTCACATCAGGACTTTGCATCCCCCTGGAGTTTGGGTCTCCCCATAAAAACAAATTTAAAAAGCCTTCAGATTCCTTTTTTCCAGCAGACAGTACTCTTGTGCCTGCACAGTAGAAGGTACACAAAGGCATCCACTGTCTCTGCACAGAGTGCTGTTCCACTGCAAGTAAACATGAATACTTGGCCTCGTTATCCCCAATTCCATTGGCTCCTCACACATCAGGAACAGACCAGGAGTGGAAACTTTATTTCCCTTTAAGAGGAGAAAGTCACAGGCAGGCCAGGAGGTGCACTGGGTGCCTTTCACTTAATATACCAGGCTCCTGCAACCCCAAATACCTGCTTGCAAATGCATTCAAGTGCTTCTGGGGATTTGCACACCCAGGTCAGATCCAACCACCCCTGCTCCCCTGAGCCACCCCTAGCTACAAACAAACCTACCGCAGCTCTTTCTGCTTCTCTTTCACGCTCTCTCTCCCTCTCTCTTTCCTTCTCTTTTTCTTTTTCTCTTTCCCTCTCTTCTCTGGCTTTCTGCTCTGCTTCTCTTTTGGCCTTTTCAATGGCCTCTTCTCTCTTCTTGGCCAGTTTTGATCCTGCCAGAGGCATGAAGTATAAGTCTGCTCTTGAGCAGGAATTGTAGCCACGGTCCAGGTGCTTATAGAACCTGAAAGAAACAAAACATAAGGAGTGTTAGCACTGGGAAAGATGCATAAGTGTGAGGTTTAAGAGCTGTATGTCCAAAAAAGAAACAGAAAAGTATCATTCTACACTTACACAATAGCACCACCTCCTTCCCTTAAAAACCATGATAAAATTAATTGTACCACATCACTCCTCAGATGAGCAGAGTATAAAACCCCTCTCTCACAATTACAGACTGCAATGCCCTCTCTGAATATGCTGGGTGAAACAGCACATTTCTAGAAAAACAGAGGGAAATCATGCTAGAAAGAGAGGATTACAAGATGCACACGTAAAATACACTCAAGCTACCCCAGGAGCTTATTTCTCAGCTTTTGGGAGTACCCTGCTACACATGAAACCAGAGCACATTGAGGAAGCACTTCTGACAACCTCCATACCTGGCTGATTGACTAGCATGACTTGGTGTATCCACCACAGTAGGTTCTGGTGATGGACTTCTGGGTGGAGGGGGAGGGCTTTCTGGTTCCTCAGTTTCATCTGGAACTTCTTCTTTGATTTGAATGGGTGGTAGCGTGCAGGCTGTCACCACTGGCACGTTTCCACCAGAAGCTGCTGACGTGGAGATGGAAGTCTGAAGTGGGATGCCAGGCACGGTGGGTGGTGTGGAAGTGGAGGGGCAAGAAGGAGGAGTGATGGAAGGTGGACCTCCTGGGACAAATGGATGCTGAGAAAAGGGGGGCTGGGAGGATACCTGATGGAGTCCAGAGGGGGGGTGATTAGAAGGTGGGGGAAGGCTCTGATTCTGTGTCAGCACGGGAGGCTGGGCTTGTGAAGACTGCAGTGGTTGGCTTTGAGGCATCAGCTGCAAAGGAGGAGGGTGTGCAGATGGAGGGTGGTGAGTTGAGAGGGAGCTCAGAGGTTTTAAAGCAGGTGGTGGAGGCAGGTTGGAGTTCATTGAGAATGGAGATGGGCCAGAGAGATGAGGAGGGTGCTTGTGGGATGGAGCAGTGGGGAGCTGAGGGATTGGGGTAGTAGGGGGAGGTTTGATATGAGGCATGGCCATGGGAGCAGGGGGCAGGGGCTGCTCCCGGGGGGGCTGAGCCTGCTGCAGCGAGGTTGCAGTTGGCAGGACAGGCTGTGAGACCTGGAGAGAGGAGTGAGAATGAGATGGTGCTTGTGTCTGAAGGGGAACCTGAGACTGAGATGACTGAGTGGGGAGGGAAAAGGGCTGGGAAGGTACAGGGTGAGGCAGGAGGGGCTGAGCCTGCAGGCTGTGAGGGGCAGTCTGGGCCTGGCTGTGGAGGGGAGGCTGGGAGTGGGGCTGGGAGGAGGCAGGGGCTGGCTGGCTCTGCGACACACTCAGAGGTTGCAGCGGTGGGTGGGGTGATGGGAGCCTCTGAGGGTGCAAGGCAGGGGCCTGCTGGATGTGGGAATGAGGAGGTGGTGGGGCAGGGGCCTGGGGCTGGCTGGAGGGCTGGGACGCTGATGGTGAGACCTGTGGTGGAGCTGCAGTAGCACTGGACACCGCTGGCAGCGATGCTGGTAACTGGGCTGAGACTGGTGGTGTTGGAGGAGGAGCCTGGCCAGAGCCATTCTGTGCCTGAAGGACTTGGGGCTGTGCCTGCAGCACTTGCTGTTGAGCAGAGGAATCTGAGTCACTCTCATTGTCTTGTGGGCTCGGGATGCTGGGTGAAGTGCTCCGGTTATCCTGGTCAATGTCCTTGGGGTCACTGCTCCCTTCATCATTGACACTGCGGCTGTCAGAGCTCTCGCCTTCGCCCTCACCCTCTGAGGGAGAGTTTGGCCTGCTGATCTCCTGCAGAGAGGGAAGGAGAACCACTCTGCATGAGAACACTGCACCAAGAACCTTACCAGCACACCACAGGATGCAAACTCTTACACGTGGTGTGCAAACACAAGGGCAAGAACCACCCCTTCAACCTCACAGGACTTAGAACAGCCCAGGCAAAGCAAATACCATAAAGGGAGGGGCAAAGACAATGGAGCCAGGCTCTTTTCCAGCTGAAGACATCCTGAAAGCATTTCATTTGAGCTTTGATACCATTAAATTTAGAGAACTCCAGTGGTGATCTTCAAACTTGCCACAGGAGAAGAAAACCAAATTTTTATGAAAAGTATTTGGAGCAGGGGGTGGAAAATTATTCATATATACTCCTACACAGATTACTGAGATTAAAAAAGACTTCTGGGCTTACCCACTGCTTTTCAACAGAAGAAACACATTATAAAGGTGGTTGCTTTCCAGACACAGCTTTAAGTTAGAATTTGCTGTGGCTTAAATCAGTTTCACATCTTTGGTTTTGTTACTGGGTTTGCACCTCCTCCTACTCTCATACCAGTCTCCTAAGAGAAAATATTCCTCTGTGGGACTCACTTGAGTTTTGGACTTTTTGGCATTGGACCTGTCGGGTTCCTCTGTGTCAGAAGCTGCCTTTTCCCGCTGCCTCTTGGAGTTCTTGAGAGGAGAAGATACCTCTTCCTTTATCTTCTGCCACAAAACATGTAGAACACAACAGTTACCAGTGATGTAAATGCAGAAGTAAATTAAGCATGTGCCAGTGCTATTTAATGCTATTTAATATAACTAAATAAGAAGGGTCCCTATGGAGTACACTCTTCTAAAAGAGACCAACACCAGTTGCTAACAGAAGATGGAGCAAGAATTTCTGCAGTAGACAGGTCCATGGTAAGTCTCTTTCTAACACATGGAAGTCTTGCTTTACTCCTGATATTCTGAGGGATATTTTTTATCCCCTCAAACACTGTGCTAGGAGTGAGTAGCTATTACCAGATTACAACCTTCTTTTATGGCCTGGGACAGCTTTATACACCACATCATTACCTAACTTAACTTCAAGTTTTGCTTAGTTCTCAGTTTTATCATGTGAAAACTTGCTCCATACTACAGTTTTCAGTTTTTTGGGTTTCTTTTTTAATTACATATTTTTAACCTGCTACTTTTCAATTTATAGTGCTTAATGGCAAGCCTTCCCACTTCATCTGGCTTGCTTTCTTCAGTAGTCTCTTTGAAAGACACTTATTTGAAGCAGACTAAACCCTCAGCTTGCTCTGAAAAATTATGTAAATATACATACAGAAAACCAGTAACAGAAGTAGCCTCAATTACTACATATTCATATTCCTTTGTAAACAAAGATTAAGTACTGCTTAAAAAAAAAAATCCCCCAAACTGTCTACTTGTCTCAAATACAGCATTTCTGATCTGTATTACTTCTGTGAACTTAATGCCTGCATTTACATCTGAAATTGAAGGATTAATTTATCAGAAGAGCAGTAAGGTTATGTGAGGATACTGTAATGGTTATCACTACACATCCTTATGTGCAGGCACAAAGCATCAGTCAAGATGCACTGTTAAATTTTTTTTGCTTATCCAAACAAGTAGGAATTTCTAGGTCACTGAAAGATTCCCTGGGCACTCCAGAATCTTATTTATCTGCCTGAAGAGGCCACTGATGTCCAGTCCTAACACACCCACACACAAAAAAACCAAGAATGGAAAAATTTTACCTTGGTAGACTTCTTCACTGAATCTGCTTTGCTGTCATTACTGGAGGTGCTGGCAGCACTGGGGGAGTTGCGGCCACTGGAACGGATGTCTTCATTAATAGGTGAGGCTCTACCATCAGGGCTGGCTGGCTGCTTTTTACGACCACTACGTAGTGTAGACATCTATTTGGTGAAGAGAAAGAAAAGTTCATCAAAGTCAGCATTTGTCCAACCTTGTCAGTTTGTTCTGCCTTATGATAGAGGAATGGATGGAGCGCTCCTGCCGAGAGTTTGAGAAATGAAAAACCCAGAGCATGTCACATTGTTTGTTTGTTTTTTTCTTGAAAACTCATCTGGACTTAATGGCAAAAGGAGGCAAGTCCTTAATTTCTCCACTCAAAAACATCAAGTGCTAGTCATTTTGTTTGTGTCTGCTAGAAACATTAGAAAGACTCTCCAAAGCTGCTGCTGTTTGCATGCTAAATTTTCTTTGTGAAGCACATGCACTCACATTTTTAAGTGCACAAACACACACAGTGACTGAGGTGATTAAAATAAAGGCTCTCTCTTGGCACTCAAGCAGTCAAGACCAGTTTCTAAAACCACAGTTTCAACGTGCTCCTGGCTCTGCAATAAGGAATCCCAGTCAAGTGCATTTCAATCACTGAATCTGTTTCCCTCCCAGGTTTTTGGATGACTGGCTACCATAAAACAATGAAGCCAACCTTACCTGACAGTGCTGCCTCACAAGATATTTAGAAGCAATTATCATACCATCATGATCAGAAAGATAGAGAGGGAAGGGTAAGGAAAACAAATCTATCTGCTGCATCTGCCCTTCTGATGACAGCCAGGCACTAAAAACATGGAAATATCAAGTTTGACTAGAACTTGCCAAAGAAAGCTTCAACCTCAGCAAATCTCAGGCTTGCAGACACACAAGGTGGAGGAAGAGTCATTTTAGAAGCCTGACCACCTTTTTCCTTGACAACTCCTCCTCTTTACAGAAGAAACTGCAACAGAAGAGTGTTAAGCCTACCGAGCCTCGACTCCTCCTTGTCCTCATGCTATGCTTTCCACTAAGTCCATCATCTTCCTCTTTGACAGGCTTAAACATAAAGGGTGGAGGGTCTACAGGCTTCTCAATGGGTGGCAGCTCTCCGTATTTTTTGAAGTGAATGCGACAATCAGTGCACAGTAAAATGTTTTCTCGACCGCCGTGGTGCCAGTCCTTGGAAGCTTGGGACAGAAAAAGCAACAGCTCAGAATACACAGTACAACAGATAGTCAAAGCAAACACATTCTTTTAAAAAGCACACAACAACTAGAAAAAAATGTGTTGCTTTTCTATGAGCAACAAAGCTCGAGAAATTCTTGGAAAACTCTGTCCTGGGCAAGGCTTAGTCTGTGTTCCAGTATGTATCTTCAATTTTCAATTTCCATACTATTTGCTCACTTAGGCAACCACAGCTTTGCAAACAAAGAAAGAAGTTTTATCTGCTCTACCTGGGAGCTAACAGGCAGCTATTGTTCTCCAAAGCTTTGGTTTCTTCAAGAGAAACGAGCTATGACCTTCTTATTTCCTTTCCTTTCCTTTCCATGCCATGCACATGCCCAAACATCAGACAACTTTCAGGAACACCTACAAGAACCCAGGGCTTCTGTAGAAGAGATTGGGTGCAGCATAAAGTTTTGGGCATGACAGTCAAAGGCCAATAATGCTTTGTTGTATCACAAACTGATCATGTATACTGAATTCTGTAGCCTTTTGCCTGTATAGGTGTCTACCTCTCAGAGGATTCTCTTTTGTCACTGCAACATTGATTTCCAACAATAAAGCATGATTAACTCTGCTGGGAATGCTGTGTATTTCAGCTGATTCAAGCCCACATTTTTTTTTGAACAGCTGTGCATGAACACAAACTGCTCTTGCTTGGATGAACCCACACTAGAGAGGCAGGAGCAGCAAGGAGAGGAACAGAGCAAGGACTCGGGTGCATACTGGTTGTGAAGCAGTGGCGACAGGCGTAGCCCTTCAGTTCCTGTTCACTGTCCTCACTGTCAAAGTCATCTTCACTGGCTGAGCTCAAATCCACTGAAGGAGGAAAAAACAAGGGAAGAAGAGGAAAACAGAAATAAAAAACTCAGCAGCGTTTTACACTTCCTCCCACTTGGCTGAGATAACCATTAACAATTATAAATCTCACACAAATATCGTGGCTTCCTACAGCCACCTTGCCTTGCAAACCATTATTTCTATTTTGCAAACTAAGCAGGGCCAGATCTCACCAGGGTACAGACTGAAGGAGGATTCCAGGCATGCACCAAGTGATACAATTCACAAAACCTTTCATTCAGTACACAGCACTCTTCCAGTTAAGTTGCCATTCAAATACTGACTGTGCTTGGTTAGAGGCTGTTTTCCAAAAGTATCATTTTCCCAGAGGAAGGAGCTTTCTCTTTTGAACCTGGTCAAGTAAGTCAAATATTCTATAACTAAATCCCACTTTACTAGATTCCATGGACAGATAGTGGTGACATTTCTGGGTCTTACTTTGTTAAATAGAGACCTAATCTTCTAAACCAAATTGGGACTGAGCTCTTATGCTTGGTTAGACAGTAGCTACATTTAACCCAAGAGCTAAATGTGTTTTGTGGGTGGAAGAAACATTGCTTACATACAATGTACCTGTTTGAAAAACATGTTGGGATTCTTTTGCATGAGGTACTGCAAGGATACTACCAGCTTTCCAATCCTCACCACAAGCCTCCTTCAGAATTTTAAGCCATGGCAAACTTACATTTCAAGAATGTCACGTTTAGAAGAAGTGGAGAAAATATAAAGGGTCATCACCCTTTGGGGCAAACAGTATACAGCAAAGAAGCTGATTATATGGCTGTGAGCTAAAAAGCACCATGTAAACCACTGACAATCTGCAGACATCACAAAAACTCTATCTTTCCTCATCTTCTAAAACAACTCATCCTTTTTTTTTTGAGAGCACTGCATTTTTCCAGCACCATCACTATCAATTCACATCCTAACAGGTCTGTAATTTGTCACAAGCAGAAAGCCCTGAGGCTTCTTTTGTTCACATCTTTAATTAGAAGATAAGTCCTCGATGGGAGAATGCTGTTTTTCTAAAGGTTCCAAGAGGATGTTTTGTAACACATGCAGGTTAGAGAGAGGGAGGAATTCTATAGTATTTGCCATGAACATTTATCAACTCATCAACTCATTACCCTCCAAATTAACACAGGGTCCCCCATTTAATACCAGTAGCTGCTACTGCTACCCTAATGCCTACAATAATTCTTGCAGGTGTTTAAACTGTGACTGAAAAATTGACACCAGTCTAGAACTTGCTCTTACTAAACTGATTTTTTTATTCTCATCCTTCAGTTTGATCCATATGGATTGGTCCTTCCAGCCACATGTACTCAAAAGTGCTGAGTATCTTGGATCAAGCTGTAGAGCCAAGATCCTAAATACTTGTGCACACAGAAATCAGCAGTAAATCCTATTAACTTCAGCCAGGAGAAGCTAACAGCCCTTTCTTACTACCTCACCAACACCCTCTCCAGAATTCTCCATCCTTCCTGCTCACCACATCCCCTACCTGTTCTTTATTAGTAGGTCTGCCAGTTCCTGCCTTCCACACAGTCCCTTTTCCTTCAAAGGCCTCTGAGATGTGCTGGGTTCAGTCCATAGAAAGAACTGAAGTTATAGGGCAACACAAACCTTTACGTAAGGATAAAAGTTACCATACCCCTGTGGGCATCATTAATCAAAACCCTCTGGAATGCAACACATTTCACTGCTTTGGGTAATCATTCTTTGTTTAGACATTTCTGCTTTGGTCAAGGCCAATGTTCTTCCACGATGCATTAAAATACAGCAGTGCTGACTGCAGCACTCAGTCTGAGATCCAGAAGGTGTGGGTCACCCAGTAGGGATGAAGGGGATGTCCTTCCAATGGGATGAAGGACTTCCCTTTCTTTTTGCATTTTCTACTTCCCATTACTGTAATAAGCCTGGAGAAAACACAACACAAAACCAAGCAAAGAGTAGGGAAATGCAGTACCAGGGCAATGTTTCCATCCTTACAGGATGCTTTTACGTTTAAGAACTGCACAAAGCACTTGGTGATCAAAGACTCCTACCACATTCCAGCATAATGGTAGAGGAACAGGAGAGGGCAACAGCCTGAACTCCATTTCCTTGCTTCATTCACTCCAAGGTACAGCACCATTACATTACTGCTGCTCCCTGCATCTAAACAAAGATAAATGCATTGCTTTTAGCTTCCACTTACAGAATTCACTGGAGGGGGGCCTGGAGGGAGTGTTGACTGGAGTGGAAGCAGTTCGAGTTTTAATTCTCCGAAACACAGCCTGTCTCCGATGCCTACGGTGGGCTCGAGAACTTGCTGCTTCAGGGGTTTTCTTCCAATAGTAATAGAAGGTGATTAGTTCTCCCTGCAAATACAGAAGGAGTATGTTAGAGGGGCATGCAAAGCTGACTTGCCAGCCTTTTTTCCTCCCTTTCGCTCTCTGTATCTGCACACGTGGATTTCTGGAGGAAGCTTCGTGATGTATTTCAGCCAGGCAAAAGAATTCTTTATAGACAGGAAGAAAAACTGGTTGGGTTTTTTTTTGTCACTTCTGCAAGGAAGGAACAGAAGTAAATAAACACCCCCTCATTCCTCTCCTCCTCCACTAGAAGAGGACAGGTAGTCTGCATCCAGCTTCTAGTGGTGCTGGTCCCAGCAGTTGGGAAGAAGGTGCCCTTGCCTTGCTGGGAGCATCCTGGGGACACCTCTGCACAGCTCAGGAGGCACCACATCCAGAGAGGTACCAGCTTTCAGTGACTTGTCAGAACAAATAACTGAGAATTGCTAAGAATACCCTGGTGTTTACAGAAAGAAGAGACTCACTGCCATTTTGTCAACCTACAGTCTTGCACACAGCTATTTTTAAATATCCCTCTTTAAGCTGCTGAAAGTTAGAATCAAAATGTGTTTGACAAGGAGTCTATAGCCATAACTCAACCCAACTACAGTAAATTGTGTTTTAATTTGAATGTATATGCCCACATCTAAATTAATTAAGCAGTTAAAAGAGCACACCTAGAGAAATGAGTGATAATTTCACAGCATAATGCATCTGGCTTACATTCAAAAAAGTGGAGCAGCTGCCATTCAAACTAGCGGATGTAATGCTGCACTGAAGAGCAGCATGTGGTTTTAATCTCTCCTCTCTTACTTTGAAACCTCATCATTTCCTGGTGACTTGTCTGCCTCTGAGGGAAAAGGTGTTGTTTCTTTCAAGTCGTAAGAGAAAAACAGCAAAGTTCGAAGCAGCTCCTTGAAAAAAATCAACATCAGAACAAACATACCTGAATTGCCCACAAAAAGGGTTTCTTTGAACTACGTTTTATGTGATCAAATAACCTAACCTCAGCCTGCTCCCTCCCTGGGGAAATCCTGCAGCCTCTGCTCAGGGCAGATCACTCACCTCAACTCTAATAAAGACACACCCTTAATCCAAACTCTCCCAAGGGCCTCAAAAAGGCAATTACAGCCATAACTAACATCTGTACCATCCAAACACTCCAATGACAAAAGGAGGATGTTGTTCTAGACATTAACTGCTGACATTTAAGACACTTCAGGATTTTATCAAAGCCTAATGCAAAAACAAAAGCACCAGAGGAAAAAAAAAATAGAAAAAACCCTCAAAACAACCCACAGCCACCACTTGGAGTTCTGGCAACAGAGAGAAGAGGGACATTTTAGATCTGCATTGCTATAGCCTGGGACTGATGCTACTACCTGAACAATATTCACAGCAACCTGTACACAGAGAAATATTGGGGGAGCAGGAGGGAGGGACAGGTGAGGAAAACAAATCCTTACCTACAATTGTAGATTCTGAAGGACGAGAGCCCTGCTACAAAAAAATCTTCAAATATGCTACTACTCTTTCCTCAAGAAAAATCTAAAACTAAAATGGGAGCAGGCTGGCAATGAGCATTCAAGCTATGTCAAATCTGGGAAGAACAGAGAGTTCTGACACCCAGCACTGCTCCTGCCTGTTCAACTGAACGTGTTTGCTTTAGAAATACCATTTTACTTGGAGTCCATTAAGCAGGCTCAAAGTCCATCTGGCACAACTGTTTGTCAAACTGAGGGTACAACCTGTGCCAGGAGGCAGAGGAAGCTCTGTAGAAAAGCTTATACAATGTTTTTCACGGGTAGAAAGTCTCTTGCAAATGAAACTTGCCACATTTTACCTATAAATTCATGTATATAGAATCTGAGGTGTCAGCACTGAGGAGCAAGTCAGTAAATCTCATGTCAGTGAACTAATGTGTCCTGTGACATATGGCAACAGCAGAGTCCAACCCAATCTGTTTCCCTCCCCATCACAGCATAGGAAATGAGAACCTATTTGTGCCCTATTTACAAACCAGGTCCCAAAGGAAGCTTAACAACTTACACAAACAATACATCATAACCCAAACTTTTCAAAAAGAAGCTGTGTTTATTTCTAAAACCCCAGGAACTTCAGGAGCATCATGTTTTTTCCCCCCCTCCCAAAGCTGCTGTCACAACTTCACACAGATAAAGATGAAATAGAAGGTTTTGCATAAGTTTCACCCCATCTACAAAATCTGGATAGATTAGAAGACCACAGAATATTCTGTACTTTGAATTCAATGTCAGACTGCACAGCTCCATGACTCAGTAAATGACTCAACTTTCTGACAAAGATGGAGAAGCAGAGAGGAAGCACACGCAGAGAAGGTTCATGTTCTATGGATACACAGGGCTTAGACACGTCCTACACTGAAAAAATTCCATGCCACATCTTATTAGCTGCCTGGCTATCTAATATTATATTGTCTACCTAAAGGATTAAATGCTGGAGTGGAGGGAGACTGGAAGGATTAAAGGCAGCAAACTGCTGACTGCACGGGTGGCAGAGACTCAAGCACAAAGGAGCAAGTCAGGAAAGCTTTGGTCCTACAGACAGGGAGTGAAAACAGCTTCCAGCTTCACTGCAATTCAAGTCCAATGAACTCTAATCAAACATGCATAGTGTGTGCTGCTGGAAACCCATGGCACATAAATTCAGGGAACAAAAGCTGTTGCAGAAATCAATAGCCTACTGAAACATTAACACAGGCTGCATTGATCAAAAGACCCTTTTACAAAAGGCAGCCTTGCAAATTAGCTGCTGGTTTTGCTTGCAAGCAAACAGGAAAGCATAAACGCTGCTGACATGAATGGCCTGTAATGATCATTTTGTTCCTGGCCATCTCACCTCAGCCCACCACAAGATCTCGCAGTCAACACATCCCCAGCTCTGCTGGCAGCTGATGAACTGCGGCAGGCGGCTGCGGGCACAGGGGGAGGGCTGACAGCAGCTGCTCTGGATCTGGTTTTCTGGGTAGCAGGTCTATACCCAGGGGAACAGCTCTAACATAGCAACCTGCAAAATACACCCTGTGTCTCCCCTCTGAAGCGGTTTTGTGCCAGGAACTGGGTATTGCCAGTGACACACAAATCACATGAGATAAAGGGGACTGAACCCTCCCTTCATGACATCATGATACTTGTTCAAATTAAGGGTGACATCTTCCTCCTTTCCCAACTTCAGAGATAAATTAAGGAAGGGGTGAGACCACTGAAACAACTTCTGCCTACGGTGAGGTCTCTGGCTGATGGTGAAAAGAGAAACTCCAGGTTTACAAGCCAGTCCAGGCAGGGCTGAACCTGCTGCTTCCAGGAGGGACCTTCCTGACCACTCTCCAGTCCAGGTCAGTGGCCTGAGGGGCAGGGACCATCTGAAGTCAGGAGGACACTGTCCCCTCTTGCAACACGTGCCATCCAAGTGTTTCTGGCACCCTCTTCTCCTCCCTGCACCAGATCAGTTCCCTCAAGGAACAGCTTTTTCCATCAGTGCAGGGAGATTTAATTTCTCTCCCCGTCTTCTCTGTTGACAGTGACAGCCTCACCCCACTCCATACACCACCACCTCTCTCCTGCAATTGAAACTCCATTTTTCTACGTTAACATCTGACTAACTGTCCCAAGCAATAAAGCAAAATCAGAAGTATTGGTCAGGCTTATAATGTCACCTTTTCTAAAAACACCAACTGAAGTTTCACAAGACATAGGGACCAGGTTCTTCACAAAAAAACCCCAGGGTTCAGCTTTCATCAGTTTTAAGATTTTAAAATATATCCAGCACTCAACTCCTCAGATCTCTTGCCTTCTTCTGCCAAGGCCATTTCACCCCATGTTTTGGGTACACTGGAATAAAAAGTCACGCTTCGTCTCCTTTTAGCTCTGTTCTAGGGATTATTTTTAAAGAGAAAGAAATAGTTCAGATCCACTCCCACAGGAGTATACAACAATTTCTCTGCAGTTCAGCTCTGGAAGCTGAGCTGTGCCCAACAGCCCACATCCTCCCTGACCCAGCACACTCCAGCTTGCACAGCACAAACCAACATTTATTAGATAAATGCCTTGGCAATCTGGCACCTTCCTCTTAACCTCTCCCACCATTTTCAACCACTGCTCCTATCCATATTTTTTTGCAGCTCAATCTCCAAGCCCCATCACCAGGTCAGGCTTTCCTAACTCTTCCAAACCCTTGACAAGCCAGGAGCAGCACCAGTAAGTGCTGGTATCCTGGTTCCTCGCTTCTTATCTGTAGTTTTCAAATGTAAAATACACAATACAAGCTCTGCCTCATGTTTGTGTTTAGTCTTGCCTTAGGTAAACACAGGATTAAGTCTGCGGATGAATTTCTGGATTTGAGAGGTTTTGACAGCAGAGCTTGCAGCAGAAGCTGCTCCTGTGGAAGTCAATCACACAAACACATCAGCTTACCTTCAAGTATCTATTATGGTGTAACAGAGTGAGCACACATAATAATTGCTGTTTAATTTCCCCAGAGCCCAGCTCTGCCAGGGAAAAAAAAAAAAAAAAAAAAATTGGTGGAGGAGGGGAAGAGCTTTACAGCAATTACACAGAAAAGGTAAATGACAACTCTCTTCAGTGGCTATAAACCAGTCGTGGCAGAGCAGAGGGGAACAGATCATCCAGCTGGGGTTTTAATGAATTCACAATCTTTCTGGAATGCATCAAGACTTTATTAACTCAACTCAATTTAGCTGAAGCTCCCTATTACTGAAGTCCTGTGGTAAAACCACTGTCTCCAGTGCCTCTAACTTCCCTGAATCCCCTGGCTCTAACAGCCTTGGTTACAACATCTGCATGCCAAGGGACAGCTGGGGAGCAAGGAGCCAGCAAGTGGAGAGCATGCAAGGTTCTCTCTTGTTCTGAGCAGAGACCCAGACAGAACATCTCCAACTCCTGTCCTGGTCTAAACAAGACTGAAATTGAAAACATGAAGCAAGGAAGAGAGAAAACAGCTCTGTGCAGCCCACAGGAGCTGAGCCCAGGCATTTTTACTATTTCAAGCTTGGTCTCTGTGGCTCTGCCAGCTCTGACAAATAGGTTTACATATGTTCTAATTAAGCAATAAGTCTCAGCAGCTTGCTTAGAGCACTGATTAATGTCCACCTTGGGTGCACAGGCATACTGCATAATCTGAAGCATTACTGAAATTTTAAGAGTGGCTTTTAAAAAACAAGCAGTATTTTAGTAACACTAGGGAAAAAAAACCAAAACAACCCAACAACAAAATCAAAAAACCCAAAACCAACCAACCAAAATAACCCCCACGTTAAATATCAGGGGGTGCTCTCTAAGGAATACCCTGCAGGTCTCTCAGTTCTCTAACAGGTTTTCAAAGTACAGGCATTTTATCCAGAAATTCCTATTTTTTTTTTTTTTTTTTGCAGCCTTCTCTCCCTGGTCACTGCTAAGAACTCTACCTACAAGACTGACTGTCCTAATGCTCTGTGTTTCCTTGTTCTGCCAATAAGGCTTCATTTTTTATTTGAAAACCCTGGCAAAAGAGGCTGGCCAAGTAGGAATCAGAAGAGGAGACTGGGATATAGGGAGCCCACTCCATCTCTTTGGGTTTTTATGCTGTTAATTCATGCCCTGCTACATGAATAGTGTCAGAATTTCTTGGGAACCCAGCTGAGGCTCCATCTGGATTTTCATGTTGTTGGGGAAAAAGCCTGCAACCAGATACAGCTTTAGGCTTTATAATTCTGCTAGATGAGCACAGATCAGAGAAGAGTGAGCTTTTATATCCTACAAATGATGGTTTTGTCCAGGTAGGTGACACAGGCCAAGCTCACAACAGGTCACTCCAGAACCATGTCACCCCAACAGTGCTGGAACCTGAAAATTTCACTCTAAAAGTTTCTCAGGTAGCCAAGAGAACAAACCCATTTCATTTTTTCCTGTTATTTAAACACACGGATGACTTTTTTAACTATCCCAAGACAGTGTATTTATTCTCATTCCCAAATAATAAAAATAACACCACCAAAACCATCAGGAGTGAGTGTTAAACTAAACTCAGCTCTTACAACAAAATTATGTGTGGGAACTGGAAGTGGCAAGAGACACAAAGTAATGGAACCACTGTGAGGAAAGAGGCAGTGAACTGGAACTGCAAAGTGGGGAGAAAATAGGAAACAAATATACAACAGAGGATGTAAATAATGCCTTACATGAAAGGAACATTTATCTGTGGCAACACAGTAACACTCAACCCGTGTACAGCATCTTCCATTGAGGACAAAGTATTTATAAATTCAGTCTCAGCACATCCTTTTCAAGTTTCACAAGGAACAGAAACAAAGGGACAGAAGATTTATACATTGGCCAAGATCAGTCCTGTGTGAGAAGTACAACTGCACTCATTCACCTCAAACTATGTCAGGAGTTCCACCAGTGGCAGGCCCTAAAATTCCTTTGGAATTCAAGCCCAGGCCTATTGGACAGGCTTATCCATCCTTATTAAGCACAGCACTGGGTGGCTGTCCCTCCACAGCTCAGCTTTCCTTTTGCTTTCAGTACAAGCTGATTTTTTTTCTTCCAACTGGATGTTCTTCTTTCACTCCTACCTCTTGATTGCATGGTTGTAGCAAACCAGAGAAATCTCAGTGTTACTATCCATAGCCTGAAAAACACCAATCACACAGCTCTGTACCACAGCTAACTCTCAATTTTCATGTAGCTCTTTTGCTAAAACTTTTTCTGTGTCTGTAATTCAGGTTGCATATACAGTTAGGAAATAAGACACTCAGTGCAGGATGGAACATTCCCTTGCTATCTGCTCCCTGCAAACAATTCTCCGTTTTTTATTTTTAGGGATTTCAGTACCACTTTAAACAGTTCTGCAAAAACAAATGCAGAACAAGCTAACACATCCTTTTAAGCCTCAGCTACAGTTAAAAGCTGCTGACCCCCTCTCCAGCTGTACATCATGCCAGAATGAAAAGAAAGCTTTTGTAATTAAGGCTTCTCCCTCCAGAGACTCCTCTTTGTTAATCAACAGAGTTCCTCATCCCCACAGACTGTTGGCTGCATTCATTATTAATTATTAGAGCCTATCTTTAATAGTGTCACTTACAGTTCTTTGGGACTTCACAACCACCAGGTATGCCCCACAGGGCTCTCTATGGCACTTGATCAATTAAGAGGTTATCAAAAGAGTGAAGAAGTCAGGACCCTGCTTGCTGTAGACACAGGTCTCAGGGCTTTCTTTTCCACATATATAAAGTCAGAGAAAGGTTTGGGTTGGAAGGGGCCTTAAAGGTCACCTGGCTCCAACCTCCCTGAATGGGCAGGGACACCTTCCACTAGACCACATTGCCCAAGGCCCTGAGATATACTGATATATTCTATTCAATATTCTATATTCTAGCTCCCCTTACCAACTTATATTATCAAATTGCTGAGGTTAGATCCTGATTTACATGGCTACTTTTAACTCCCAACCATCTCGTTTTTTTCTTTCCTCTTCTTGTTGAGCCTCTTGCCCATGCTGCAGCACAGGGAGGGGTTCCCAGCCCAGCAGAGCCCAGTTCAGCACTGGTGGGATGTGTTGGTACAGAGCACCAACTGCTCCACATAGACAGAGCCTGGAGAATGTAATTTAGCCCCTGTGGAGCCTGGGCACCTCTCTCCCTGTCAAGGCTCAGGCTGGCACTCACTGCAGGTTCCTTCCAACCTGGTTATTCTCCCTGGCAAAAGCAAATATTCCCTTTTCCCTTACATCTTGATGCCCAAAGCACTAACCCTACCAAAAGATGAATTAAGCACGACGTAGTTCTGAACAACAAAGATGAAATGCTCCTGCAAAGATGGGAGAAGTTCCTGTTTTCTTGAGCCAGCAACTCTTTCATTCCATTTTACAAGCCACATCAAAGTCCTGGGGCTTGCAGCTGTTCCACACTACAGCTTTCCCTGCCAGCCTCTTGTGAACTGCAGCTTCTCAATATTGGAGCTCACACACCAGGACAAAAAACATGGGATAAACACCCAGATAAATTAAATAAAAGGCAGACAGAAAAGCTTTCAGAGCACAGCTCACCATCACCTGCACTGGATCCCCCATCACATACATTTTTCCATCAATTCTGTCGACGTCAGAAATTCAGCAGCACAATGCAAGAAGCAGATATTCCCAATGGAGGTGCCAAGCACTAAACCAACATCCCTTTAGCTGCACTTTCCTTTTGTACCAGCTGTCCGTGACACCAACAAAATAATTAATTTTCTTGGTTGCATATTGCTATGAGTTCAGGTGTGGAACAAAAACCCCTTTACGCTGCTACTGGCTGCATCCCATTTCATGCCTACAATCCATCCCATTTTCCCTGCTGACAGAAATGGTATCGGGGTGGTGGCTCGGGTGGGTGTGAATGTAAGAGAGAAGCAAGCCATAAAGCAGTTAAAACCACCACTCTCCACCCTGTAAACATTTTTCTATTTATCTGCCTTTCATTACATGCACAATCTTATTATCTGTGAACACCCTCAAAGCGACAGCCGTCAGGGTCACCCTATAAAATATACATTGCAATGTTACATGGAATGACTGAAGCGAGGAGGAAAATGAAAGATGGGAGGAGTGGAATACTGCAGGATGTTTGAAAGGGATCATCAGTTATATCTATGCATTTCCTGAGGTGATAATGGAATGACAGTGGCTGGGGGGAAATCCATTTTTGAGCTTGGGAAAGGACAGTTAAAAAAAAAAAAAGGTTTTGTACTGGCAGCATGTAATGGCTGCCAGAAAATGAAAAAAAGGTTTTTTAACCACAGCATAACCCTATTGTATGGATTTGAGATGGGGGCTGAAAATTGTATCAAGTACAATCAGCTATTCAAACCAAGCAGAAAATATTGACAGTCTTGTGTGATTTCATCCCCAACTAGACTACTTTGTGTTGTGGCATGCATGTCAACCTTCATTAATTTAAATGAAAGATTAATTTGTGTATGTGCAGGCATATGTAGAAAGTGACATTCCAAACAGAAGGACAGCAGCATTTTCTATTTCCACCATTTTCATTTAAACACAGTATTAAAATGTGATTCTGCTATTCAGCAGATAACTCAATCTTCCTGGATTTCAGTCAGGTATACACATCCTGGTTTCTTTTTTAATTCTGTACAACTGATATTAGGCTTGCAATTATTACAAAAGTTTTTAAGAAATATTCTTGATTATGGCAAAATGACAATTTTACCAACAGAATCAAGCTCTACTTAACAAAACATTTCCCATGTTATAATTCTTTGTTTTATCTCTTCTGTTAGCTGACTACTTCACAGCAATAATGCAAGTTGGTATTTAAAACAAACCAATCCCAGTTAATTGTCACTTAGAATTAATTCTCTGCATTACTGCAACACCCCAGTGGATGCCTCAGGGTGACTGACTGACACGTAACTGAGGGGATGACAGAAAACACTGACTTTGAACTCATCACAACTGGAAAGGTTTTATCTCACTAGAATATTGGGGAGGGGCAATAAAACATTCACACTCCTCATTAGCAACAAGAGACACCCATGACATAGCTCAGCAAATTCCCCTTCTGCTCAGCTGGAAATTCACCCCCTGATAAGCTGGGTGAGAGTTTACTGATCTGAAAAGAGTGTTTCAAATGCTTAAGTGCTTACACTTTGCAATTCCAAGTTCCTGGCTCAGCCCACCTGAGAAGCCCCTGGAGTCTCTAACATGTAAAAGGAGTTTCTAGCAATCCTCCAGCTCAGGTTTAAGAGTTCTCCAGTAGCCCAGGACTGGACAAGGGTTTCCTACTGAACCAACTGCATCATTCAACACTTCTGGGGCACCTTGCAGAGTCTGGAAAAAAAGTTCCAACTCCCAAATCCCCACATCTTCTCTTTAATACTCAAATGTCTAAATCTTCAGACATTTCATGGGCCACTGAGGATTGTCCTCCTGTTCATTGTAGCTGGCACTTCTCTTTGTTTCCTTGTATGAAACTCTCTCATGTTTTCACCAGGTTAAGGTAGAAAACATTGCCAGGTTTCAAAACAAATCCAATCCTTGCCATATTCTAATACTGGAATCTGATGTCATTCCCAGTCAGTCCATTCCCATGATGTCAGATAGTTGGGGTTTTCTTTCCTCCTTACTGCTTTGCAGATGGGGTTTTAGGCTCTAGATTAAGAGCACAGATTGCCTGCACTGTGCTCTTCAGTCCCAGCCCCATTTCCTTCCTGGCCAGGCAGTGGTCACTGAGAAGATACAGACCACAAGAACAAGGAAACAAAACCACCTAACTAAGCAAAAACTGGAAATTCTTAGAGTTTCATCCAATTTTCCTGTTTTCATAAGGCAAAAAGAGCTGCGAAGTAGCTGAGAAATTAGCTGTTGGTTTCTCAAATGTCACATTCTGTAACTGCTTTTCTTTAAATAGAAAAATAAGATTTAAGGTCCACTTAGTCCTGAGACAGTCACCATGCAACTTTGCCACTGGCAGCAGGGTTTCAGAGCAATGTGTCTGCACACTGACCTGCATTCCACATTTCAGCAGAACAGATGTTTTTGGTTTTCCAAAGACATCTGTGATGAATCACACAAAGCCTGGCTTGTCAAATGTATTCCTTATTCCCCCTGACACACAGCTTCCTCCTTTTCCAGCTCATGACCTATAGGGGAGCTGTTGAGTTTTCAGAGTTTATTATAAAAACCAAGAGCATTCCAAAAATACTGAAAATTACACAGGAGGCAGCAAACCTCATAAAATGATCCTCACTGCTAATGAGGGAAGATGCAAGCACCTGGAAACACGAAAAATACCCATCCCTTTTTCACTGCAGCTACCCCTAAAGTCCTCACATCTAGTTATTTCATGATGAAAACCCTGAAGACTGCTAGAATTTGACCTCTTAATAAAAATATTTATCCTGGGATGTCCAACACCTGAGCAAGCCAGACAGAGGAAGAAAGCCATCCATTTCACACCTGGAAAAAACCCAAATAAACTCCTCCCAAACCACCAGGCTTATCACACCCCACACAAACAGGGGGCTGAGGAGGAGGGGTTCCTGCTCTACCATCCAGTCTCAGTTCCCCCTCAATCCCATCCCTGTCACTTGATTTTAAACAGACTCTGCTGCTCTCAGATCTGACCCCTGAGCAGCTGTTTTCCTTTTACTGCTCTCCAAGAACATTTCTCTAACCCAGAAGATTTTCTAGAGTCAGTCTGGAGGGCTGAGGGCTGCTTAGCTCTTTTCCTGTTTATCAAAGCAGTATATGAAAAGAGGAATATTGAAGCAGGACATGAAGCAACCCCTCACCCCCCAAACCACAAAGAACTGCCACGTAAGCTGCTTATCCCTCAGTTATTGTTGCTTCCCTCCAGTCTCAAATTCTTCCTGTCAGGAAAAATCCTTAGCAAGCAAAACTGAACTAAAAGACAATGGTGAGTGCTGTAAAGCAGCCTTAGAAAGACCCGTGCATTGTAGCTCCCTGTAATACCTACACAGTGAGCTCCAGAGTGAAAGAAATTGTTAATTCTGTGCAGTTCTGTTCTGTCCAGGTGTCTCCTGCAAGCACTAATCCTGGCTGCTCCCCTTGGAAGTCAATTTGACCCCACTTCACAAGTAGGGATCAAAAAAAAAAGCCACAAAAAAAACCACCAAACCAAACAAACAAACAAAAAAACCCCCAACCAACCAACCAAAAAAAACCCCACAAAAAACAACCCACAAGCACACACACACAAGGGAAAAAAAACCCACCCACAAAAAAACCAACAAACAAACCTCCAAAAAAAACAAAAAAACAAAAATAAAAACACCCCCAGAACCCACAACAAAACAAAAAAAGCCAATAATTTGGCAAAGCATCCCATGGTGAGTTAGGAGAGATACATCAGGATGCTGCCATGTACCCTGCTGTCCTCCCTGGCCATGGCTCATGTCCCCAGCAGGGACAGAGGTGCCACAGCCCATTTTACAAAGGGTGCTAACTTCAAATGACACTGATTTCAGTGACACTGATGTCACAGTTCAACTGTGTTGAATCAGTGGGCTGAATTTTACCTTCCTGTCATGTCCACTAATGGGATGCCAACCCCTGACAGAAGAGCTGTGAAGCAGGAGGGAAGAGAAGTTGGATGGAACAAGGAAGACAAACCAACACTCTTTTTCATCAATCCAAAAATCAGCTGCTACTCAGAACCAGAGATCCCCGAGACAAGAACAGACCCAAGAGCTCCAATTCCCCCCTGCTAGACAAGCTAACCTTCTAACAGCTATTTCTCAGGAGTTGGGCAAATTTCAGATTCTGACCCAGTGGATGACATAAAGCAGCTGCAGCATTCCAAAAGGCATCTTCATCTGCCTGGCTCTGCACAATACCTATTATACAGAATTGGAGCTCCATGTGCAGTTAAGCCACCAGGGAGAGAGAAGAGCCATTAAAGCAAAAGGGCAGTATTGGCAAAAGAACAAATGGCTGCAGACCTTATGAGCTTTAATATGAAGTTTGATCCGCTCAGGAAAGGGATTTAAGAGATGGTTGCCTGTGACAACAGAACTTTAGACTCAGCAATCCCCCAGCCTTGCTCAGACCCTGCATTCTTATGCCAGAGGAAAAAGAAGTGCAGACCCCAGGAAAGCTGTTGAGCAAGGCTGGGTGCTGCCCTGCTACACAGTCAGCCTGCCACTGACCTGGCATTTTCCCTACAACAGCCTGGGAAGCTCACTCCAGAGCTGCTATTCTGCCTCCCTGAAACACTTTTCTACCCATTTCACTCTACTGCCTGAAAAAAAAACCTTGATTCCCTCCCTGTTAACCAAGTCAGGTTTATTTCCCTCTTCACAGGCATTAGGCTTGTGCCCATCTGAGTTAAGTCAAAAATAAGACAGTTTCTGAAGAGGAGGAAAAAAACCCAAAAAGCCATATTCACCCAGTCAGCAATCTTCTGAAGATGAAGTCTACTTCATGCTACTGTTTTATGATCTATGCAAAACTATGTCACCAATTCCTCCATATGGTGCTTGACAGCTCCTACCACACCACCCTCTGCCTAGACCTGCACTTCACCTTTACCAGTTTACAAATGCTGAAGAATCCCATCCCACCTGCATCAGTAAGAGCTCAGAAATTCTTCTTTTCCAGTTTGACTTTGCCAATGTGCACTGGAAAGACAGAGGCTGATCCAGCATTCCTTGTGGCACTGTTTATTCCCTACTCCCATGTCCAACAGGCAATGTGCTGATGCCAACCACCAGGCACTGTTCTGCATCTCTAAATGCAGATTCCCTGTGTTTTCCATATGAAATATTCAATAACCAAAGAATTCTCTCAGCTTTATGTGCAGTTCTCCATCAATTAGGAGCCAAAACACAGCAGTGACATCTCAGCTCTTAAAGGCTCTGCTGCTTCAAAAACAACTCATCACCTCCAGTTATTCAACAGCAACATTACCACCTCACAACAGCCTTTCTGTTCTCCTTAACTCTTCCCTGTTTGCCCAGTTTTTGAGTTGGTGGCATCCTGTTCTGCCAACCACAAGCCCTGTATCCTGCAGGCTCAGGAAAATTCAAACAAGAGGCCATGGACTCAAGAGACAAACTCCCTCCTGATCACTGATCCATTCCACTACCCACCCAGCTGACACAACCAAGGCAGACATCTTGCAGTAACAAGGGTTTGAGACATCACCCAACTCTGGAAAAGAACCCCTGACCCATGAAAGACCAGAAACACCACTTTTACAATTAAGAATCATTTTCCTATGCTGGATCTAGCCACATGCATTATGAGGACAAGGTATGTTTGGAGTCCAAAGATAAGGGAGCAAAGAAACACCCTTTGCAGATTCTACACTCTTTCAAAAAGTCTGTCTTAACAAAATAAAGCAGAAAAATATTCATGTTCAGACTTACAAATAACCCATTAATCCTGTTAATTGACTATCCAAAGCTCCTTATTAAGTGAAACAGCTAAAGCAGGCCATGTTAAGAACTACAGTTCCTCCCAGCTCCCTTACCTTCCCCCTCTTCTTGGCCATCTACAGCAACTCTACAAACCATGAAACCCTCCCTTTCAGTAGCTTTAATTACCACCTGAAACAAAACATTCACCAAATGCACCAACTAAGAGGCACAAAAGGATGAGGAGGTAGCAATGAATTCTGTTCAGGATTTCTTAGGCCAGTGCCAGGGCACCTGCTGCAAGGCTGTGGGAAGGTGTTCCCATCAGGTCTGGCCAACTGGAAACCCTGGAGGGATGTTTGCTGCTACAGCTTCAACCATTGGCAAAGCAGCTTTCTGACCAACACGAGTGACAAAGAATAATGCTTCTGTCAATAACACACAGTTGTTCTGGGGGGATTTCTATTTCACAAGGACTCAGGCAACAATTTCCAATTGGCATGGTATGAATGTATGAACACCATCAGGTCTGATCCATTTTGAAGCACACACAATATGAAATAAAAAAGCAACATCAATCTGTGAAAAGAAAAAAAAAAAAGTAATTCTTCCATGTCAAGTAGAGATAGCTTGGTAGATCTCGTTTGTTAAATACAGAATAATTTCACAAAAAGAGAATATACCTTTATATTAAGCATTTCTCCTGTGGTTGGCACTACTGGTTAAACACATTACCATCCTGCTCTACATTCAAAGGAAGTTTTTAAGATGTTGTCACAGTCTGACTATCTGTCCACACGTTATAAATCCATCCTTTTCCCCTCCTCCCCTAAAAGGCTTATTTTTCTAAGAGAATACCAAGCTTTCACAGCAGTGCTTATTTTGCCAGTCATATTCTTTTGTAAAGATATTTTTATCTTCAATAGCAACACCACAAGTGTAGGAAACAAGGTAGAACAGCTTGAAAGGAAAGGTTGGGAGAAACATGGCATAAGACTCTCGTGTGCCAAAGAAAAAAAAAACCCCAATAACTGCCATGTAACCCCAAAATAATTGGCTCCATACTTTCAACATTAAAAGCAGCCCCTTTCAAGATAAAAGGAACCAGGCTGCCCATAGTGCATTATAATCTCCAAAAGGTTGATGTTAACTGCACATTTGAAAACTAACCTCCAGGAACAGTCACGCTGCCACAAGGCTGTTAAACCCTTTGTGTTTGAAAACTCTGCCTGAACCAAGCCTGCAGTTTTATCAGATTTGGGCAATGAATTTGGAATGATGGGGGGGTTTATGTGTGTGTGTTTGCACTGCTCTAGTTTGTTTTTTTGTATTTTGTTTGTTTTAAGCAATGCTACATTCTCATCTCCTTCTTGTTCTTACCCAAGAAGAACAATCCAGGTACCAAGACTTGAACTGTGGAAGGGATAAAGAACAAGGTTGAATCCTGAATTAGGATATTCTCCAGGTACTGTAGGTATGGATGTGTGCATATTTTAATTCACTGTGAAGGAAAACATTTGTTTTAACACAGCACTGAATCCCATCCAACAATGTATGAAAACACCACTTGCCTTTTGGCTTCAGCTAGAGGTAACTTAAAAAAAACCACATTGTTTTACTGTACAGATACACATATTTCTACAAACATTTGAATTTGTAATTAGATAAAATATGAGGGACAAGTTGAAAGCATTACAAGATACAGTCATTTGCCCATCTCCCTTTTTGGGACCCTGTTCTAGATTCAATGCTTTAGCAATTAAACACACATAAAAAAACTCCAACACCAAAACCTAACAAACCCACAACCAAAATTATTTCCTTACATTCAATCCCAGCAGACCTTGAGCAGAGTAACATCCAATAATGAGAGCATAACTGGGCATCAATTCCCACAGCACCCTTGAAAACTCTGAAGTATGTAAGCAATTATCAGACGTACCTCTGAATTCAAGCAGTATGTTCTTATAGTGCTTGTATTTACTCATTCTTTTTTGCATTTCAAACCCTGCAGGCCTTCTTAACTTGCATTTCCCTAGGCAGAAGCAAGCTGTTGCTGCCCCAAGTAGCCCGCACTCCTTCCTCCCTCCAGAAAAGACTCCAGAGAGAAAGCAGCAAGACAGGTTTTCTATTTCTCACCCTCCCCTAATCCACCAAACCCTCACTACTGCAAAGTGGTCTCCTAATTGAAATAATTTTAATTGACAAATAGAAGAACAAAGCTTTTTCTGTGCTTCCCTGGCCATCTTCTCCTGTGGTTTTAGTTACTCACCAGGCTTACCTGAATTTGCACCAAGGTGACCCTGGACAGCCAGGAGGTGCAGGTGCACAGCACCAAGGCCCACAGAGCTCACAGCCTTGAGGAGGCAGCTTCAGAGAATCCCTCAGAAATGCTTGAAAGCTGACAGAGAAAAGTCTCCTACAAAAGGGCTTTTAACCTATTAAAGGATTTAATTAACAGGTGCTCCTTGCTTCTGCTCAGAGAAGATGCAGGTACCTGGAACTTGGGGGTTTTTTTTCATCATCTGCATCTCTGAGGGCACAAATCCCATGGCTACAGATGCCCTGGGGAGGGAGGCAGCAGAGCTGCCAGGAACCCAGCAGCCTTCAAGCAAGCAACGTCAACATTAATTATTACAGAGACAAGGCAAAATAACACAGAGGCAACAAAGCTTTGGCAGCATCCAACTTATTTCCCTGCTGCCCTTCAGGAGCACTTCTAATGAAATAAAATGGAAATCCCCACTCTACACTGCAGATGAAGGTGACCTTGGGAAGTGAAGGAGAAGAGGAATAAAAGGAGACTGAGCTTAGAAATCTACCTGGTACCCAACAGACCAGCTCCATCCCTCCACCTGCTAACAGAAGGGGACAGGTCTCCTGAAGTGTCACAGCAAACCTCATCAACATCTGCCCAGTGGGTTTCCACTAGCTGGGCTTTTCCCCCCACCCCCCAGCTGCACAGACTTCAGCTGCAGACATCAACCCTTCTGAAGAAACTGCCTCATCTTCTAAGCCTTCCTTTTGCCAACATTGCTATGGTGAAGCTGCCAAAGCTGGAGGCTGCTCAACGGAGTATTTGGGTAGCAAGTTACACACTGAGCACTGAAGGAGTGAGGAGATATACCTGGAGAGAGACAGGAACAAGAATATCCCAAAAATCAGTACCCCAGAGAACTTCTTAGCCCTAAGATAAGAAGTCTCTGCTAGTCTGGGTTTGGGTTTTTTGTTGGTTTTTTTTGTGGGTTTGTTAATTTTTTCCCCCCATCATTTTAACATGACCTTTATGAAATGACAATCCAAGACCACGCAGTGCACCAGAAAGGCTGTTTATCTACAGCCTGCAGGACTCCATCCCCATTGTCAGTTGCATGATGACAAGTAAAGAAATCAAACACAATACCCAACTCAGTTTTAAAAATTTTCCCATATCCTTTCTACATAAATTCACTTGAAAAGGTCAAAGCAAACCTTCAGTAATTTGAAAAAACCCCAAAGCCTTAAAACTGGTTTGGCACAGAGATAAATATATAAAACCAGCTACTGAGTAGTGATTCACACAAATTTGCTACATGCCACCTAATTGCTGAAGCAACAAGAAGTCCTCCAGTTGCAATTTGCAGAAGCCAGCCTTGTTTTTATAGTCGTGACTTGAGATTGTGTAAACATGAACTAAGAGTGATTGGATGAGGTGGGAAAATGGTGAGGCAGTTTGCACTTAAACACTTCAAACCCTCATTGATTTGTCTTCAGCAGCACTGTTAATATGCTCCCTGGAAAAATACTCTTGAAAAGTGGGGCAAGTGGGGTCATTCCTCACAACCACAAACCATTTGTCTCTCTACAGTAGATATGCACCTATTAAAGAAAGCTTTCTAAAAGTCCATGCATTATTTCCAAACACATCTCAGCCAGCTATGGGTTAAAACTCTTTGGTTGTTCACATCTAAGGAGACTTCAGCTTCTTCTTTTTCATCCTTCAGCTGAAAATCATCTGAATGATTTTCAAAAGGCTTCCAAGTTTAAGGAACACAGATTCCTCTGAAACCAAAACATTACTCATCTTAGAAGAATATTTGATAAATAAGGCAAAGACAGGGAGGAGAGCTTTATGCCCACAGTGAGCAGACACATTCTTTTTAGAAGCTCTTATGCTCACAACAAAAGAATGTTCTTCTAAAGCCAGGCAACAACAACAATTTATCACATCAAATGCTGCAGAATAAGAACATGAGCTGGAATTGTTAAATCAATACAACTTGAACACAGCATTGAAGGTGGAAGGCCTTTGTCCATGCAACTTCATCATAACAAGGTGAAAGTCCAGTTCTACAACCCACAGAGTTATTATCCAGCCTGGCTCTGATTTAACAGGGGGAATTAGGATAAATTGCATTTTTCCATATGCTCTTCGTGCATCCAGAATGTGCAAGATTTATGGCAAAAAAACCTGTCATCACATCTGAATCTGCAAGGTGTGAAATTCTGCAGAAGAAAATCAGGACCCAACCCGAAATCACCTATTTCTGTGAACTATGTTCTTCCAGAACCTAAGCCATTAGATACTGCAGCTGTTTTACTGGAATACAATGAAAGGAATCCTCCACAGAAAGCATAATCCATGTGACACCCAAACTGCAGAGATGTCAGCAGAGGTCTGGCCAAGCTCAGCCACCAAAGGTGAGATCAAGGCTCAGGCAACAAAACCTCTTACAACACAAACTAGCAAGTACACAACCCCTGAGGAGGACATGAGGATTCTGGGAGACCTTTTCCTACAAAGACAGGCAACAAATGGGTCTTCTGGGCTCTTAGAAATAAGCATTTGGATTGGCAAAATCCCTCTTGTGCTGGAAAAGAACAAAGAAATCCTAGAAATGCAGCTGGCATTGCACATTTGTCTGAATTCACTCAGAAGCCTGAAGGCCTAAAAGAAACTTCAGGGAAGGGAAAGTAACAGATGGAAAGGAATAGTGGTAGGACTGCAGGAACAAGGAAAAGGGAGAGAAAATGGTTATTTTCATAGTTTAAAGTATAAGAGACTTTTTGTTTTGAGTTTTGGCTTGATTTTTTGGGGTTTTGCTCTTTTGTTTTGTTTTTTTGGAAAGGGGGGGCAGGTAGGAGGGTGTGGGTAGATATTTTTTTTGTTTGTTTGCTGGGGAGGTGGCACGATTTGTTTCTCCACTTCCCTCTCACAGCAATGTAAGTAATGAAACACTTGAGCTTTGGCAAAGATATTTAAAAAAAAAAAAAAAAAAAAAAAGAATCCTAATTAAGCTTACCGGAAACAAAAGAAAGCAAAGCAAACTTCAACAGTAACAAAGGGCAAAAACCCCATGTTCCCTGTATCACATCTTCCTTGCTGGACAACAGCCCAGAGTTTTCATTACTTTTTTTTTTCCTACTCCCCTTTCACAATCCCACTCCCAAGCCCTGGCCTAGGACACTCAGCTTTACAAACTGTATTTGCAGGAGGTCAAAAACCCAGCATGTGGAAAGTGTTAACTTTTCATGTAGTAGAGGAGGTTCTTCAAACTACTACTGTTCAGCTCCAAAATCTCAGAGCTTCACAGATCATCAGAGGTTTGTGAACCACAGAGAAGGGCAGAGTTAGCAAAATAAATCAGGAGTTCCTGTGGGATGTCCTGGTGCTTTACACAACAAGAGGCACCAGGCACAAAGCAGGCTCAGAATTAAACAACGGGGAGGACTTCTCAAATTGCAGGAGGAAAGAGCTGTTTTATAACCTGGAATGTACTCTCTCTTTCTTTAACCCTTGGGGTTTAGAGGCACTGTACAAAATAATTCAGTTTGTGTCAGAAGCACTGGGAGGAAGGGAAAAGGGAGCAGGATGTGTGTCTGGGGGAGGGAAGGAGAGGAATCCACTCAACTGTTCCACCCAACTAGAACAATCTATTTCACCGTGGCAATAAAAGTTATCAGCACCTTTTAAATGCCAGATTTCTTACTGCTGCTTGGTAGCAGAAAATGAAGCAATATTCCATGCCAGTTTTCTGTACTAGATGACCAAAGCCAATACAGATTTCTCAACCATCAGTACTGTCAGCATTTTTTATTGTGTCATTACACTCACAATTGTGTCATTACTCTCACAACACAACAAGTCTCTTTCATAAGACTCCAAGTTCTTAAACACAGCAATCACTTAGGAAACAATCTCTTTTGCTTTCATCTCCCCAAAGGAGAAAGTTTCTAAGTTCACAGCTCTTAAGAATTTTAAAATTTCATCTTGAAATACCTCATCAGAAGAAAACACACCTGGCAACATTCTGAGATGTATGAAAAATAAGGCATGTGAAGAGCAAAAGGTTTTTGTGGAGTCTGTCTGAATCACTCCATGTTTGATGTGGCACTACCTGTACCTTCTTCACTAGAGCAAAGGCAAGAGGTGAAGCCAGTGGCAGGACTTGTAGCAAAATGCACAAAGAGCACAACTGGTGGCCCCAATCTTGAAAGATATTTATTCTCACAGGTAGGAATGGGAAATCCAGAGTCTAATCCCATGGCTCACCGTTTCATTGGAGTTGTTTTCCATGGCCAAGAAGACATTAAGATGCCTGAAAAAGCATCCTACCTCTTGGCAGGGAAAGGAATCCCCCATGAAACATACATATGAGGGCTCTGGTTCAGATTTCCAGCCTCCCTCCAACCAGCTGAACAGGTCTCCCCTCCCTTACCTGCTGCTGTCCCAGAAGCAGTGGATGTTTACCCAGAACAGCACCCCCATCACCTGTGAGCCACCAGCAGCATTTTATGCCCTAAGAAATTCAATCCTATCATACTTCAGTTTATTCCACAATCTGTGTAATTCCTGGGAGTTCTCCTTGGCAAGGAAAAGCAAAAAGCAACGAGAAAAAAAACCCCCAAGAACCAGTAACCAAGTACTGCTTCTGTTTTACAGCTGGTTTGAAACAAAAATGACAACAGGAGTGCATCTGCCTACAGAAGTTGTTATTGTCAGGTTCACAGAGTACAGCTATAGCAGCATACACAGGATATTTAGGACTGGATTTGGGGGCTGATTCCATGCCAAAACCCCAGTCGGTACCGTTGCTATGGTGACATCTGGGTCAGGAACCAATGACTAAGGCCAATGATCTGTTGTGTATGAAGAAAGTTAATTTCATGCTCAGTGTGGTAGGCAAGATGCATTAAAAGTCTAGTTTACTGTCTGCCAATACATGATTTCTCTCTTCTTCCTGGTGTCCAGCCTTTTGCCCCCAAATGCCTTGCTCTACTGAGCCCCACACACCCCCTGAGCAAGGATTTCATGGATGTCTGTGTTCAGGAACTGCAAAGTGCTCTGTGCAGATCACCCTGACTGCTGTAACACGACTCTCTCAACAGGTCAAAGCTGTCTCTATTTATTTACTTCTTGAACTTGAACACTCAGAAGAAAACTGCTGCAAGACCTTTTGAAAATGTAATCTCACTCGCTGTAAATACACACACATAAAATGGCCCCACTTGGGAAGACATCCAGACAACATCCTCAGTGGTGTTAGCTACAACCTAGCTGAGCCTCCTCTGGTATTTTTTTTTTTTTTTCCCCTTAATGGTACATTTGTAATTAATCTTCATTATCCCTGACAAGGGTAAGAAAGCAGTGTGAGTGCTGAGGAGGAGAAAATCAAGTAACAAGACAGAATGCTTGTTCCTCAGATGTAAGCAAGCCACCAGCCTGGCAAAAAGTGTCTGTGAGCAGTGAGCTGCCTTCCAGTGGGTAATAACAAAGGATAAAATTTGGCCCAAACACACACACACAATGAAAAACCCTATTATATACAGGCCATAAACAGCAAGATAAACCACAGAAGCTGAATTAGCTGCAAAAACTGCCTGAGTTTCACTGCAATTTGGTTTTCAATGCCTCAACTGCCATGAAGCTCACTGCTTGCCAACCAACCCACTTGGCTCCACATCTCCCTCCCTGTCTACACCACCTCTTCAGCAAGTCCTTTCCTCCTCCCAGGAACTTTTAAGTCAACATTCCCACTGCACAGACATGGAAGAGGGACTACCCAGCACCAGGGAGACACCACCTGCAGCACATGATGGGTTGGTGCTCTTCCAAACAGGCTCCACCATCTCCAAATCCAGGTGTAAGAGAAGTCTTTGACTTGCCATAAAACGAAGCCACTGAGCCACTTAGATCTTTGACAGATGAAATCAAATACTTGTAGGATGGGATTTGCACACCACCATTTTACAACTATCACAAAGGATATCCAGGCTTATCTTCAGCTTTGCCACAGATGTTTTTGGTTTCCCCAGAGGAAGTCACTGGGTTTGCTTCTGGCTCAGCTCTTCACTTGTAAAACTTCTTGTTTTGTAAAAACAAGTAAAAATTTCTTTCATACTCAGCCATGCTGTACCCTACCTATACAATTAAAAATCATGAGATCCTCTGATATCAGTTGTGGGTCAAGGAGAAGATTATGTGAAGAGCAGTGTGGCTCTGTTAGGCCATTTCAAGAATCAAGACACCAGGTGGGATTATATTGACATTTATTCAAGGAATTGCCCCTATTTTATAACATTAGCACAGTTCTAGGACAGGATGTCCCACAAACATCACTGTTGCTTTATGACTTCTTGGTTTTTGTCTTGCTGAAAACCATCCTTAAAGTTTTAAAGCTTAACTGCAGTCACTAACTGAATGTGAAACAAACAACATGAAAGGTTTGGTGCACATCACCCATGAAAGAATCTTGCCAGGCTAAGAGACAGAACCATGAAAATAAACTGCACAAATTCTCAAAGAGATACCTATTTTATGCTCCTGAGATTCACAGGACCTTAGTATTGATGTCTGAGTACTTGATGCAATCTGGCAACTGCTACAAAATAATAACAGCTAATAGCTTGTCTCATAGAGAAAGAAAAATAGAGAATAAAAAGTACATAGCAGTTGACAAACAAAAATATTTTAATCAGTCACACATTCCCTTTCAGCATAGATGCAAAAAAGAGAATTCCCAATATGAAAATAAATCAAGCAAAATGCTTTACACTGGTGAATTATAAACAGAAGGTAAGGAAAATGCAGTGTAGCAGAACTACCAGAAGTCACAGAAGCATTGTGTTCTCTCTCTCGCTGAGGAAGTTTCCAACAATATTTTATCCATTTCCCAAATATTCTTGGCTTAGATCATCCACTGCATACCTCTCACTACAAAGCAGCAATAGTCCTTCTTGGCTCTCTGACAGAACTCAATGCAATTGCCTAATGGCTCTCTTTTGTTTGCCACAATATTTTACCTCTAAACCTTCAGAGAAAAAAATAACAATGAGTTTCAATCTTGTAATGTAAAGTTAAAAAAAAACAACCCACCAGAGTTCAGAGTTGCATTATTAACTGTGCTGATTCTAGAGTTCAGCTGGCACAGTGGACACTGGTTTTATGCTCTCCACCTATGAAGGTTTCTTAGCAAGAAACTCAAATGAAAAGGCCAGCTTTAGAGATGATGACATTGTAAATTACTTTCAGAAAACAGAAGTAAAATAACACAATTGAAAATTAATTCTCTTCTTCTCTTAGGAGACTTAAAATAAAAACAAGGCACTTGACCTGCAGGTATGTGAGTGGATATTTTGGTTTTGGAAGATTAAGCACAGTCATTACTCAGAAAAGTGGCACTGGGCCCCAAACTTGAACAGTCAATGTAAAAAGACAGTTCAAAGAGCACAGATTTAAGAGCTAGGCAATATATACCTTCAGGATACGTTAAGGCAGGAGAACAAACTCAGGAAACTTCAGCAAAAGGAACACACATGGTATGCAAACCATGGAACTGCGGCCCAAGGCTGCCCAATAAAGGACACAGCTCTACCTGCCTAAAAGACCTGAAATCACTTTTAGAGATGAAGATGATGTGTTTTACACTGGAGTTAAATCTTTATGCCTCTGTAAAGACCTCTGTAAACCTTCTGGTTGTTTTATCCAATAAAATGATGACATTTACAATAGGTTTAACAGTTAAACTTTCCAAAACAAGGCAAATCATAGTGAACACACACAGAGAACATCACTTACATATGATCTGGTCTTTGTAAACAGCTTCCAGCTCAAGGCCACTTCTATTTAGGAATATCTCCATCTGAGCTCAGCTCCTATGAGCTCAGCATTTCATTAAAATCTTTGGCTTACTTATTCTGCTCCCGGTGAGAAGTGTGATCTGAATTATTGTCTTGCCTCCTCAGTGCACAGCTCTTACCTTAAAGCCAAACGTATCAGTTTCCTCTTCTCCCTCAATCTATTAAAATACTTGCACTCAAAAAAAAAAAAAGCCCAGCAACGTGTTCCCTACGGAAGAGTTTGTTATGCAAATAAATCTAAGGTTTCGCTTACACAGGAAAAGCAGCAAACTGATGCCTCTGCCCGTTTTTTGATGTGAACTGAAGCCCAGCAGAGGGTCTGCTGTGGCTAAAGAAAAATCTTAGGCTATCAGTTTTGAAAATGTGAAGCCTGTAGTCCTCATTCCAACAAGAACAAAACCTTCCAGCTGTACCATCCTTGCCATGGGAGCACTGCAGCAGCGAGCAGAGATGAAATGAAGAGAAGCAGTGGCTGCTTGTGTTGGCAGTTGCTTCAAACTAATGGAAAATTTCAGCTCTGACTGCATCTAGGCTAGAACAAGTTATTAAGGGAAAAGGTTCAGCTTTCAAACAGAAAAGGCTTACATAGCTTGTTCCTTTCTCAACACTCTTGCAGCAAAGGCAAGTCAGGAAGCAGCATGTCTTGACTATGTAGTGTATTAATATCTGATTATTAGGGGAATACACCATCAAATAAAATACTTTTCCTCTGGGAAAGAGGAACAGTGATAATAGGACCCATGCCACAGAGAAATTATTGGTACAAAGAAGTTATTCCTCTAAATGCAAATGTTAAGAAGAGCAATGTAAGGCTAACTAATCACTTTATACCAACAGACCAAAATATTTCCACCTAATTATCCCCCTCTTTGGATCAAAGGAGAACTGCTATTTGAACAATTATGTCGAGGGAGAATCTTTACCTTTCATATGCTCAGGAGAATTTTGCACAAATATTACTAAGGCTGTTTGTTGACATGAACAGTATACAGTTCGTCCTCAGAGAGGACAAACACCTTGCCAGCCTGCACATATGGCAACTGCAGTGACCTTTCAGCTACTACAGGTTTGCACTGCATTTAAGAGCTACTTAGGAAGCCAATATTGCATATTATGTAACAAAAGATTAAGCATTAATGAGGCAAGAATAAAACTGTTTATCTAAACCCCAATCTAAAATGAAACAGAAGTTTATGCTGAAAGCTCACATTGCACTCATTTTGTCTCCTAACATTAACAGAGCACAGCTTATTTAGTCTCAGATAAATCCCCAAAGCGTTTCATTTGGAGAGGATGACTTTGCTATCAGAATGTTTTTCCTAAAGAATAATATGACACATCCATAAAGTACATGAATACAGCATGTTGCAGGAATTTTGAGCTAAGGAAAAGAGTTTCTATTCATTACTTCCATTTACACCATGTTTTAAAGCTAAATACAGAAGCATCCACCAAGAGGCAAGGCATTTTGGTTGCACTGTTGTCTCTTGCCAAGCAACCAAACCCACAATCACACACACCAAAGATACCTACGTGCTCAACAGGGAAATCCAAAACTAAATTTAGCCAAAGTCTGCATGCTTCCTTACTGTCCTCTTTTTAGACTTCTCACTAAGCAAGCAGCTCTACAAGACACACTAAGGAGTGTCAGCCTGACAGAAAAAAAAAGGCCAGCAGACAATTAGACCATGAGGACCATCACTGGAACACAAACCTTCCCTGAAGAACATTGTAGGAGTCAGCAGAGAACCTGGAAGCACTCGGAGAGGCACCATCCCCAGTCTTCAGAAGAGGTCAAAAGTACTTGGGCTTATTCCCATGAAAGACACAACATTTCCAAAACCTCAATTCAACTGCAGGACATGCCATGGCTATCCAATCACAGAACATGATATTATTCTGCCCCTCTGGCAGCTTACATGGGTTTAAATTGTACGAATCCCCCTCTGGTTCTTGTGGCCAATGAACCAGCAGGAGATGTTTGAGTTTGGCTGCTCAGGCAACACATCTGCCATAAAGCAGGCTGCAGAGTTAAACAAACCTCTTTCTTCTGGGACCAGGGACTTCTTAGCTCAGGCAAACTACACCTGCACCCTGGCTGAAGCTCACAGAAGTGTTGCTGAGTGACCAGCACAGGGGTACGTTGAGTGGAACCAGATCCAGCTCCACAGCTGAGCAAGCTGACACCATGACTGGGCCTCCTCTTCCTCCTCCTCCTCTCACTGGACATCACTGCTCTGCACAAGCTCACGTTCACTCCATGCTGCTATTTAACTTCTGCCTGTAACTAATGTGGAGTGAAGTTATAGACAAGAAGACATGAAGCCAATCCCCGACCTTGCAGGTCTTTTAGCACACTTATCTTGGGCCTATCACAATGCTGGGGCTTCTGAAACTCTCAAATTCAAGGAGCTCAGTGTAATCACTGAAAGAATTCAGAGCAGGAGAGTTTTAAATACTCTGAAAATCACGTATTGCCACGTAGGTTTAGCAAATTAACCCAAAAGCAAGGAAAAACCCAAACAAAACACAAACCCCATATTTAAGCAAATCAGATTCTTAAATAAAACTTGTTGCTAGCTCTGACAAATCCTGTAAGACCTGTGTGTCACCACAGTGCAGAAGGAACAAACATGCTGCTAAACATGAATAAATGAGAGCAGGATATTTCACCAACTGTGCCATTCACCTACAGCTATAACTGCCTGGGAGGAAACTATTCAGGAGGAAGAGGAAAGGAAGAAAGACACATGGGAACAGAGGAGAAGATAAAGACAGCTCAATGAAAATCCAAGGACATTTCAGAAGTTTTACTCCATCCCTGGCAGTGTTCAAGGCCAGGTTGGATGGGACTTAGAGCAACCTGGTCTGGTGGGAGGTGGGAATAGATGACCTTCAAGATACTTTCCAACCCAAACCAGGCTGGGATTCTGTGGTAGGATTTCTAAGAAGCCCTTTTCCTCCCAACTATCCCAAGATTAACACTTGCTGATCCAGCATTAAGACTGCTGGCTATCCTTGGTCCCTGTCAGCATTCTGATTTCAGCAGAGGGCATGCTCAGATAAGAGCTGGTTTCAGTTCCTCTGGCTCTTGCTTACACAAGCCTGAAGAGAATGCTACAGCTATTTACACTCAAGCCCACTGGGAATCTCTGACACAAACTCTGAAATAAACAGGGAACTTGAAATAAACTCGAAGAGTGAAGACCTAAACAAAAATACAGCTTTGATAGGCAGCAAGTATTTTCTTTCTTAAAGGTTTTTTTTTTTTCTTGCTGGATATTTGTTTAGAAGAAGCCATTAAAAAAAAAAAAAAAGCTGAAAAGATATGTTAAACTCGTTAGAACACACACTGACAGATTCAGGGTTTTCTTAAAAGATTTGGTACATTAACTGTGGAGAAAAAAAAAAGAAAAAAAAGCAAAGGCACAAGTCAAATAGGACATTCCTCAACACGCTCCTGGAAACTTAGTACAGGATGGCCTAATTCTCATCTCTCTCACCACGGACACCCTACACCTTCCAATATTATAAAAGAAATACAATGTCATCTTCACTGCTACACTCTGCTTTCCTGTAGAGAAGCATCAGATTGATTTAATGGGAAGGAGGCCTGGCCTCTCCAGTGATTCTATATTTCTATTGTACTACTTATCTTCCACGATTGCCATGTTCCAGCTGCAGGGCTTAAGGAGATAATACGACGACTTCTTCCCCAGTGGAAGCAGCATAAATAAAAGTGTCTAGAAAAGGCATGTATTATACCAGAAGCACGACAATAAGGAGATTTAACTTTTAAAATGGGTTTTGCAGAGAGGCAAAAACCCTGGCTCCCCTTCCCATAGGCCTCAGTGACTAGCAAGGTAAACACCAATAAATTAGAAATGTGCAGGAGGTATTGACCTACAGCCTGCTTTCCATTGAGGGCAAGTCACTTCAAAAATGCCCCTGACTCATTTTCAAATAGCTTCTGCAGAACATGGGAGTTGTCAGAGTGTTTCTGTGTCCATATAAAAACAGTCAGAGTTTCGCTTCATTTTAATATTGCAGCTCAACAGGAATATAAGGCTTTTTTTTCTAGTGCTCCTGGAGGGTTACTTCACACTACGATTGAAAAATGGCAAGCAAAATATCTGAAATTAATTCTACAGCCTTGTAATTTCCATTATTCAGTGTCCCACTTAAAGGAGAAAAAGCTAAATGGATAGTCAAATATTATTTACTGCAGCCTTTATCCTACGTGTCTCACTAAAGCAAAACTGTAAATTTTGTCTGAAAAAGACTGGGAATTGAAAGAAAGCAGAAGTGAGACCCAGAGGCAAAAATAGGAAACAGATTAAACGATCCGTTGTAGGTCAAAGGTTATTTTTGGATCAGTTACCACTAGTAGCTAAAAATCCTGCTCAGAACCATCAACAGACTGCAGCCCAGTTGCTCAAACTCAGTATTTAGTCTTCTCTAGTCTAAAAATTCAGACATAATGGAACAAAAACACAACACTTGAAAAATAATAGTTCATACAAAGTTTCACAGCACTTACAAAAGTTTTATGAAAAGCCTTGGGGCTGATACCCAGGTTTAAATGCAGAAGGTCAAGCAGCACAAACAGGGTCAAACACCTGCCCCAACTCTCAGTTCTTCAGTTTTTCTTTTCCCCTCTCATGTACACTGGGTTTTCTCTATCACAAAGAAAAATTTTGCATTTGAAACTGTGTTTCATAGCTGCTGCAATTCAAACTTTGTAAGAGTACTTCTGCCTCGCAGTAACTTCAGCATCAGCAGAATTCATTTCTAAAGTAAACACCAATTTGCTCTAAATATGCTGCTAGGAGATATTCTAAAGAAAAGTGGAAAGAACTGCTTAAGCTGCCTGCATGCTGGATTTGTGAGATGTTGCTAAGCATGCTATTACAGCATTCCTTCTAAGCTGTTATCTGTCCAACACTGGGCCTTCAGGCCTCAAAATCCAACAGAATACTAAGAAAAATCTACCTAGCCTTGATGGATAATGGGAGTTTTTCCATCACTCTATAAAGAATCAGTGAGCATAAATACCAAGGCACTCCACGAACCATTTCACCCTCCCCTTTCCATTTGACTTACACGGTGTTACTATTTACCAACTAAAAGATTGTGGCATCACAGCATCCATCTCACAAGAACATCTCAGAAGAGAATGGAAGTGATAGTTAAAAAATATTTTTATAGTCATGTTCTCCTCCCCAACCATCCAAATTCCACACTCACAGAAGTCTAAACAACCAGTTAGGCTTTAAGTAAATATTTTGCTGATCGCTAAAACACTGCTAGAAAATAGTCTCACTCCATTTCCATTGAGTTATCTCCCTCCTAAATTCAGAACAAATAGGAAAACCGCTTTCCAAAACCACCCTCCCAGCACTTAAATGACACCTGCAGAACAGAAACCGAAGCTTCTAGAGAAGCTTGGCAATTAGGACTAATGGAAGAGTAACTAGATTCCCAAGGCTTCTCAAACCCTCTTTCCTTTGAAGAAGTCAACCACTCCTCCCTGTCCATCTTCCCCCTAAAGCACTTGCCAAGGTTTTCAGCAGAATGACAGTTATATAAGGTTTATGAAGTTCAGGGGAGTAATTAGCCACAGATCAATTCAGGAACTGGATGCACACACTTGCTGGCCACACGTCTCAGGAAAGTGAAGAGTTAAAATACAACAACTGAATTCTGCAGGTCGTTGGAGCAGGCACATACCTCTGTCTTCCAGATTCAATTATATTTTGTTTTGTTTTAGCCTTTCTTTAATTACTCACTGTCATTTGAGCCCGACTGGGTGACATAAACGTATTATCCCATCAGAATGTCAAAATTTAAAATTAGATTTGGTCTCCATAAATATACTTCACCCAACCTTTGTGCCTCGGTCCAGCAATGATGGCTATTTTATGTAACATCTTTCACACACCAAGACCTAAAAAACTGCACTAAAAATTACAGCTCCCTTTTCTGACTGGGGATTTATCTTCCATTTATCTACAGAGGATTCAGTTCGGGGTGAAAAGGAAATAGTTTTGTAAGATCAAATACTGAAGCAGCAAGAGAAAAAAGCAAATTACATAAAGTCCAAATGCACTTACAGTCTCCTTATTCGGAAGCAACTCCTTTCGGATCCTGAAGAAGTTCTTGCCGTACTGCCTCAGCCCCTTGATAAAACGTTTCTGTGATGAAAGATAACAAAAACAGCACGTCAGAAGGAGGAAACAGCAAATAAAAAATGAAATCTTGTTAATCAGCACAACAGCCAAACAGCATTCTTAGCTTAAGGACTGTCGACAGAAGCACCGTACACCTACAAAGCAACAGAAACCAGAGACAAACGGCTTTGAAAAGACACCGAAAAATTCAAACCACATTCCTTTCTATGTCAAACTTCCAACATTTGAAGCTTTTTTTTTTTTTTTTTTAAAAAAAAAAAGTCAGTACCACAGTCAGTTCTTTCCCAAAACGACCGAAGTCTCCTGCTGCGCCGCTCTTCCCAAGTCTATTTTTTCAACTAAGAAGCAGGAGGCGAAGGGAAAATACGCAACGCTGATTTTCGGGGGAGGAAAGTGCCTCTCCAGCCCAGGTGCTGCAGGGGTTAAAGAGCCCTTCCTGACGCCAGCCCTACAGCTTCTCCCTTCCCGATTTTCGGAGGAATCCCAAGCGCTCTCCTCCTTCCCGACCGAGCCCCGGGCCAGCAGAAAGCGGGGCCGCCGCTCCGCCTGGCACGCCGAGACACTTCTTCTCCTTCCTCCTCCTCCTCCCTCCCTGCAGCGGGGCCGGCGCNCCCGGCGGGGTGGTGAATCCCGCGGCTGATTCCTCGGGGCTGGGCGGCGCGGAACCCGCGGGGAGCGCCGCAAAAGGCGGCCTGGATCACCGGCTCTCCCCCCACCCCCCTTTAACCTAACCTAAGATAACCTAACCTAACCCCCTGGCCCTCTCCTCCCCGACACCGGGAAAGCCCCGAGGAATCAGCCGCGGGATTCACCACCCCGCCGGGCTCTGCCTTCCGCCCCCGGCGGCTGCTGGAGCTCATCCGCCGCTGCCCCGCTTCGCTCTCCCACCCCGGCAGCTGCCCCTTGCGCTCGGGTTTCCCCTCTGCAATGTCTTTCTCCCCCCCCCTCTCTCTTCAACTAACTCCCGAGGCTCCAGCTGTGAGCATCGCTCACTCCCCTCCTCCCCTTGCCGGGGCCAGCACCCTCACTCCCTAAATCCATCGCACCCCGGGACCGTCTCGCCTCCAACCCCAACGTTGCACATCCAGCCCTCGGAAAAACTACAAGGAGTGCAGTTGTAGGTTTGTTTTTTGGAAAGGGCACTCCTGAGGACTTCTTCCTTCCCTATAATTAACACAGCTATCAACACTAGCAAACAGCACGTTCTGCCTGAAAAAAAAATTTAAAAAAAATTTTGAAGAATACTGGAGGAAGATGAGGCAGAGGAGAATTAGTAAGTCCCTAGTAAGAAGTAATACCTCAAGCTGGCTTAATGCACTTTGGACCACGTCTTTTTGAAGGAGATGGGAAGGTGAGTAGATGCTTCCATATTGTGACAGGGATAAGGAAACCCAGAAAGGGTAATTTGCTACCAAAACAGAGTTCTGCACAACTCCTAAGCTCCTAGCACAATGCTGAATGAGTGAGCAATCTCTTTGGAACCTCATGCATATTATTTTGCAGAAATACTCCCACAGGGATCTATCCTTACCTAACCCTGACCCTCAAAAACCAGCACGACTGCTCGGGTTCGCCAAGAACACGCCTTGGGGCACAGAGACAAGAATTAACCACCAGTTGTATGTGCTTTGAGATTATAGTCCCCCTTCCAGTATGCATCATTTGCTCAGACCCACCTGCTCCTTTTAAAGCAGCAAACAGAGCACTCAGGAGCAGGAGAGGTCAGTGACAGGGCTGCCTGGGTCCCTCAGCAAGGCCACTTTGATTAACTGCAAGGTTCCAGTCCCCTGTTTCACAGGCAGAAGCCACACAAATATCTCCAGAACAAAATACCAAGAGTGCAGACTGCAATATGCAGCTGGTCACTGACTGATGCACACGCACACTCCTCACTTTTTCCCATGGGAATGACACCCAGGAGGGTACCAGTCACACCAGGCCATGCCCACACTGCTTCTGTTCCCTGCTCTCCCAGCCAAGAAAAGACGTCGGCAGCAACAAATGTGGGAGACCAGATTCCCTATCCCTCATTTTGCCAAAGACTCAAGATCTTTATTCTCAGGGGACCATTTCATTGAAGATTCCTTTTATCCAAACTATTTTACATGTGCTCTGTGTTGTGACTCAACTCTGTATTAGAAGATCCTATAACAAACTATTTCTCTTTGAACTCATGAGATGTCAAAAAAATCCCTTCTGGAAATGGAAGCCTAGCACACAGCCCAGCTGAGTAACAGAACCAGAGGCAGCCTGAAATGCTGTTCCAAATTTCCAACCACGAGTGACATCAATCCTTCTGGCATTCTGAGATTTTGGCCAATTATCAGTGTCACACAACATTATCACTTGGGCACTGGGGCAGTGCAAGATACCCGACTGTCAAGCAGTTGTGTGCCTCTGCTGGATGGCAAGAGAGAGACTTCTTCATACACAAAGATCAACAAAGCCCACAAAAATTAGCTTTAGAAACTTAAGACAGAAAATCAAAAGCTTAACAAAATTACCAAGATATTGTTGAAAACATTTTCTTCTTTTTTTTTTTCCTCCCTATTCTAGCCTTCCACTAATTCAGGCATAATATTAAGTTCTCCCTTAGCCTGCAGCAAGAACTGCTACTTCTTTTCTCCAAGTCAAGCACAATAGACTACAAAATGTTTTAAAATATAAAAGAACTAAGTAGTTGCACACCAAATCAGAAGTGACCTGTTGCTCTCCAGTGTCTCATAAAACAGACTGCATAACAAAGTTTAAACTTACTCTCCTCCACACAGGTGACATGCAACAAATTTTATGTCTGCATTTTAATGGTGCAGGAGATGTTGCACTGCTCACAGAAGGCATCTGAAAATGACAGCTCCTGAATTAAAATAGTCTTACAATACAGGGCTGGTAGATCAATGAGGCTTAAACCTTATAGATGAGAAAAAAGTTTTGGTAAAAAGCATTCAGTGGCTCTGGAAGAGCCCAGGGGTTTAAAAATTCAAGTTCTGTACTTTAAAAAAAACTAAGATAAATATTAAAATTTTACCACCTCCATTTAACTTTAAAACATTATTCATGACAGAATTCTGTCAGCATTGCTGGTTTTACTGATCACTTAAGACAAACCATAACACAATTTGAGGAAAATGCTCTGGATAATCGTTGCTGTGAAGTAGCATTAGGAAATCCCACGGCTTGCAAGGTCAGTCAGTGCTGACAGCCAACCCAGCTATGTTTTACAGAGTGGTTACCATGGCTATCGACCAGCCACATCACAAGATCTCCTAATACCATTTTATAATTTGAGCTTCCCCAATGAAATGTATTAGATTCTGCACTCTCCTGCTACAATGAGTAAAGAGGGAGCCATAAATAACCAAGCAAGAACAAGGCAGAAGCATGTTAATGTTTGCACGTGTGTTATTTGCAGGGCCCCTATTTTATCCCAAGAAACAAATATCATGACAAGATACACAAAGCCATTATGTAGTGACTAACAGAGCTCAGATGGCATGTTTATCAACGTGATGATAATGCCATTGGCAAAGCTGTAGTTAAGGTTATGCGTCAGGGTTTCTATTATCAAGAGATTACAGCTTGGCAGGAAAAATTTGCTGCTGCATGCTGAAATTCAGCACCCCAGGTTTTAACTGAGGCTCCCAGTTTAGTTTACTCCTTTGCTGCAGAAATCTAAAACAAAGCTGTTTCTCAAAGCTGGCAAGAATAACATCTAGTCCAAAATAAAACTGTTCAATCAATTTAAGAATTTCAAACCTAAACCTCACGGGCTTGAGAAAGGCAGAATGACTGATAAAGCTGTAAATTCTTAACTGCTCCTAATGTCTCCTCTGAGGTGGTATTTCAATCAGGTTTAGATCAAATATTTTTCTCTAAGAAAAATCCATGTGCTCTTTCATTCCCTTCCCATGACTGCCACCTGGTTAATTAGTGAAGAGCATGTTGTAATGCCATATATTTACAAACAGAGAGCCTTTTCTATTCCTTCTTCATCCAGGAAATAGGGACCTCTCTCAACCTTTCTTAAAATAAAAAAAATAAACTTCTCTTTAGACCATGTTCAAGAACAGCAAGTACTTCTTCCAACGTTTTCCTTAAATTAGGAACATGCACAAATGGAAGATTTTGCTATGAAAGCAATAGGTACAGTGCATATTTTGAGTGGTCCAAGGTTTTCTGGGCAGATGCCAACTGAAGTCGCCACCATCTTCCAAATTTAATATGCCTTTTGGAGTTTTATAGTAAATACAGGAGGAAATTTTACAGGGTTTTTTAATAGTTCACAGTAAATAAATGCTAAAGGCATCAAAGCATCTATATTTCTTAAATTTGACATGATGGAAAATTATGGCAGTTGTTCTGAAAAGAAAATGAGATTTGGTGATATCTGCAAAAATTCTGTCAAATGTGCAGCACATTTACAGATTGCCCCAAAGAATTTTTTAGCATGCACACACTGTATATGCACACGAGCTGAATTTCACTGCATGGAGTACATTTTATTAAAAGCTTGGCTGAGTTTTAACATTAGATTTTGCTTGTGTGTGTACAGTGCAAATCAAAGCATTTGCTGATCCTGTTAAATGATGCATACTGTCCTCTGGAAACAGAACTATCCTGGTGTTTCCTTAAGAAGACACAGTTTAACCTAAAGATGTCAGGTATATCTTATAAAACCTCCACTTGTGTTATTAACTTCTTTTTTTCCCCCCACCAAAGTGTACCTGGCTGTAGCAGAAAATGCTGATAGCAGTTACTGTATTTTACCTCCAAGGAATTCTATATGCTCAGTAACAGACAGGACAAAGTATTGCTCAGTAATTCCACCAAGGGCAAAAAGAAGTACTTAATGTTGAAGGAAATGCAACCCTCTTCTAGCACTAGAGAGGAGGGCAGAAGGGCTCAGAGATGTTCCTCAGAAATTTCTTGGTTTAACACTGCTCATCCTCAGACCAGCTTGGCCTGAACAAGGATTGGTCCCAAGGTAAAAGAATATTCTAGGTTACAACAGCATGTAGAACAAGTCACAAGAATGATGACTCAACAAAGCTCACCTGAAACCTTTGTAAAAAAATAAATCAGTCCACTGGGAAAGAGGAACTACCAGGAAAATCTACATTGAGGCCTCTGCTACATTCCCTGAACATGCCCTGCTGCTGGGAGAACAGGTTATGCTCCAGCCTCATCTCAACTTCATTTTATTGTTTCCTGTCACTACTGTAACTCTGCTTAATGTTTTATTAAATGTAATTTTGAAGTAGCAAGCACTTTTACCCTTAGCATTAGATCCTTGTGCTGTGTTACATCAGTGAACAGCAAGCTTGCAAGAATCACCTTGCTGGCAAACCTGTTTCAGGGAAGGACACTGCAAGCCTCCCCCTAAATGTCTCTGCAAGTTGGTCCACAGACCCTGGTTTTCTGTCCCAGATCTGTGCAGATCTCAAGGGCACAAACACAAGTAGGTTTCTGTGGAAATATCTTTGTGGAAATATCTAGGTTCCCACTGTCCCCTCAGTGTTATCTGCCTTCACCCTACAACATCTCGGATGCTCTTAGGGGAATTTTATTGCTCTGCCTCACCTCTAACCACAGCACTTCTTTGTCTGCTCCTGGAGGAAGCAAGGTTGTCACCAGCTCCCCATTTAGTCTCTTCCTGAAGAGGCTGCCCTGAAGGACAGGTCACGATTTGAAGGACTTTATTCTCTTCTCTGACCCAAGCATGCAAAGGTATGAGGAACTGTTCACAATGCTTGGCAACTGCCTGAAAATGTCTGCTGCTTAATTACAATTTTTTAAGTAACCAATCAAGACAGGTCTGCTTGTGTTTTTGTTTGGTTTATTGGTTTAAGTTCCCTTTCAGGACTGTAAGCAGGTAAACATTTATTGATTTATGCCACAAACATGTTTCCAGACTTGCAGTCCAAGGCAGAAGGCACAAATGCAGGTGACAACTTTGTAGAGCAAGACAGGAAGAGAACGTGTGCGTACAGATACTCGTTTTGGGCTCAAAGCATCCCTTACCTCTGAAATACACTTACTCAATTTGCTTTTTCCTTCAGCAGATTAGATTGTGACCTTTGCTCAAAATACATATTAAAACCAAATTCAGCTTTCTCTTAAAAGATACTTGTCTGTTTATTTTTCTTGTCAACTTCTTTTAATGAAATGATTCTATTGTGTCAAGACAAAACTCTCCTCTAACCCTTGTGGTTATTATGAAAATAAAATTCTTTTTCACCATGCTCTCTTACTCAAAGGAAACCCAAAAATATTTTGATGATACTCATTAGATGCCAATCTATTTTAAGAGGCATTAATGTTCTCACTGAATATTCAAAGCACCTCTTCAGAGTGGATTGCTGGTCATCTACATACGATAAAAATCTTCTACTCCTTAGGCCATATGCCTGCAAGATCAAGTACCCTCTACAAACCAACTGACAAGAAATATTATCAGCTGAAAGGCTTAAAGGTGCTGAGCAATTAGCTCTCCCTCCCAACGGGATGGCTTTGTCTTCCTGAAAAACTAGATGGAAAAAACCCTACCTCAAAGTGGAAGGGATTCACCCCCAAAGCATTCTACAGATGCAGAGAGCCACACAACAGCCACAGTCTATCCAGAGCCATCCACAGACAGAAAGTCATTAAGCAGACGCCCTCAAGGGAATGCCAAAAGATCCTGAGATGATAATGATCCCCCTTCCATGGTGCTGCACTGTTAGCTTTTGTTTTGAACAATAGATCTCCCATGGTACCTCTCGCTTGCTGAAAATATTGGTATTAAGTGAGCATGAGCACAGCTGTGTGTAAATTACATATATAAACAGATTAGATTTGTGTATTTATACTGGATGCAAACACATTAATAGCGCATTTGCATACACAGTTGGCTAAATGAGATTGCATGCAGAGCAGGATTACTGGTTACAAACACATTTATTTAGAATTTTCAATAAAGTATTTATATTGCCATTCAAGAGGTCAAAGTGGCTTCATCATCCTTTCTCTCCTCCTTGCCTTTCCACAAGTCCACAAAAACCAGTCTTGTCAACATGCTGCCCATATCCTGCCAATCCCTCATCACAATTATTCTGGGAAAAGGACCTAGGAGCTAGAAGAAAGTGAAGGGGGTTGCTTACCTAAAGGTTATCCAGATTTCTTTCCTTTATTGAAGGTGATGTTTTAAAGAAGGGGGTAAGAGTTCTACATCTGACCGCTGGGTGACCTGCTACCTAAATGGCAGTCTATAAAACTCTTCTTTCCCTTCTCTGTTTAATGCCAGGGATCAATGCAAAAGTCTGTATGAAAGGCAACATGATATTGAAGGTGACACAACAGCTCTCAGACATTTCCAAAGCTGGGGGAGAATTCAACTATTCCTTCACCCCGGGCTTTGAGCTGTCAGGGTGCTGCTAACCTTCTGTGCTAAGCCCAGCATTATTTTACCATCAGGATTTCAACAGAGCTGTTTTTACAGAGCAAGATTTCACAGGTTCTGCAAAGCTGCCTGCAAAGCTTTGCTTCACTTTCCACATTGTACCTGTTTTTTTGTGTGAATGAGGAGAAAACAACAACAACCAAAGCAAAAGCATTCTGTCTAAATGAGGAGTCTAAATGAGGAGTCTAAATGAGGAGTCTAAATGAGGAGTCTTTATTTTGCCTCTAACTCTGCCCTCTGAGCAGTGGCTCTCACCACCACCACCCCCCACCCTCCAGACGATGCTCCCGCTCTCTCTCGCCTTCACATTTCACGTCGGTTCCTGTTAAAAGGTCCAGTCCTGCCTCTTGGGTTCACCACTCTCGCAGCCTGGCCCATAAATCATCTCCCAAGCCCGGCTCTTGGAGAGGCAGTGGCCGCCCTGTGCTGGCTCCGGCCCGCGTTGCCAAGCAACCTGTGCGGGAGGGATGGCTGAGAAATGCTGACAAATAGCCAAGTGGCTGCAACAACAGGCTTCTCTCTGTCAAAAAACGTGTTGGGGAGAAGTGCCTCCCCCGCCTCGGCTCTGTGCGAAACACTGCGGGATTGTAAAACCCAAATCAAAAGGCTATTGTGATGAACACACACTTCCTGCTCAATTACTAATTGTTCAAAAGCTGCGGGGAGGCGGCGATCACAGGGCGGACGGCAAGAGAAATGTGATCCCGTAAACGAGATAAAGTCAACAGCACGCCAAGAAACCTGATCTAAGAACAGCCTGCAGTGGCACATCAGAAGCTGCTGCACAGATCAAAAAAAACAAAAAAAAAAAGAGAAGAAGAAGAAAAAAAAAAAGCTGGGTATTAAAGCAGCAGTAGGAGGAGAGAAAGAAAACCTGACTTTGCTTCTCCTGAGCTCCGGAAGGGATATTTGATAAACAACCTTGGATCTTTGGAAAAAACAATTCCAGCATTCTTCCAAACATTATTATCCATCCTAACACTACTGCAGTTGCTGGCTCCCACATTTCAAAGACACATGAGCAGCCAGGGCCAGAGCAGCACTCTTCTTGCTCAAGTCAGCAATCTGCTTTTCCCTAACAAAACAAGGGTGGGAAGACTCATCCATTTTCCCAAATCGGGTCTGAAGAGCTGACCCCCTGGTGGCACTTCAACAGAGGCTGAGCTCCAGGAAGGTTTTCCAAAGAGAGCCTGTCCTGAACCTCCAGAAGGCTGGAAAAGCAGGATCCCTCAGGCTCAGCGTGTCTCCCTTCTGAACAGCAGGGCAGAAAGGCAATTTTAACACAAAGTATTTTCTTATTCTACTGAACTTAATCACTTCCACCAGCAAGAAACCAGGTTGGCCAACTTGCATACATTTATATTTCCATGCCCCTGACAGACCTGCTGAGGGATGAAGGGTCCACCCTGTGCAGGCAGATCCAGATCTGTGCCACCCTCAGCTGCTCCAAAGCTTCCCCCAGACGTTTGCTCTTTCCTGAGCTTCAGAAAACAAAGCACACTGCTCATGTCCATAAACAAGGTTTCACACAGGGAGTCTAGGATTATCCTCATCTGTGGGCAAAAACCTTAAAAACCAACACACAGGAGACTGCCTTTGTTGGGGGGAAAAAAAAAAAAGCACTTTCTATTTATGGAATATGATGTGAAGATTGTTGTCTTCTGTAATCAACAGTTGCTCAGTGCTGCAAACAAAGCTAAAATGATCTGAGTGTGTTTTTACATAAATGATTTTTTAAAGATGCACTGGAAGAGTTAAAGAGAACAAAGGCCTGGCACATTTGTGACCCAGAGAAACAAAACAATATGCTGCTGCCAAGAGACAACAGAAAGCTTTTGATTATACTTCAGATTGCCTTTTTTCCGGTACACAAAGAGATTCAATTTCTGATTGTGATTTTAAGCTGCTGTTAAAATGCTAATATACAAGAAACCATCTTATACATCAAAATTAAAGAACAAGGAGAAAGAAAGTTGAAGGATATGTTTCTTTTCCAGGACATACTTCCTGACCCTCACCACGTCTGAAAATATCTTCTTTTATATAGGTAAGCAGGAAAAATTCCCACTTACCCTGCAAGCTTCAAGCTAAAAAATAAAACAAACAAACAAACCTCGTTGCTTTCCAGTTGTTGGTCTGGGGTTTTTTTTGTTTTTAAACTTGTCCAAGTATAGAATCCAAAAGCAGAGATAAAAGCATACATAAGCAGGGTATGTAATATCAAGGAAAACCAGAAAAGCAATTTCTGGGGCATACAAACAATGCCCTACTATACCACCTTTTCTCCAAAGGAATGGTTCTCATGAATCAGTTTGGAATATTAACCTTCTCTTCCTCACATACTCCATCTCCAAAAGCTGTAATGCTGGTGAATTTTTGAAGTTTTCAATATTCCCTTGAATTATGCCAACGTCAGAATGTGTATCATCTGCCACAGGGCTGAGGAAGTCCCTTCTGTTTCCTCATCTTTACTGGGCAGATATAACCAAGAGGAAAACATCCCATATTGGCCCCTGTCTACATTTCATTCTGCTCATACTGTTTTCCTTAACAACAGGAATTTTACTGGACCTACAATACCACAGGGAACACCAGTCTGCCTGCTAACACCAAGTGGATCTCCATTAAATCAGCAATACTAAAATGCCCACTCTGGGCACTAAGATGGGTGGGTGGTACACAAATATACCCCCCACCCACAGCCCAGGAGCTGGAGTTCAGCAAGATGAGACCACAAGGCTAATAACCAACACGAGGGTTCTCACAAAAGAAGCTTCCACTTGAGCTCTTTCCCAAAGCGTCAGAAGATGGAAAATTTTCTGGGAAAAAGATGGAGAAAATGGCATTCTGTTAGACAGATCATACAGAGTTCTGAAAATACATGTCCATTTACTCAAGTTTACCACTATTATGCAAGCCTGGAGCTGTTCTCTTTCACTGTGACATTCTGTCCTTTCAGTCAATTTGTAACACTAGGCACAAAAAAAGCAGCACTCAGACTGCTGGAAATACACTGTATGATCCTTTCAAGACTCCAAACACAGCACTTCCAGTGGAAGCTCCCAATTGCAGAAGTATTGTTCCACTGGGATTTTAACCATTATTGTCGATTATTCTGGAGCCTATTTCTGCTTTCAGTGACTTCATGCAAATGACAGAAGGAAACAAATAAAACCACTTCAAGAGTTCCTCTATTTTAGAGTCACGAACAAATCCAAGAATAATGAGACAAAATGGTGGCAAGAATCCCCAAGGAAATTACACATACAGAGAAGCAAGTGTTTCTGTGGCTGCCTTGGCCAAGTAAATCATTAAACAGCAGAGCTGCTCAGGGCAGCCATGCCCAGGCTTGAGTTCAAGCACTGCAATACAAATTCCAGCTGGTGATCCCCATTAACATGGCATAAAGCAACCTCTGCAAACTTCCTGCATTTCTCTCTAGGATTAATCTGCTCCTGACTGCAGTGCACTGAAGAGGTGCTTGAGAACACAAGTCTGGAGAGAAGAAATGCTAGTGATGATAAAATCAAATTCCAGGCTAAGAGCATCAGACAGTTCATATGTTCCCTTTTCTTTTGTGTAAGGGGCTCTAAATAAAAACAACCACTGGTGCCAAAGGTGAAAAAGTGACACACAAATAAGTGAGGAAAGAAAAAATTGTTTGAAAATGAAGGAGCAGAACTGCAGCTGTAACAATGATGATCACTGGCAAAGGCAATTGGAAAGGTAGGTATCTGGGGGAGGGAGGGAGAGGGGAAGTGGTGCTGAGACTATGGCATTACCTCCCCAGACACGTAGAACTGGACAACATCCTCCATAACATAGAAATGAAATATGCACCCTAATAAAAGAGAGGTGCCCTCTTTTGCTTTCCCCGTTTTGTAACAAATGGAATGTTTGATTTGAGTGTTTGAAGTTATTTCAATGCAGTGGAGGGTAATATGCTGTGATGCTTATTTATTAGCTCCTCTAAATGCATAAGCCCCTGTCTGATCAATCTCCCCATGTAGCCTAAAAGCCATATAAATCTGAGCAGATACTGTGAAAGGGGCTGTTGGAAGGAACAAAAGACTATGACAAACCATGGTGGATAATACACAAGTGGGGAAAAAGTGAGGTATCAAGGGGCCAGGAAAAGCTGCTGCAAAACCACAAACCCAGAAGCTACATGAGCTTTGAGTCTTTACCACAAGATCTTCAAACCCAGCAGGCACATGGAAGTTCAACCCCAGCACTGGCCAGGAAGCACAGAGTGGTAGTTTTTAAAAGCACCTTCATGAGCACTGATCAACCCATCTTGTACACAACACTTAAAGAGGAAGGAAGAGAAAACCAAAGCACAAGTTTGTTTGAGCAAACCCCTGCAGAAGCAGAGCCAGGATTTGTTCCCCAGATGCCCAGGCTGTGCTGTGCTGGGGTCGACCACCTCATCTTTGGAAAAGGTTAAAAGCAAAGTTACTCAGCTCCTAGGAAATGGAAAACAGTCTTCTCCTCCAGTGGCATTTCCACAATCAAATCCCAGTTTCCTTCCCAGTCACCAGAAACCCCCTCACACTTAATATGTGAGCAACAGGGAAATTAAACCCTCTCATTTCTAGCAGACTTTCTCAGCATTAGCAGGTACTGAGGATCTCTCTGGATCAAGTCCTTATTTGCTGTCAAATTCTTTTATGGCTGTACAATCATGAGCTCTACTGGCACTGCTACCCTTGCAACTAATTAAGAATATCTTGGATAGATGCAGAAAATTATTAATATTTAGTCACTCTGTGTCTATTCAGGAGAAGCCTATTATCAAACAACTGACACCTCCACAAACTTAAAATTAAATAATGGCTCCCAGAGTGGATTCAGAGCCCCTGACAGAATGGCAAGTGATTTAAGTACCATCAAGCTGAGCAACTGGTGATGGATCACAGTTTTTTCACTCACCCTGTTGCAGCCTGGAACAGAACAAATGATCATTTCTCAGCCTAACTGAATATGGCTGCCCCACTAACCCACAAAAGAAGACAAAACTGTATTATTTGCTTCATTAAAATGCATTTTTATGTCACCAGAAAGATTAAAAAAAAATTGATGGTATTGACAGGGAAGATAGAAAAATAGAGTTCATCAGGCAAACAGAACTTGCAAACATGGTGTATTTTGGCATTTGTATTATGGTTGTGCAAGAAACAAATCTTGAGCACTAAAGCACACTGAGCATACATACTAGAACAGGAATCAAAGTTTCTTAAATAAAAATTTTGTCACTATTCCAATCTGAAGCAGTATTTTGTCTTTTTCTGCTGCAATAGTAATAGTTCTGGGCCACAGTAAGTAGTTCTCAGTCTGTGAGGTAGAACCACAGAGAATCTAATGACATTTGGAATAAAAAATTAGGGGAAAAAAATCAAGATACGTGTTTAAGAAGTGCTACAGCACTGGAAGAGAGAACTTGGTTTGTTTGCCCCAGCAAACAGGAACTGAGCTCCACACTGTTTTCTGATTAGAATACTCACCTCTTTCCAGCACTGTTCTTTCTTGAACTTCTTTGACCTACAACCTCTACAGCTACAGTTTAGCCTTAGGATTCCCCTTATTTAGTCTGAGCTGACACCCTCCACATTCAAACAGAATGACAGACAAGGCCAGGAGAGCTCCAAACTAGCAGCAAGAAAAAAACTTGCAGGGGAAAAAAAACCAATCAAATACCTTCTTGCCAAGACTGCACTCTGTCTCTGCACTTGCTTTGTTTTATGGGTTTTTTGTCTTTTCTGAAGCAAATCTTGTTCAGATCATCAGCTTCCATTTTCCCATGGTTAGACAGCAAACAGCTCTTCCAAAACAAGGTAGTGATTTGCCCTACCAAACAATCCATTCCTGGGCTTTATGTATTTAATGGAGTGTAATTCTGACATATATATATATATATATATATATATATGTATGTATTCCAAAATGAAGCACTTTTACCTATATTAACTCAGACTAAGCCAAACTTATTTGGAGAGTTGGAGATTTCTATCATACACTTACCATGGAAAAATATCAAAGCACTGTGTCATTATTTATTACAATATTATAATTGCACTTATAAGTGTTAAGGAGGTAAGGATACTGTAGACTAATTTAAATTTCTTAACACAGATAAACTCAACCAAACTACTGCAATGACAGGACTACTGAAAACATCTGAAATCAGTCTGAGAACTCTGGTTGTTGCTATCAATACAAGCCAATAAACCAGTCACCCCTCTGCCGTAGGAAAAGGTGAACCTAAAATTAAATCACACTGCACAGAGCATTTCCAAACCAAAATCTTCTGACACCAGATAGTTAAGCAACATTTCTGATGTTTCAATAATAAAACTGCTTTCGAAAGCATCAAGGAACTCCAAGAATCCTAGATGCTGAGATGTTGGCATAATGTGCCACAAAGTGTGAGCCAAATCTATCTAAAGCTATTTATTACATCTGCATTCAAAAGGGGAAGAAAACTGTGAAACATCTTATTAGAACTGTCATACTATTTGAAAGTCAGTCATACTATTAACAAATATGTATTATCTTTTCTTTTTTTTTTTTTAAATAAATACCAGAATTTGTAAATGAAGTTACATACAGAGAAATGCAGAAGAAAAAGGGGATGGATACATCAGCTCATTTAAAAATTAAGATTGAACTAAATCAAACCAAATAAAAGAAAGCTATAGGGCACAAAAAGTTTTACCATTATTACAAGAGGTTAATTCTTAGAATCACTCACATGGTTCTATCTGCCACAGCAAAAACATTGACCCTAGAAAGTCCTGGAACATGGATGATCCCTGCACTCTCCTGGTGCTCTCACTGCTGTAATGTCACGACTCCGTTTCCTTTTGGAGAAGAACAGGACATAGGATGATGCTATATTTAGGTTCCAGATTTCTCAGCAGATAAAAGCTGAATAAAAGGTCAGAGCACTGAAGACAGTAACTGTGTCCCTGACCAGAGGATTGTCTGATGGGGAGAAGGCAAAAGGCAGAGGAGGCCATGCAGCACCTCAGCATGCCTGGTTTGTGTTCTTCCCCTGAACAAGGTTGGGGTAAACAGGTTTTGTTTTGGCTGCAATGTTGCTGAGCTGCACAGCTCATGCTTCTATACATAGAACTTGTAAGACATACCCGAGCACTAGAAGTGACTCCAGCTCTGTTGCTAAGGAACTAGAGGAGGGACAGGTTTTTGGCCCTCTTCATTTATAAAATAACCACTGTGCCCTATGGGAGAAGGAATGCAATCTCTCAAGTCCCCCAGTGCCTTGTTCTCATTTTTAAATGAACACAGAAAGATGATGGAGAATGCTAGGAAGTGTGAGTGATCTCCATTTTTAAGATGCCCTTGAAAATGAGATGAAAAACACGGTCTCACCCATCAACCACTGTTGCATTTATTAATCTTCCAAGCAGCAGCTTCTTTCCCCTTGGCAACAATCAACTGTGGGTATGTGTTTTTGCCCTATTAAAAGCCTTTTTCCAGAAAACCAACCAAAACACCAGCTTCTGAAAGCACCCACAAATGATTTAGTTTCTACTGGAGTTCAACTTGCAGCTCAGAGTTCAGCTGCCACCCCCACACCCAAAGAGCCTCTGAAGCTCTGGCAACTGCCAGTGCAATATCTGGTGCATTATTCTGGGGGGGATCAGCAATATGCCAAGTGCTGCACAGAGAAAAATATTCCCCATGAAGGCAGAAAGACGATGAATCAAGAAACACACGGTGGTTAAACAAAGCAAATTTGAAGAAATTATGCTGTTAGGAAAAGACAAACTTATTTGGCAGCTGTGGAAAGATCAAGCTTAGCAAAAGCAGTGAAATCACCCATTTTGAAGCCAAGGTCAGTGACAGGATTATAGATTTATCCCTGAAGGCAGCCTTTTCTCAACATGAAATGCTGAAATAATTTTTTTATTGTGGTTGTTTTTTTGTTTTTTTTTTAAATCTAACCCCTCAGCCCATTCAGGCTCTCTCATTTGCTGGAGGCTTTTAAAATTCATTCCTTTCCACAGCTGGTTAAACAATGGAATCTTTCTGCAAACTAAAAAGGACAAAATTGATTGCCCTACACAAACTTTTCTGCACGTGTAATTGATTTTTAATTCACTGCCTTATTTCTAAAAGGACTTGACAATAAACTCAGTGCTGTATGTGCAGTATTGATCCCTTTAAGCAAGGACTTGGATCAAAGGCTGATGCAAGTTAATCACAACCAAAAAGATTATCTTTTGTCTAGAAACCTGTGTTCAAACTAAATTCACCTTTTACAGCCACGTTACACTTTGTATTTTTGAGCTGTATTGCACTTTGTGATTTTGTATACCTGTCAACTGCTAAGTAACTGTAATTATATGCAACTTTTTAATAATAACTTTATCCCCTCAAGCAGAATAATTTCATTCTTCATTGGTTCCTTTTTACTGTGAGGACTGATGGTTCTTTTACACTCTATGCACCTAGAATGAGCAACAGACAAGACTGTATATTCCCACTGTTATTTTAAGAAGAAATAAGATTTTGATTTTAATTTTAAAGGTCCTTCTAGACCAGGATTATGTTGGTTGGTTTGGGTTTTTTTATTATTTCAATGCTAAGTCAACTTTCAACTGTTCCTGATTAACACTTGTAAATGACATGGGATGGTTTGATTTCTGGAGTCCAGAAAATGTTGATTTAGTAGCTACTCCCTATGACATTGTGATGTTTGCTTTTTGCAGAGAAAAAATTACAACTTAGCAGTAGTTGATATCTTAACCTTCTAAGCTCACTCAGTTACTGAAGTGCAGCCCAGCAATGCCTGCCTCCTTTTCAAATATCCCTTGATGATTTTCCCCCTCCTGTCTACTCCAGAGGCTCTTTTTCCATTTTGCTATGAATTACATTTTCTGTAGCTGCCACACAAAGAGTAAATAACATTCATGGTATTTTTGCCCCAGTAAGCAGCTCTGTCTTCCAGCATATCTGAAAAGCCTGGCTTCAAAGGACTGAGCAATGAAAACAATGTTTTCATGAGCAGATAGTCCAGAAAGGGCAGACAAGAGACATTTGAAAATGATTCTAGGCAAAGAGGCTGAGCAAATAAGGCTGTGTGTTTTGCATAAGTAATTTCTTGACCAGCTACACAGGATTACAAATAATGGCAAACATGTTAGGAAATTAGTTTGCTGTATCTTGTCATTTTTGGCAGAAGGATATCCACTGGTATTTTATGACAAATGAGCTTTCAGCTGAAGCCAGGTGTGGATATTTTAAAATTTATGACCTTGTAAATCCATGTACATGGCCAATTATGGTTTATCACTAGCAAGGATTAACTATCCCTGCACATAAATTTAAGAGGCTGTTTGAACCTAGCTTGTTTACCTCAACTGCTCGACACCAAAAGCAATGTAAAATATTTAGAGGGCAGCATGTTTAATGATAAAAGGTATCAAGGACATCATGGTGTGGCATCAACAGCTCTGCATGGAGATGTGCAAGTAAAAAACCTTCTTCCTAAGGATCACTTGGCAACTCCTGAGAATTTAACATCTCTGAGAAGATGTTAAAGCATAGAAGGAAAAGGAGGAAGTGTCCAAGAAATAATGCAGAACTACTGTTTCACCTGGATTCTCTGACTGAGGGAGGTACAGTGCTGAATTTCAAAGGTGGTTCCATTAGCCTGGCTGGTGCTCTTCATAATCAACATCCCAATGCTAATTAGGAGCAGAATTCCATGCAGCAAAAGCATCCCTGTGCAATAAACTGCAAGGCAGCAGCAGTGAACTCTGCCTTCAGCTAGCATGCATAAGTAAACAGAATTAATAATTACCCAAGTGTGGACGGGTGACTTAATCTGTTTCGATTAGATGCAGCTCAGCCTGAGGCTTTTGTGTTATTTAAAATGTGTTCATCATGTTTAATTAAAAACCTAATAAACTAAGGGTTCTTTTAGTTCTGATTTGTATTTCTCTCTTCTGTGAGCCGTATTGATTTTGTTAATACTTCTGATAAAGAGACAGAAAAAAAGCACATTCTGAATAAAGAGAAAAATGTCAGATCAAATCAGCAGGACAGTTATGTGAAAAAGAGTCTGTTTCCTTCACCACTTCCAGTACATGAGGCATATCTGAATTGAAAACCATTTCATTAAATTAACAAAACTTAATAGGAACATTGGATCCTCTGTAAATTATAGGCATTTGACAGGTTATTTATCTGAACTGGAAGTGTCTGCAATAAGCTCAGTTATGGACCCAGAGCAAGTGTAGAGTCAGAACTGTACTGAACATCACTGAAAATGTAAAAGTCATTTTACAGAGATTGAGTCCCAGGACAGGTGGAAATTCTGTATGGACAATTCTTCTTGTGAAATATTTCCACTGAAATATGGGTGTTCAATTGAACTAGACTGAAAGAAGGAATGACCCTAACACCAGGAAGCAAAGCAAAGCACCAGGACAAGCACTGGTGTTTAAATACAGGGATCTCAGTCCAGACTGTTGCAGTCATTCTCCATAGACAAACTCTTGAGTCTGCATGTTTCAAAACACAATTTCCTTGTCTGATTTGAAATACTTCCAACAGGAGAAGAACTGACCAGCCCCATTCCATTCCTACTAGGGATTTCTGATTGCATGTAACAAAAATGCCTGTTTTATGCCTCTGTCATAGGTGAAAACAGGCATTTTTAGAAGTGACCATGAGATGCAGAGCAGAGCTCACTTCTCTTACTCCCTGACAATCCCTTGGTAAGTTTGAGTGAAGCATCTTTGTCTCCTCAGGTTATCTGTATTCCCACCTGCTGTAGCACACAGAATGACCCAAGCAGTGTTAGAGACTGTGTGCCACCACTGCATGCTTAGAAAGTTCCTAAATATGGCATCATGTATTTATGGCTCAACAAATTTGCCCACAAGTAAATTCACGAGCATGACAAAAAGAAACCAACCCCCCAACCACCAAATCATTGCTGGAAATGGCTGTTATCAGGTGCAGCAGAAGCCTTTATAAACAGGAAACAGCTGCTGCTTGAGCTGCAAATAGATGCATCAGTAAAGAAGTTTCTTTAGCCACTTTTCTTAGGCAGTGTGGAAGTCTGGTTGTCACAGTATGCCTCTGAATTTACAGACTGGAATAAAAAAAGGTTTAAAAAGAGCCATAGGCTTAGAAACACAAGGGAGACAGGAAACCTCCATCTTCATCTTCAGAAAGCCTTCCATTTAATTCAATAACTGGCAAATTTTATTCTCTGTTTAATTTGATCTAAACCTCTGCAATTACATCATTAGTAAAAATAACAGAACTTCCATCCTTTATCTTAATTAGTTCTGATCACTGGAAAGCAGCTCTGACTTCAGTGTGGTCACAGGCAAAAAAGCTGTTTTATTTAGCCAAGTCTTTATCTTTGGATCACAGATAGTCCTCAGAAAACTTAATAAATTTTCAATACATTTGAGTTATTCACAGTGTTCTATCACCAATACTACTGAACCTACAGAGACCTGTGCTACACAGTGGTGCTGCCATGCACACAACAAAATCAACTACATTAATCACCCAGCAGAGTGGAAATGGGATCTGTTTTCCACCCAGTCCCACACCCTTGCACCTTCCCTGCACAAGAACTTCTCTGACATCAGCCTTACACATCTGCCAGAAAATTCACTTTAAGAACAGCAAAAGGAGAAGCATGAATTTTGAGGGGATCTCAAAGCATGGCAGGATGCAGGGTATGCTTACAGGATGGGATTGATCACTTATCATCAGGAGACAGGTGGGACACTTAAGATTCTCACCAGAATTTGTTTGGGCCAGACCTCAGTGTTTTCTGAAAAATAATTCTTTTCAGAAAATATACCAGGCAGATTTTCCTCGGGTTTAAAGCAGCAAAAAGAACAAGGAGCAGCCTTGCAAGTCTCAAAAATGCTCAGAAGTGCAGTACAGCTGCTTTAATCTGGTGTTTTCTACAAACTGCCAGGGCCAAACATGCTATGAAGTTGTGCAGGTGGAGCTTTGCTGTCTATAAATAAGAGCAGAGTTTGATCTTTGCTCGGCTGAGGCTGGAGGACTGCCAAATGTTTCTGGAAACTTGGATGGAACAGAACAAGAACAAATATGATAAAATGAGCTGAGACTGACAATGATTTATAGAGTCAAGGATCATTATTCTCTACTCACAGAATCTGCACTTTTGCAGTAACATTTCACTTCCCAAGAAACTTTTGCTTTTCCTTATCCATCAGCCTCCAATTCTCTACCATTTAACACCAACTGCTCACCAAAAACCCAGGGCTACAGCAGCTATGGCATTCACAGCACAGTGCAACTGATGGGAAAAAAACCCCCAGGAGACTGAAAAAAAAAAAATCTACACAGAAAAAGAGGTGTCAGCTCTGTACAATTTAACTGTGAATCTAGGAAAGAACATACACAGAGAAAAAAGAGGTTAAACCAACATGAATTAACTAAACACCAGGCAGAGCACTTGAAATATTTGTTCCAGCAGCCAGTTCCCTAAACAAAACTCCCTGTTATGACAAGATAACTGCAAAACTTACCAGGAAACTGTGTTCCAGATTTTTTACTCATGTTCTCCTTTGCTTTGCTGCACATGACCCTCCTTTCACTCTATGCCTCCCTCCCACAAAGGTTTTTTGTTGGCTTTAGAATAAGCCCACTTTAATACAGGTTTATATGGCCTTGTCTACCCCTAATCTAGTTGGCAGTAAGGTTTATGTAAGGAAAGAACAAGAACACATAATTCATTGGAGTAATTCCCTGAAAGATTTCCACAGAAACTGGAGCTTAAAACCAAAAAGTCTTCTCCAGCCATTGTTTGCCTAATGAAAAATGCTAAAAGACCATGACAGTTTCACCCATTATTAATCAGTTGTTGTACAGCACCACTGCAACTTTATTAGTAGCTTAACAAGACCACAACAAGTATTATTTTTTTTTACTGAATTCTTTACCACTTAACTAACTGGCTTAGAATTCATTCATTCAAAGCAAGAACAAAACCAAAAAACCTTTCCTCTTTCAAGTTTTACATGGTCTTGCACCACATGATGACAAGCTGAATTTCTATCCCTGTTTATTCCAATGTGGTACATGAGAAAGAAGCAGCTTTTCCAACACTGAAAGGTAAAAAACCATAAGCAAGTCTGAAAGTTCTTTTGTGATAAACATTTGGGCATAACTAACTTTCAATGATCCCGCTTTCTATTTTAGTGCAAGCTGCAGCCTAATTATTGAGACAGCACATAGAGTATTTTCCATCTTAACAAAGCCAGACAGGCCTAGTCAGCTTGCTGAAGAGGCACTGACATCTCACATGTTACAGTTCACATAAATCTATGCTGTTAAGCACTGTTAACATCAGCATTAAAATGCAAAATATTTTTAGGATGTAATCCAAGTGAACTTGTTCAGCATTTCTCCTGGGTACTGAAAACACATGAGTTTCACTTTTTTTTTTTTTTAACAGCCAAGTACTTGGGTGCTAGCTTAAAGCTGTACAGTCTGACAAAGGGCTGCAATGCCAGAAAATGCATCTTGTGTTGAATGCAGTATTTAGGAAGCTGTTTGTTTACAAGGTGTCAGCAAATCAAGAATCTGTAATTTGCTCCTAAATGCACTTTGATTTATTCTGTTTAAAAGCCTACAGAAAACTGTTTAGTAAGCACAGTTGTATTATATGATACATAGACATATATTAAGCCAGCAGAAAGCTCACAATTGCAGCTATTAAGCTGCAGAATGAGCCACAAGAAGCACCTTTACTTCCCTAATTCTCACTCAGATATCATCTCCCCAGATTCTGCAAAAATAACTCAGAAATAATTATCAAAAAAGTGGTTCATTTGAGTGTGAAGTGCTTTCCCAGCAGCACATCCCCTCTGCCAAGGAGAGCTTTTACAAGGAGGTGTCTGTCTTAGGTCAAAATTGCATTTTCCACTAATCAGAGAGCAGAGCAGAACCTTCCAGCAGGCTAATAACAACAGTAACACTTCAATCCAAAGCTATGTACACCAAAACCTCCACCTCTGTCTGAAGGAGAAAAAGCCACATCTCCACCTTCCTCCCCTGCCTGCACTGCACCCCCAAAGCAAGAAAACCCATCAGCACATACTGAAAGTGCAGCCCTATGGAAGACCCAGCAGTGGGACTACTAAATTGTATCAGTTGATGAGATTTTGGGTGCAGCAGGATGTTAAATTGTATGAGCCCAAATCCCACAGCAATTCCAGGTTGGTGGCTGTGAGGAGACAATACAGCACTGCATATTTACTGCATGCCTCAAATTCATCATGTCCATACATTACTTCAGGGGCTATCTAGGAGATGGATGCACTGGTTTCAGTAGTTTTGGAGCCTGACAATTTCTACATATTTTAAAGTCAATGTGGATGGCACAGCTAAATCCCAGCTTTCAGATAATCTATTTTTGGTCTGCTCTTTGTCAGAGGCTCATCCATCAAGACCTATGCTAAGTAAATGCTTTCTAATATTCAGTAAAGGGGAACAAGGGACTTAACTCAAACTCAGTTCAGGACAACCACTGATAACCAACCTAGCCTCAGCCAACTTCAGCTGAAACTGCAAGCTGCATCCAATTTTAAGAGTAAAATAAGAGGGATACTTGGTATGCCTTCTACATCTTGTCCTACTCCAATTAACAGATGTGGCCAGCCTTCCAGGAGGTGAAAATTGAAGTGACATTCACAGTCCAGAAGTTTTGTAGTTGTTCATTTACCCTGCAGCATCCTCTCAAATTCACTTGATCTCCCCTCTTACTCAACTTGTCCCCAGTCTAATAAAGCCCTTTATTTCAAATGAGGGGCTGCTACCTCAGAGCTCTGCAAAAATCTATCCTGTGCAGCAAATTATTTGCCCATCTTTCTCCTTGCCACACAGACAGCCTCTTTAAAGACAAAAAACAAAAGCAAGGAAAGCAACAAGATCTATAAAGCTCAAGGGAATAATTCATTTCCCTACCACTTCATCTTCAGTCCAACACTTCTCAATCAGTTTTGGCACAGGTTTCTTCACCAAGCGCTGCAGGGCTTTTCCAGCATCATAGTTACTTTCATGTAGCTAAAAAATAAAGAAGACAAATAGATCATTGAAAGGAATTAGCAGTGAGCTGATATTGGAGAAAAACCACATGAGATGTGCTGGGCCTAATTATTCTTATTGTTGATATATGAAATGAAATTTCAACAATCTGAAAGGTAATGGAGGTTTTATTAGAAGAAGAAACAGCTTTAAAACAAAGTATGTGTTCCCCTTCCTTCCTAAACTTCTCCCAGATAATATCTGAGCCCATAAAGCAATTTATGTAAAGTAAATTAACAAAATTTACTTCTGTTAAGTAATCCTAAGTGATTTCTGTTGAGAAATAAAGGTGGGCATCTGACTCAAGCTAAAAACCCAAACCACTGGCCCCATAGAAAAAAAATCTTGGTGTAGATGTATCTGTGTGTGTGTGTGTCTGTATTCTAAACACATAAATAATGTTTCTTGAATGCCACAACACTGTTGAATCTAGGTTTTAGATAGGACAAGCTCACTGGGAGACAGCCAGCATGGCTCCAGAGCCACAGTACAGGGCAGAATATTTTAGAAGCCTTTCCTGAGCAGCAGGAGAACCAGCCAAAAGCTGGGAAGTGGAAAGCAAAGCTCTGCCCTCTCCACCAGACTCATGCAGGGGTGAAAAGGAAGCACATCTCCAGAGCCTGGTACAAAGCAGCCTTCACTCTCACTTCCTGGCTGCTGTCAGCTCAGCTTTTAAATATCTTGTGCATCTGTAAGTACACAGGTTCCTTACACAACAGGCTTCATGTTTTCAATAAAAACAACACCCTAAATGGATGGGGAATGTCCCAGAACAAAGTGCCCATCTCACACAAGGCACTGTGCTCCTCCTGACACACCTGGTGGCATGGGGGATTTGGGGTACCACAGCTCACACCATGCCATCTTCTCATTGGTTTTATCAGCATCTGTTTTCTGACCAGGAATTCAACAGAACAGATTGTAACAGCCCATAAAGCCAGTGGATCTGCACTACAAAGCACACTGATAATTACTTTGTTTCCTTTAATTAGTTTCCTTTAATGAAGAAGTCTATGCACACAAACCTCAACGTACTAAAAATTTACAGCTAATTTATTCCATGTGCTGATGAAATTTCAATTCCATATAATCCTGGAGCCTCCTTTGTAAATCCTGAAGACTTGAGTTTCTAGAAAAAAAACTTTAGCAATTGTTACAAAAGGCCTCAAATACGTGGTCTAAGGTCTAAAACCACAGTGGATCAGCTAGCTGTAAAAGCAGAAGTGCAGAGCCCTTGGGAAAATCAGGCCACTCAAAAAGTCACACTGCATATCTCCTGCTGACAGGGACAAATATGTTATCAGCTGTGGCAAAGAAGAAATTAGTACATTATGGGTTACACTTCTCACAAATTGGCTCAAATTTATTATCTGTAGGAACAGCCCTTGACCTGATCAAAGTGCTCTTTCCCCTTCACCAGGTTATTGGGGCATTCAAAATTTATTTATACTGGAGGGACTTTTAGAGAAAGTGAAGTGCTTCTAAAAATAAAAGGTCACTGCTGGCCAAAGATCATTACCTGCAATGTGTTTTTAGAACAAACACTAATGTTCCCTGAACTGGCAGCCTGGAGATTTGTTTCTTTTCCTTACCAACAACTAAAATAACAATAGCATACAGGGTGTTACTGCAGTGAAAAGACACACTTGACTAATATAATGGGAACAAGGAAGAAAACTAAGCCAGAGTGATATTTTTATTCATTTTCAGCTTTCTATATGGCACCTACAGGGAAGTTACAGTGACTCTGGGCAACAATTATAACAATATGTACTTTTTCAGAGTAACAATAGAAAACAATGCTTCATCTTGGAAAAAACACCCCAACATTTCCTCCCCACCCCTCTTCAGCTACTACTTAATCTCTGCAAGCTACTGCTAACAGAAGCAGCAACACACCAGAGCTGTCAGTACTCCTCACACCCCTCTAAGCCAGGAGATGCAGGAGCTGAGACCACTTAGTTGAATCTCCTGCTTCCCAACCTGGCTGCCCAGGTGGAATTTCCTACTGTACAACAGAACCAGAGCTTGTCAGTCTGCCTGTGTTGAGTACACCAGTATCAGCACCCATGACTGCACCTCCAGGCCTGCGAAAAGCTGATTTCTGTCCACCTTACATCAGCCCCACAACAAAGAGTAAAAGCTGAATGCCAGACCTGCCCTGCCAGTGCTCAGTGCCAACCCCCAAACACTGCTACTGGCTTTAAACTTTGTTTTCTCAAGGCTCCTGTGGTATGCAGTGCCTTCTTAAAGGAATAGAAATAAGAGATTGTCTTTTCTACTGGATCCACCTTAGTTCTTCTCTTTTCTTGCATTCCAGAACTAGGTACATGTTCATCTTAAAGAAAAAAGGACTGCTTGTTTTGCCAGCTCACCTTGCAAACCCCTTTTCCTCTCTGTGCCACTACCTTGAAGATTTTTTCACTTAGAACATTTGACAGCATTTACAGAATAGTGCTTCTGTTTCTCTTCCCTCTTAGCTGCCTCCAAAAACACAGAGTGATGCCAAAGCCCCCTTGTAACTTGGAGGACATCTTTATTTTGCCTCAAGGACAACACATGGTTTTCCCTGGTAGTCCCACTGCCCAAGCAGTTTAACAGGCAGGCACTCTGGCTCCTGAAAATGGAAGAGCTCCCAGGCCAGCACAACTGTCCCAGATCAACAACAAAACAGATGAACACTAAGTTTTGGCCAAGTAATTACATTAATAACAAGCACAAACCCAGAAGGCACAGGAGTGAAAGAAGAAGGGTCCCAAAACAGAAAAGACACAATGTAAAACAAAGAGAAGTGATGCAGGTTTAGATTTCTCCTAGTAAATAACTTTTAGCAAGCAGGGGAAAAAAAAAAGAAAAGAAAAGAAAAAAAAAAGCTGTTAAGTGCCAGGAGTAGGGTAATGCAGCAAAAAAAGAAAAATATTTATTTTTTTATAAATGTCAGAGTTAAATTTACTTGTTTCAATCTGGCTTATTAAGTCTCTGCTCATTACTTTCAGTGATTTAATACATAAAAGCACTTTATTGGCAAGCAACTCAAACATAAATAATAGCTAATGATGACTGCCTATGGTTTCATTAACTTCTGTTTGAACTTTTCAAGGTATTGCTATAAACACTAGATTACTCCCCTGTCATGTACAGAATCACCAATTTTAGCATTAACTCTGCCATCTAAAATCTGAACACCCTGTGATGTTCTGTCTATCTACAATTGCAAGAAAAGAAATCACCACAGATGTACCTACACTTTTTAACAAAAGAAAACACAGGGACCTGTGCAACACTGCCCAGGATTTTAGATAGAAGAAAAATTCTCAATGTGCACCTGTCCAAAAACCTCATTTCTATTACAGCAGTCATTAGGCAATGTTAGATCACAGGCAAACCCTGATTACCATAAAGTCTGCACATTACCACAAGGTTTCACATTTCCACTACAGCTTCTCAGCAGAGCTGCCATTTTCTGTCTGCGTGATGTTGCAAATAAATTCTCCTTTTGGCATGGCTCAGCTGTCAGGCACCTCTGTTCTGTAATGAATCCATGAATTACATCTTGCAGCTCTGACATCTCTGGGCTTGCTCATCAAAATATTGTTCTTCAATTGTAATTTATAACTTAATTTAAATGTCCCTTTTACTGCGACCTTTTTAGATCAGAATGGCATTGCATCTGGCAGCTCCTACTTCAGCAAGGCATCCTTTTGCAATTACAGTCATTATGATCTCTGCTGAAAAGCCCATCTGAGTTAGGCTGCACTCATGCTACAATATTAAATAATTGCAGTCCATTAAGAACACTGTGAGATTCCATGAATCTTTTCTCTAAGGAAAAATTGCCACTATACAGTGATAAAGAAATACTCAATTCCTTTGAAATCTACCCAGAAAAGCCAATAAATGCAGAAAGGATTGTTCAGCCAGAAGACACTTCTGTGGGGATGCAGCCAGGTCCAACATTTGCAGGATAGCTCTGGAATTTGGGAATTCTTCAGTGCTGGCTCCTTCAGGGAACGATCACTACCAATCCTGCAAGAGGATTTTCATACTTGGGTAACACAGAGGAGCCAAAATTTTCCCTGCTGGCAACCAAGAGACTTCAGTGGAACTGCAAAACAATGGCATTTGCTTGGTACTGCCCCAGTTATTGTAATCAGTGCAGGGTTAGGAACACTGCAATTATTAATGTACAATTTGCTCCTCTCACTGAGAGGGCCAGTGGCCAAAATATCCAGTGGCTCTGTAAAACTGTAGCAGGTTTAAGAAGGCAGCAAATAAAGGACAGAAGGGAAATGACAAGGAAAATGAAAAACAATGAGAATTACTGCCCTGTGGCTTGAGCAGCTCTGCCTTTTGGTGTCATTACTCTAAGCCAGGCACCTATTTGATATAAAATTGAAGTCAGGCAACTTCTTCCAATAGCAGAGCTGACAAATTTCAGTGTGATGCAGATACTTGTTACAGCTAAAGACATCTTGCCCTACTATCAAATGGAATATGCTCCATAGCAAATGTATCTTATTAGGTGAAACAGCAAAATCTAGTTTCAATTTTGCAGCATTCTTTGAAAGGCCCATGCAGTAAAATGGCAAGATTTGGTTTTTATCAGCCAAGCCTGATACCCAACAAGACACTAGCCTCAAATTCCCTTCAATTCCAGGAATTTCCTTTGCCCCCTCTGCTTAGAAATCCTCAGAAATCCTCCCCACCTGCTGCAACACACTAAACAATCAGGATCAGAGGAAAAATACACTGGCCTTGCACCCCCAGACAACAAACCCACTTTGCTGAGCTCCCTCTGGTGCCCAAGGACAATGGAACCTTGAACCAATCAAGAACCTAACCCAGCCAACAAAAAGACTCTGCCCAACCACCTTTTTCTACCAACATGCTGTCACAACTAACTGGGAAATTTTGATTTATGATGACTTGACACAGCTTGGCCTGCAATAGAATTTGAAACTAATAAAAAGAGAAGGTGACAGAAACCAGTAAGCTATTTCAAGAGAAAATTACTACTAGATCTCCTTTTTTTTTTTTAATTTTTATTTTTATTTTTTTAATACCATTTTGGTATTTGACAGCTTGAATATAGAAATTAGTCCCCACTGCTTAGGTAAAAAAAAAATAATAATAATAAAAAAAAAAAATTAACAACTTCCATCTCTTCCCCCCCACTTCTAATCTATTTTAAGCTTCTAAGTAATTAATTGCTACAAAGTGATCTAAGATGCTAACCATGAAGATGAAAAAGCCAGATGCTTGTATTACATCTACTTTTCACACCCTGGTACTGCCAGGGGTCTGCCAAACAGCTCAAAGTACAATTGCAAAAACCAGAACAGCAGAGGGAGCTCACTGTGCCAGATGGTTTTGTGGGTCAACACAAAAGCACCACAAGCATCCAGGACTTGCCAAATAGTTGCCAAACTTGCAACAGAATTAAAAAACAAAACCAAGACAAAAAACAAACAAACAAAAAAAGCAAACACTTTTTTTTTTTTAAAGAAAAAAAATACTCTAAAACAAATTTTAAAAGTAACCACAGCAGTCACTCTTGGCCCATTTCAACAGTTTCTGACTCATCCTAAAAATCACGTGCTAATTTTTTTCCCCTAAGAGCAAGAATAAGATGAATGAAAATTAAAAGTGGCAAAACTGTCTTATGTACTAGAAGTGGCTTCATCTTCCAACAGGCCCAGGCAGAGAGTGATGGCCCCTGAAGTGCTATGCTACCTCATTTGAACCATGAGGAGCTGTTAATTAAGATTCATCCAAAAGGAAAACTAGTAATAATAAGAAATGCTAACATATATTTAAATAATTTTTTATGCTTTCAACCTTGTCTGTAGTTAATGAACAAGAAAATCTGGTCTGAGGGCAAGTTAAAACAGGGAGTAATTTGTCTGGGTGACATCTTCCTTAGAACTGAGTTTCCTTAAGCTGATATTACACTGTCATGTTTGTCACTCATAATGACACGTTCCCATGCAGCTCTGTGGTATGAGAAGTCAGAACAATGCTAATAAAGAGAGATTTATACAATATTATCATACAATTGTTTTGTCTTGCTCCCACGTTGTAGAATGCAAGCTCAACTGGGGGTATTTTCTTCCCCCAGGAGGACAGAGTTGCTGGCACTTTGATTTCCTCTGCAAAAATAACACAGAGACCAAAAGGACAAAAACCTCTGAGATTCACCCTGGCATGCTGAGTTTGCAGACTGTCATTTCCACTTTCTTTTCCAGGGTCTGCTGTTTTTTGTAACTGACACTTACTCTACTCAGAGCAGTGGGTAAGGCAGGACACTGAGAATGAATTATTATTATTATGGAAGTTTTTTAAAACTGAGAAAGAAGAATCAATTTAACACTTTCTTGACCTGGATTCCCTGAGAAAAAGTGTGGAAACTCTGACCAGCAGCCATAGGCCAGAAGCAGCAAAGGGCAAAAGAGGTGATGAGTTTCTGGCTTTGCATTAGTATGGAGCACAAGAGGGATCTTACAGAAAATCTGATACCAAATGAGAGCTCAAGGACAAAGAAATCAGAGGACAGGAGGGGAAGAAACTACACCAAGGTTTACCCCAACTCTTAGTCCACAGTACTTGTCAGCAGTAGCAACTGTATTTATACTCAATATTCATCAAGTTAAGTTCTTTCCATGGATTATCAGATTTAGGGCATCAGCTCTCTGCCAGAAAGCATGATAAATTTCTGAGCCTATGCTTCTCCAAATCTATTCCTCAGCTATTTCTGCTTTCTGAAATCAATGTCATAGTATTAAACAATTCTTTTGATAGTCCTAATCTGCAGGGCTCCTCAGCTCCAGTTCTTGTAAGAGGCCCTCATCACACTAAGACATTTTAAAATTCATTCTTCCAGCCTTTGCATACATAAGCTCTCCATATGACAACTTCCTAATATCCTTGAAAGGTTCTGTCTACTCTTCTTGGTGCAGGTGAAGCAATGATTTCAGTGAAGTTCTACCATTACCCCTTTGGTGCAAAGGTCTTTCTCTTTGCTCACTAACTTTGAAAAAGACTTTCCTAAGTTTTAACTAAGGGCAAGCCACCACAAATCATACCACTGGAAGAATGACTTCAGGATGTTGCTGCCTCCTCAGTTGTGCTAATTCAACTACTTGATAGCTGTTCTACACACTGCACATGTGAAATGCTGTTATTTTAGAGTATCCCACAAGTGGTAGGTGGTTTGTTTTGAAAAATTAGCAAAACCACAAAAGCACTGCTTTGGAGGTCACATTAAAGCTTTCATAACCAGAATCCTGTCAAAAAGCCACAAAGCCTCTTCATAGCCTCACTAAGTCTAAAACAATCATGCCTAAATCTTCCAGGAAAACTCTGACAGTAGACAAAGTTGTGAGAGTGGGATAAGGAAGGAAAACACTTGGGAAAACACCTGTGAAAACAAGAACAGTTATTCACATGAAGACACACTAATAAAACCTTGTCTCCTGTGGGTATGAAGCAAGCTATGCACCAAGTTTCCATAAGGTCCTTCTGTGTATCCTATTTAGAGAACCACTGTGATACAACTCCATGTAGGCATTTTTTTCCAGCTCTTCATTTTCATTTGAAACCTCCAACTCCTTCTCCCCATGCTCCACAGAATTATTACAAATGGGTGGCCCAGGTTCCCCACCAATTGCAGGGGTGACAGAAGAAATTTATCCACAAGAAAAACAGAGTGGCACCACAGCTGGCCATTAAAAAAGACAAACAAACAAACAAACAAAAAACCCACAATAAAACCAAACCACTTCCAGAAGACTTTTCTTATTTCTACAGAAGAGAACAAAACAGTGTGTCAGATGCTTTCCCACACTGAGTGTGTTGCTGGAGTGGGTGATGCACTTGCAGGTAAAGAATGCTAAACAAAATGAGGTAGTTAAACCAGCCTAACTGGGAAAGGGAATGAGTTCTAAGGTTTTTGATTGATTTCCAAATTTCAAATAGTTTGGGATAGACAAAAACATAACACAAAACAAACAAACAAAAAACAACAAAACAGGAAAAAACAGGAAAAAAAACCCACCTCACATATAATGCACAACTGGCTGATTAAGTCCTGGCTGTCCTGTATAATATTCTTACTACCTCCAGTACCTTGTAAATGTGGTGTTTTGAGGGGTTTTGTTTCTGTTCTGGTTATTAAAAGCTGATGCCTATCCACACTGAAAACCCAAAAGTACTAAACAGAAAGAATGTCTCACTCCCAAGTATTAGTTATGAAACATTCATATCAACCATGCTGGCTCTCAGCCAGCAATAATGTTGTCCACAGTGACCCAAAACAAGGTCTAGGAGTAACTCAAATTAGCATTTCTATTTCTTTTTCCACTCAAGAGGAAGAGTTGTGCCTTGAAGCAATATGGTTTTCCAGCTCACAAGACAGGAGAAACTGGGCAGCTATAAAAAAATTCCAATCTTTTATCACCTACCATTTCACCAATAAAAATGGCTTTGTGCATTATGGTTCAATTATGAAACTGGAAATAAAAAGATGTACTGAATATGGGTGGTTTTGTGTTACATGACAAATATTTTAGGGTCTTATGCATCAAATGATCTTTGCTTATGAATATTTAAATAAAGCACAAAATCCAGCTACTTTTAGCCAAATTGAGCTCCCTGTTCTATGGTAGAGTAACAAAAAACATGGTGAAATCCTTTCAGGAACTAGTGTGTCCTCCTCCATACCTCTCTGTATGACAGCCAGCCCTGATGAGGAGGGCAACCAACTCCACATGAAAGCTTTATTTCCTTCCTAAGGTTTACAATGAGAAAGGTGGCATCAAATCCTAATTGCCAAACAAAGGAACAGCAGTTGAAATTTACCTGGAACATTAAGTGAGTAATCATTTCAATGAGCTGCTATACATGTTGCATTGTCCCTTCTATGATCTTCATTTCTATCTGGTGTAATTAACAATAAATCATTTTGTGGGGGCTCCAACATCTGTTATTACATAAATAAAACACTAGCAAAGGAGCTTGTCAAGACTGATTTATATGAAGTGTTGCTCTGAAGTTTATTGGATTTCCATAATAAGAAGTCATACCATACCCATTTTTTTAACATTAATCTGCTGGGTTGCATATGATCATTTCTAAACAAAACCACAGCTGAGTGAAGGGTAAAGATTCACACACATTATTTAGCAGATAAATCTGATCTGTTTTAAACATGGTGAACAGGAAGATTAAAAGGGCACCATTTTGTCAAGACAGCAAATTAACTATCAGAGCAGTTTTAAGTTAGTTTAAGAAGCAGGCTCTCAGAGGTCTGAAACACATTTCTAGAAAATTTCCAAGTGAGTAAGGGAAGAACCCTCACTGGTTTCTAAATATTGTATTAGATCACAGAGTAGATTTTTGAAACTTGAAGAAATCAAATATCACAGCAGCCTAAGGACCTTTCAAGAGCCATGAGGGCCAAAACTTGCAGACTGTATTTTTTTGCAAGTACAACATTCCATGTTCAGGCAGAGTAAGAACTATGCTGTGTCAATACAGGGCTGAAACTAACCCAGAGAGGAACAGAGGGCTTGTACCACAACACCTCCAAAAGAGAAATTTCAGCAAAGCTGAGGTTAATGAAATAATTACACCACCACCACCACAGGGCAAGTCCTACTGACATCACATGATGATGATGATATCAAGGGGAAGGGGAAATCATGACGACAGCAGCCAAAACCATTACAGACAAAGAAAATTCCTAAGAGGTCACTAAGCATCTGATGGCATGATGAATTTTCCTTCTAGGAAATAACTACCTAGACTAAATGCAAGGACCAATAGCCAGGTCAGGTATCAGCCAGACAAGTAGCAATTCCAGCTGGTGTACTTGGCCTGAGCAGCTTCCTTTCAGAACATTCCCTAGCTGTCACCTCACAGGCACCACCCAAATGTTTACCACTGAAGTGCTGCAGGTTGGATTTTTGCAAACTAGTTGGTATTTGAAAGGAGGTTATAATATCCTAGGCTACTATCATACTCCTATTGTCATCTCAAAATCTCAAAATCTGTGTTATCTGCTAAATATTTTATGCACTGGATGGTTTAAGTAGGCCAGAAATACATGGAAGGACTGTTTTTCCATACCTTATTCTATATACTTACTGTATTGAGTGCATTAAGTGTAGTGTCATCACGGGAGGCTGCAACACAACCATCTTCTGTGGATCCTCCATCACACATGCCTGCAAAAGCTGCCATGCTCCTTTGTAGTTTGAGAGGGGAAAAGTTGAAGTTATTCAGCTGCTGTTTGATGCACAGATCAGGCATTACAAAACCAGTATATTTACACCTTGACTACAGAAATATCAGGCCTTGGCAATACTCTGGAAACTGGTAAAACAAGGTGCCACAAATGCTGCTATTTGCTATGAAAACTTGAGTCATCCCAGCACACAGAATAATTAATTCAGAATCCAATCTAAGAGGATTTCATCATCTAAAAATCTGCACTGCTGTGGTACCACAGCCTGAGCAGGATTATGGAAGATATAACTTCCAGATATGTGAGTAGAATCTCACCACAGACAGCAAACCTGTTGTGATTGTAGTCTCATTATGTTAGAAAACTATCTTAAATTGCAGATTTCCAACATCTCTGAATTCTTGCAAACTACAAGTAATTTACCCATACTCTGAATTATTATGAGGCCCACTAGTGCATCTGATTAATCTACCAGATCTATAAGAAACTGAAATGCAAATTACAGCTCATTCAAAAAACATTAAGTCTCTGAAGGAATCCTATGCTGTAACTCAGAGCTGTTGCTGCCCTTGTTACACAGTACACATCCAACACTTTTCTCTCACACCACCACATGCTGTTGCCTTTGCATTTTAAATCCAAAAGCCACAGCCCAAGGGAAGATTCTGTGTTGGCCCAACATCAAATCAGAGTGTTCTTGCCTCAGACTAAACATTTCAGCTTATCTGGTTGACACAATTCTGGCACACCAAAACAGAACAGAACAGAGTGACCACAGCACATACAGGGCAGTCCACCCTTCCACCACAACCTTCTAAAGACCTTGGTAGTATCTTGGCTGAAATTACCTTGCTGCCCTAAGGTACATAAGTAAATCACAGTCATTGACTCCTGGCATCCACACAAGTTCCTCATGCTGTGTCACGGTGTCACCATCTGGGGAAGGGAATGGCTGCAGATCAGGAAGCTTAGCCTAAAAAAAAAACAACCAAAATTTAAGAGTTCATACAGACACTGCAGCTATAAACAACGTCAGGAGGATGCACAAGTGTTTTATTAATAAAACAAAGCTTGTGAAGTCTCTGGAGTAGCATCTCAGAGATGAGGATACTCAGACAACAGGTGATGAAGCTGTTTGATCCAAGCTTCAGATGTTTGAGGAAACTGGGCCACCAAGTGCCAATCTATTAACTTGATCCAGCATTCCTTCTTTTAGAAGGGCAGTTCATTTTCTGACAGCTCTGCAGGGTTAACACACCAGCTCTCCACCACCACCAGAGAGACCCTTCTGTATACAGAACAAGTGCAAGCGTGTCTGCAGCAACATCACAGCTGCAAGGGAAACCATTTTTCACTGCATGCATAGTCCTCCCTTGTAGAGAAGTCAAACACTGTTGGACAATTTACCCTGGAAGAAACAGTTAGCTTTCATTTGTCAAAAAGATAGTGTTACAACTTCAGCTTGCCAGGTTAAACCATTCTGATCTAACTGACTCATACAAAAGATGGCAAGGTTCTGGCTGCTGCATCTGTGCCACTGTAAATCAGCAAAATACTCTATAGAGTAGACACAGAGATAACTCAGTGAAATAAACTCTGCCACTACATATATATTGCATTGCATCCAGAGAGCCAATTAGCATCTTTAGTCATCTACTGCTCTGGGATGAGATAGCTGAGAGCCTCTTCCGAAACAGCTTTTCAGCCCTGTAATTACCTCCTATACTTACACCACTGAACATATTTGAGAGGTAACATTTATACATAACCAGTAATTACAAGTCACAGGTTCAGATGTCTTTCATGTTCTGCTCTTTAATCTGTACTTTATTTCACTTCTTCCCTGGGAAAATGGAGATGTCATTCAATGTCTCTTCTGAAATAGGCCAAGCCAAGCACAATACCAATTTCTATGAGTTATGCATTCCAGCAAGCAGGTGCTTTCACCAATTAATGTTCACCCATGTACCCTGAGAACATGCTTAATTACTGGAGTTACTCTGAAAAGCAGCTTCTCCTTGAGCACCTCTGGTCATTAATTTGTTACTGTAAATATAATCTCTGCATTTAGGGAAGACTCACTCTCCTCCTCCCACACAAGTGAATTTTGAGAACAACTGCAAGTGCACAAAACATTCATCTCCACTTGTGTCCCTACTTGCTCGTATGATACAAGCAGTAATTTCAAATATCAGTGCACTAAGTATCAAAACAACCCCCAAAACAACTCCAGCACCTGTGACATGCACGACAGACACTAATCAGAAACCACTACTGGGATCTCAGGTTTGTTTCTGGATTCTGCTGCATACACCTGAGTCTCAATAATGTGAGGGAAGGAAGTTAGAGTAACTGTTCCCAGTTATATTCCCAGTTTGTGGAGGAGACTATTTTTTAAACTTTCCACAAAATAAATCAGCCTATGGAATGGAAAGTGCAAAAATCTTCAGTCTGACCCCCTAACATAGCCTACAACCAACAATGAATGTATCTTAAGATACCAATTAACAGGATGAGAATATATTGTCTTATTGATGACATTTGTCAGAATCACAGATGCTCAGCAAATGAGTGAAAGAACAAGGGAAGTTTAAAAGCAAGAGAAATTAACTGAATCAAAAGTATTCTGAATCAGTGGACCCTCTTCCTACTTTTTTCCCCAACTATAAAAGCATTTGGTAATTATACCTCAGAGTACAGGTAACTAACATCTGCCAAAACAGTAAATGACAATTTCAGATGGAAGTTGGTTTGAAGGTATCATTTACAGTACTTATTATGACTAGTGGGAAGAATACTACAGGTTTAATTGCTAAGAACTTTCTTCCTCTAGATGCAAAACATCCCTAAGAATGTTACACAGGTTCCATAAATGTTTACTTACACTAGTTCTTAAGCTATTGTTATAGACAACATACTATCAACTTGACAATTTTACCATGAAAATTAAAATTTTCATATCTACTTTGAATATAACTGGGAAATAGCACTGAATTATATTTTTGTAGTTTATTGAGAATAAACTTGGTGAAGCTTGGTGAAGGCCAGCTGGGAATGCATTCATTTCAGACTCCAAAACGTGCCCAATAGTAGCTGGGACTTTTCCTTCATTTCCCATAGTTACTCAGATTCCTTCAATCTTAATTCTAGAAGTAATCCAAAAGAATTTCTGCTACTACAATATTAACATACTGACATCTGACACAGAAAAATCTCATTAATTCCTAATCAACATGTAGATGATGAATCTAAAAAGCCCTCACTCTAGTTGAATGCATGCAATTTTAATAAGTGTCCTCTTAACAGATCAAGTGGTAAAAGCATGTCCTCTGGATATTAATATACAAACAAAATCCCTTACCTGGTGGCTGGGTCCAACTCTGATTTCACCTTGGGTACTGTTGAGCCTCCTAATACAAAAAGAAAAGAGAAAAAAACTTCTGAAAAAGAGTAACAATGAAATTTAGGATCATCATTTTGCCATTACATGTCCAATGCAAATGGAAGAAAGGCAAAAATAATACAATAGTAAGAAAGGATATAGTTGGGCATGTGACAGGCCACACTGCAAATGCCAAAAACCAACAAGGCAAGCCTGGAAGTTTTAGTGAAGCAGCTGAAGAGGAGATGAGTGTGATCTGTCCTCACTGCAGCAAGAAAACACCATGCAGCTGACAAGGGGACAACAATCTCCCTACTCTGTACTGTTCAGGTTTTGTCTAATACCAAAGTAGGACTGGCTTGGAATCAAGATGCTTTAAAAGCCTCCACAGCTCTGCTCAATGTTTGCCAAGCAGAGAATCTCCTTCCAACAAGTACCTGGCTTCTCCTAGTTCTCTGTTCCTTCAGCTGCTTAGTTCAACACCAAACCTGGAGTAATGCAGGTAACATGCTAAGCACCATGCTACAGATTAACACACAGGAAACACCACCTTCCTCATTAATATATTTGTGGTCATTTTCGTTTTGGAAGAGAAAGTATCTTCAAAAAATGTTTGGGGTATATTTTTGGGGTATTAATCTTAGAAGAACAAAGCCTTGAATTACCAGATGTGGCAAAAAGAACCCTTCTTTTTCTAGTCAGAGTTTATGGAAAACCATTTGAGTTAGTTTGGATCTCATGCTAAACTATCTAACTCTTGTTTTAACAAGTCAAAAATGATTGTTGCTGCTGTTCATTCACTTGCTAAAATCACATCAGACAGCCTAACACAAAAGCATGGAAAACCTAAGGAGTAATAAAAACATGCCTTGTGACATCTGTAGAAGTGAATTTAATTTTCCTCATGCAAAAAAGAGCTTTCCTTATAAATGATATGCTTTACCCTCACATTTTTCCGCTATTTTGAAAAGATTTTTACATAAAAGACTTAAAGTTCCAAGTGAACTGTTCTCCACATATTAGTAATTGCACTCTGCAGGGCTCTGTGCTGCTCACACCATTGGTTGGAGTTACTGAAACATCACATTACACAGTAGAAGAAAAATTATTTTCTCATGTTGCAGTAGAATTACCCTAGCAACAACAGAAGTTAGAGGAACGTAATATAAACCAGAATAACACATCTGACATGACAATTTATTTTTCTTCCCAAAATTTGGACAGACTAAAAGAACAAATAAAACTAATCACTGAAAAGGACCCTTTAACCCTTGTTCTTTATTCACTATACTAGAATATAAGCACCAAGAAGGCACATGAACAAAACTATTTACTGGAAACACTGATTTCTCAGCTGAATCCACAGGACCTCTCTGCTGCAGTCTGACATCTGCAGTCTGGGTCTTCTGCCTCAAAACTGGTATTTGGGACATCGAATACAACTGCTAGTCTGAAAACTTACATGATTCCAAGACCTCTGTAAAATACCATTAAAAAACACAAGCAAATCCAAGGAAACTTCACATCCCTAAGGATCAACATTTTTCCTTTCCTACAAATTCTTTTTTAAATAGTCATATTTTATTTATATGCTGCACATTATATTAAAAGGATGACAAAATTCAGAGGTATAGGACAAACTTTTGAATTTAACACTTAACAACTACAAGACATTTAAGTGACTCTCAACACAATGGCAGAGAGGAGCACACACATCAACTTAGCAGATCACCAGCTTGAATCTGAGAACTTCAAACTTGGAATTAATCTTGCAATTTGCTGTTACAGGAAGAATGACATCATCTTAACAAGTAGGCTGCCACCCTGCAGGATTTCTTACTCACCCTGCTGTGCTCCCTGTGATCAGAAGCAATGACTGAGAAACAGTTTCCTTTAAACTTTAAAAATGAAAATCAGGACTGTAAATAGCCAGCCTTTAAAAAACCTAACAAGGGCTAATCCAAGTCATGAAATAGCATTTGAAGGCAAGAAGGTTACTGGAGGGTTTGACATGATCATTTGGCACAGGTTTATGCAAACATCTTCACCTCAAAGTTTCCAAGTGTGTTGCATATGTGTCAGAAGTTAAACTTCACCATAATGACTGCTCTGAAATGTTATTTGTTGGTGCACAAGTGGGCAAACTACAGCAGTGGATCTGAAATCTACCTTATCCAAGACAACGTGACAGGAGAACCTGTCACACAGGAATAAACACAGGCATATGCTATCTTCCTGCTAAGCAGATCCATTCTAAAACAGGTGTCTAAAACCTCCTGAAAAAAATGAGAACATGTCAAAATGGTTTCCTCCAGTGTGTATTTTTTGCAAGACTCTTGATCCAGGTTATACACAGAAAGGACTGAAGTAGAAAGTCAGTGTTGTATTTAGGAAGTTATACATTAAATACAAGGATACATTTTTTTTTTAACTACAAGGTGTCAGAATTTGCCAGTGAGAGACGAAGGGGAATCTGACAACAGAAAATCCTGATGCTCTTTTATCCCCAGAATTCATTTTACAGCCAGTCACATTTCTACTAGTCAGTGCAAGTCAAGCTTAAAACATGCCTATGCAGTTTCTGCCACTCCAGCCAAAGGCCCAACAAGTAGGTCTTGTGCTTCAACAGAAATTAAAGCTATTTTCCATTCAGCTAGAAAAAAAAACCCAGCAGACCAGACATCCTCCAGCTCCTGATTTCTTCAATTGCATCACAGCAAGGTTGATAAATAAAGTATTTAGCAATCAAGATTGATTACAGGATGCTGGAGGATCCTACAAGTAACAGCAAAGATGAAAGCAAAGTTCTGGATGGGATTTCTGAATTGTTTGTGTGGAGATAGAATAGTTGGGGGAACTCCACGGGGTTATCCAACCACGACTCCCCCCAAGAAAATCAAGTGTCAAAAGAAATATTTGTGTGCCTTTTCCTCGCTCATTTGCCATTTCCTGATTTTATTCACACCCCAGAGGTACTCTCTGCTCCAGCCCCAAAAGATAAGGACTGGGCTGAATAAAGATGCTGTGCAGGCAGCTCTTTCAGATAGCACTACACTGCACTTCTGTTAAAAAAGGGCACAAAGCTGATTGCTCTCCAAGGGCACACAATCTGTTAAATAATTTTTACTGTTTCCACATCCCCAGGAATGGGTTTGCAAATGGAAAGAAAATTCTTGCTATGGAAGTGAAAATGCACTGTAGATTTTAAAGCTAAATTACACTGGTGGAGAGCAATTACACTAATAATGGAGCAGCACTCTGTGTTTATTCTATGGGAAAGGAAAAAGACAACCCAACACTATATGAAATGTGACACAAAAGAAACTGATGTAACAAAGCAGTATCCATAGCAACGACAACTTAATATTTCAGTCCTCTTCAGCTGCAGTGGATTAAATATAATGACAAGATGTTCCCTTTGAAAAGTAACCTGTTGCCATGACAACGTTGTGTTTTGCAAAGTAAACAGGGGCTGGTCAGAAAGGAGATGGAAGCTGCGACTGCATATCAAAAAGGCAAGAAGCTTCTGTAGCAGAGCAGGGCAAAACAAGCACCTTCTAATCCAAGAGAGGCTCTTTCTGAACAGTCTGGTGAGAAGAGAGAGGATGTTCAGTTCAATAAAGCTTTGTCCTTTCCATTCCAAAGCAACAGAGGAGGTTGGAGGTTCAAGGCCAAAAAGTTCAAGGCAGCATGGCCGAGAGAAGAGAGTGCAGAGGTGAGGATGAGAAAAGCACAGGAGAGAGGACACAGTGGTGCAGAGCTTTAATTTAGCAGCTCTAGAAAGAAAGAAAGAGAGGAAGGAAGGCTGGGAACAACATTTCCCACATGATTCCCAATACAGAAACAACTTGAACTCTGTTTGTTATCTATCTCCTCTATACTGCACACCAGACCCACACCATTTCCACAAAACCTCTGCCCATGACAGCAGCACAGCATTCCCACACTGGTAAGGACTGGAACCCAGCAAAGAAGAGACACCAAACCAAGTTTGAGCTGCATGAGGTACACCACATCAGCTCTGAGAATACCAGGGGTTCTGGAATTGCAACACAGAGCCAGACACAGCTCAAGGCTGGAAACTCACACCTGAACTTCTCCAGAGCTTGGAGGCAACAGCAAGAGGAGTCTGGAGGTTTCTGCACTGCACTGCTCTTGTCCTATCCTTGACATGAATCCAAGTCAGTCCTTACCCAGCACATGTGGTGAAGATCTCTGCCAGGAAGCCAGGCTTCTGACAGAAACACATGCTGAATACACGTGGGGGACCCTCAAGGCCAGGGATCACACGTATCAATACAAAGTGGAATCTCAGAAGCTGTGATGCTGCTTCTTTCACGTTTTCATTTTTACTACTGAAGTTCAGCAAGAAACATGCTGGGCTGTAACTGCACGTGTTTCACACTGACTGACATGCCTCAGACAGGGGTGGTATCACTGCAGTATCACAATGAGCCAACAACTCTGTTCATCAGTTCATTTCACCCAGCCAGAGACACAGTTTTTGTTCTGCTGCAGTCACTACACACTCAGTGCTCTCCACTACGTACTGCACCTCCCCTGGTTTTGGAAACACCTGCTCCTAGCCAGCAACAACTCCACAAACCAAAAATAATTTAATGATAACATTAAGTTTAATAAGAACCTAAACAAAAACACCACAACCTAAACATCACATGTAGCACAGCATTCTGTGCTAGCCCTCTGACCAGTCTTGGCATATTCATTCTGATTCTGTATACTGAGCTGATCTGTAATTCAACTGGAGGGATGCTTCAAGACAAAAAGGTTTTTAAACTGGCCAAATCACTCAGCCCCAGGCTGCCTCTCACAGTGGCTTTCAGATTCTCTTCAGGGCTCTCCAGAAAGGGTTTTCAAAAGCCAGCTCAAAACCACTGCCCACTGCAACACATGCATAGTAGGAAGACAAATCTTACAGTGCAGAGGAAGTTTCAACAAGAAACCAGATGCATTCTCAGTCTGAGTGGCTCACATCATCCTGGAACACAGCCTGTTTAAGGAGGGGATGGGGCTCTCTGAAATTGGGACTGTAGGGTCCAGAGACCAGAATAATGATTCTTATGCACCCTGACATCAAGGGTGGGGACAGATTTGTTAGATACAGAAATGCATAAAAACGGTTGGAAAAGGTAATTATTTTTATAGGATGAATGATTGAAAGAGGAAAGACAGCTTAAAGCTGAGACATACAGGGGTTGGGGGTTGTTTTTATAAGCAATCATAGGCTCTAACACTGAACAATTAATCCTATGAGATCTGGGTTTATTTACATGTCTGGCTTTGGGTGTATTCAGCAAGCCATCAATTTTCTTACCAGACTTAGAGATATATGTAATAGACAGAAAAGGTTATAATTTGTAATCATACATTTTAACATTGGTGTAGCCAAACAGCCACTATTACTGTCAAGATAACCAATTTCCAGTTATTTGTGATTTCTGCAAAATTTATATTAATCTGAAGTAGCTAGGAAAGACTCAGGAAAAAGGTTTTTCAAAAATCCTTTTATGCAAATGGTCTGATACCCAAGATAAAAACAACAACAACAAAAAAAGCTCTTCAGAGCAGTTCTAAAAACATCTGTCAAGGATCATTTTGTTCCATCTCTAGAGCGACAAAACAGGAGAGAACAAAATTACTCCACTCCTACTTCAGCTGGTTAAGAAACAGTTCATCAGGGCTTGAAAGGGACTGGCATGACATTCAAGAGATTAATTTGCTAGGACATTGCATTTCGTTTTATGCCATGCATCCCTAAAACAAAATTCAGACCCTCCCTTGCCACACTTTGCTCCAATGCTATGCAGGTTCTGCCTGCAAAGATTTAACTATAACAGAGCAGCTTTACATATATTTGCTCCTCCACAACATTAAAAAGTCAAGATCTCACCACAGTGATGCAAAATAGACTGCCCACAGACACAATGAGCCTCTGTCATACAGCACAGCTCTGGTCTTACTTTCTCCAAGCATCTGCCTGTGGCCACTGCTGGGAGACAAATGGATCTGCAACTTGACCCAGGAAGACCCTTCTTATGTGTGTAATGTTCCTGCATTACACGTTCAAAATACAAAAGGGACAATCAGGTGCAGGTCATTCAACCTTTAACCAAAAAATCCCACGACTACCACAAAGCTGTCAGTTAGGTGCCAAAGAACAAGAGAACCAGGTTGCCCCCTTCTAAACAGACAGCAAATCTTGTTTAAAGACTGAGTCACATTTTCATTTTTTGTTACATAAGGATGGGTACCAATTTACAGGTTAAACCATGGCCTCCTAGCTTTTTTCTCACTATTATTTTTACACTAAAAACTTACTTCAAGTTTAAACCAATTTGATGTATACAGTTTGCAACTGTACCTCAAATTGTTTTTTTATTCAAGCTTTTAGAAATACCTTTTTTTGGAAGTCCTTTTCTAGAAGTATCCTACTGCTCAGAAAAACATGCCTGCAAATGGCCAGCCCCTACTAAGTCTAAGTTTTGTTTAAAAACTGTTGTAATAATAAAGAAATGCAGTGGCTAGTCTGTGCCCTGAGTGAAAAAAAATCAAATTTGTCTTTCAGGCAAATGAATGTATATGGGAACATTTTTAGTGAGTGCTCCATTTAAAGCAGGAATGAATAAACATGTGCTAACGTTTGTACCTTCAGTACAAGCTCAAACCTGCTGACTGCAGAGCCAGACATTTAAGGAAGTGGAGCACTGGGTGTTGTACATGCTGCTGGTCGGAGAAGGAAGTAGCTGCAGAACTGAGTCAAGCAGGAGAAAGCTGTTTCAAGATAATGTTATTTTTCATCAGACTTTTATATACAGATGAGCAAAAAAAGCCAAACATCACCATACAGGCCTTAGAAGTGTTATCCCTACTCAAAAGGCAGGATGGAAGTGATCATAATATAGCCTGACAGGCAAGTTACTGCAAGGAGGAAAGTGTTCTCTCCATGCAGGAATTACCTGTAGGTGATGTTTTCCTGGTAGAGTTCAGCTCTCTAATACTTGTTTTTTCCAATATTTCTTTACCTTCATGGAAGACATCAGTATTTTGAGCACAAGTTAAAAAAAATAATTAGTGGAAACTTTTGCATTATACCAAGTTTTTTACCTAGTCTATATGTGATTTTAATAGAACCAGAACATATCTGCAAGCAACATAGAAAGGTGAATTAATTCAACAGGGAAATATGTTGCTTTAAGTGTTTAGCTTGTGTAGTTTCTAAAATGCCCAGGCAGAAGCTTTGCAATTCCCAGAGTAAATATTAACTATTAAAACAGAGTATATACTACATCAGCCCCATTTCCTCAACACAACTACAGTTGATATGCAGGGCAATGGAACCAGGCAGCAACCTGGCAGTTAGTTTTTTCAATAAAGCTCACGTCCAGCTTCCCAGAACAACAGATACCTGGAGAATCAACAGCATATGTTAAAGGTGGTAAGTAGGAAAAATGTGAAGCACAAAACAAGCTTGAAGATACCCCTAGTTCCATCACATGCTTGGAAATACAAAGCTCTAATTAAAACCAATTACAGCCTGAAGAATTGGAAGAAAGAGTGAGATCTTAAGTTTTGGAAAAAACTCCTTTGAGGGGGAAAGAATAGAGGGTGTGGATGTTGGTTTTCTATTTTTGATGCTTTTTCTAAGCCAAAGTGTAGGTCTCACACACCTATGCCCAAATCTCAGGAACTGGTCTTGTTACAAACTAACTGACTGACCCCACAACTGGCAAAACAGATGAAATGACATTTGTGCTGAAGCATGTGTAATGGGAGAGTTGAGATCTCAAAAAACACCGAAGGTCTGCTGTGACAGGAGTACTGCCACAGGGAGTAAGAATATCTATACATTTGCTGTATCTATACATCAGGAACCATCTGACTGCACATGAGCACAGCACAGACAGAGGGGTCAGCCTTCCAGGGTGAGTTCTGGGTGCCAAAACAACCAACATCTCATCCACAAGTTCTCATGTGTAATTGATGAAGTGAGGAATGCCTTATTTGTGATATTACTCCAGCAGTGTTTGTTTTGCCAAGTGTTTTGTTTGACAATCAGATTTCTTTTACTACAACTTAGAGGCATTTCCATTTTTTTCCATTCCCATAAAAGTTAACCTTAGTTTTTTTAAACAAGCTTGACCAAAATTTCATTTAAAATCTATGAGTAGCAGTTTGGTGGTTTTTTTTCAAATATTCTTTAAGTGCATGCATGAGTTAATTTAAATTAACTAAACATGCACTGAAAAGCAGCACAAAACAGACTGCTTGGTACCCTCTCCATCCATTAATGCCTTTTGTTCTGCTTGTAAGTCAACATTTAAAACAGATGTTAAGAACACAAGGTGTCATATCCCTGTATTCCTGCAGGGCAGTGTCACGTTCCTGTACATATTCAAGTAGCTGCTTTATTAGGAATAAGAATGTTTCTAAAGTCTTGGCCTACAGAGACAATCATTCCAACTAAGAGGCGATTCAGCCAGACTGAAGTTCAAGGGATTACTGCCCTATAATTATTAGCATGACTTTTCTGCAGCCAATGGCAAAAGTGACCAGTGACCCACATTAAAATAGGTATTCTTGATTTTTATGCTCTCTAGGTATATAAAAGGAAATGGAGAAGGGAAAGACACTTCAGATGGCACACAGATACAGCCATGGGACACTAAGAGAAGTAAAATAATTCATCATTCATTCCACAGCTTCTGACAAGAGCAGGAAGGCAGCTGGAGTAACCCACACTGCACAGGTGAACAGCTCAAAGGCTAAACTCAGCCTTCTGCTGTGAAGTCCCAGAGATGTCACTATGAGCAGCTCAAACCATCCCATCCCCTTCAAACTCAGTGCACTCCAGTAACTCACAAATGAGTTACCCTGACTCCAGTATTTCAGCAACAACCCCCATGGGGCCACAGCAGCACAGCATACAGTGTTGCACGAGTTCAGACACTAGTGCAAAGCAGAACAGGCTGTGGAATCAACTTGATTCCCACTCAACACACCCAGTTCCTCTCAAACTCATTTATACTTAGCAGTGAGAAGCCACTGCTGGCTGTCCCACAGGGACCTCGAAGCCAGCTGCAACCACACAACTGTTCACACAGAACCGTGGAGCCCCAAGTCCTCTATTTTATTCAGTCTAAAAATGAAGGGGTTTTTTTACTGGCCTGCTGAAACCCATGGGGGTATTACAGCTTATACAGATGTCATCTGACAAACTCCTCAAAGCATAAGACAACACTGCTGTGTTATAGATGCCCGAGTGTCACCTGCGTGCCATAACAAGCAGGCAGAACCATGATGCTTACTTTGTTTTTTTTTCTCTTCAATACTTGAGGAAGTATCATCAGGATCTCTGCCCCTCGAATCCAACCCAGAACCTCCCATCTGCACAGCAACCAATGGCTGCTGATCTACAGCCCCTCTGGAACATTTTACCTCAACACCCTGTTGCAGGCCCAAAACATTTCCTCACAGCCACCCCGGGGTAAAGGCTGCAGCTCCCCACAGACCTGACACAGAAGCAGACAGCACAACCAAAATTCAAGCTGCACCAAGAAAAGGGGAAGGAGGGGGGGGGGTTGAAAAAAAAAACACACCAAAAAAACCCCAAATAAAATAAGAAAAATAAGCCCCCACAGGTTTAAGTGTTTGCTGCATGCACCCCCTTCAAGGCAGCAGATTCCCGGCTCAGGGCCCTCATGCACCGAACAGCTGCACGGCCACACTGCCGTCATCCCGAGCTTCTGAGGAGCATGCAAGAGTAATGAAATGATTTCATAAACATTTCAGAAGTCACAAACAACAGCAGAAATCACCATGGTTTTTAGGGGAGGCTGGAGTGATGTAAGCCTACCTGCAGGGGCTGAATGGATCATCCATGACTATGACAGGCTCTTGTGGGCTTAGATGTATTCCTCAGCCCTCTTACTTAACAGCTAAAACTCTGCCTTTTCCACTCTACCAACTCAAAATGGAGGCACATGCAGTCTGAGAGACCTCGGAGGAGCTTTCACTGAGCTTGTGCTATGACCTAAGCCTGCACGCAGAACGCAGAAACTTCGCCCTCGGACTGACAGGACTGAGCATGTGCTGTGACCCTCCCCTCATCCACACACCGGCTCCCAACGCAATCAATCTCAACCCCGCGGTTTCCGTCAACACCGCGGCTGAGCTGCAGCCTCCCGGCAGCTCCCGCGTTCCGAGCCCGCCCGCAGGCGCTGGGGCCATGGCGGGGGGAACCGGGACACCCAACGCTCCCCGGCACAGCCACACACACACCCCCCCCCAGCCTGCTCCACCGCTTCTCACGTCTCTTCCAGCTCAAAACCACCAGTGTTTGGGTTTTTTTTAAAAAAAAAGCTTTCTGAGAGATTTTTGTGTTTGTTTTTTTATTATTTTCGCCTTCCTGGCTCGCGATTGGCTTTCAAAAAATGACACTAAAACGGGTTTTCACAGCTGCCAGCGACAGGAGCCTCGCGTTTTCACCCCCCGCCTGTTTGTCAGGAAATGAAGCAGCGAGCTGGCTGACTAAATGCTTAGTTCTACCTGTCAGTAAGGCAATATCTGAGGAAAACTTGGAGAATAGGAATTCTCAGCGCCGATGCTGCTGCATTTCCAAGCCGGTGTGAGCAGAGGGTGAGCCCCAGACCTGACTGGCACCGCCTCAACTTCCTTCAGCACCCTGGATTTGGGGTGCTCCTGTTTGTTAATGGAATTTTCAAATAAATCCTTTGCTGTGCATTTATATGGGGGTAACATCTCTTTCCCCTACAGCATGAAATGCTGTAATTCATATACCTGCCTCCATTTCAGAGCACCTGAGAAGCACAAATGTATGGCACAGCTAGAAAAGGATTACAAGTTTCTCAAATTATGAATTTTAAAACACAGAAACAGACTCAGCAAAACAGATCAGGCAACAGAACAATCCAAATTTTTCACTCCTTTAGAATAATCCAGTGAGAAATTTTTATTTTACCCACATAGGTGGATACACCTTTTTTGCTGTCCAATTAACATTATCCACCCCCCTTTCTTTGGGACCTACACCAACATGGTCTGACTCCTTCTATTTCTTAAATAAACCTCCACGAATAATTTATAATTTAAACATGCTCTTTTTGTTTTGTTTTTTAATAGTAAGCTACGCCAAGGTATGCATTTAAAACTCAAATAAACACAATGACGTTTTATAAAGTGATTTACAAAATGAAATCCACTGCAACATTCTATCACCCAACTCCTGTTATAAAAATTTTACAGGAGGCAAAACTTTCAGAACAAGACTGACCAAATTTTCTCAGACTGCAGATTAAGAAAGGTAAGTGGTCCAAATACTTTGCACAGTCTTTCCCAGCTGACCTACTGATACGGAGTGCTGGTGCTCAGCACCTTCCATAATTCCTTCCCAGGAATATTAGGCAAGAGTGATACAAAACTAATTCAGTAAGACATACAGAAGCCATCTGTTTCACATCACATGGGCATACACTACAAACAGTCCCCAATTTCCCTGAACAGGAGGACTCCTGATTGTATTTAAAATTGCTAAACCTATTTAAAAAAATGGATTACAGTATGATGTAGGAATTGTCTTACTCAGAGTCTGCCACAAACTGTGAGTGTTCTATTAAGTATAATAAAACCTCATTTTAAGGCTCTGATTTGAGACATACAGATGGATACAATTAAAATCCCTGATGATCATTTCACTCTCTATCACTGCTCCAGGCATTACAAGCATGGAATCAAAATACTCTTGACAGCTAAAAATTAACCAGACAAAAGGAATCAAAACAGCCAAACAGAGCTCTGCAGTCCTCTTTACCCCCCTTAGTTCACATTTTAGCTGTAGATACCAATTTATCATTCAAATAAATTTTTTTCTGAAGGGCAATATTAAGAGGAAGCTTTGAAAATCTTGCTAAAACAGCTCCACAAAGTCTTATTATTGTTATTACTATTCTTACTGGTTTTAGAACTGAAACTTGTTCTCCACCCACTATGCTTTCCATTTAAAAAAGATTAACTAAAATAATTGAAAAAAATTGATTCAGAAATTTTTTAAAAATTGATTCAGATTTAAAAAAAAAAAAAAAAAAAGGAGCAAGTCACCCTCATTTTCTCTCTTGGGAACATTTCCCTCAGATATGCACCAATACTCATTTAGCTGGCAACATCACCAAACAAGAACACTTCAGAAGAAAATAATTAAAAGTAAAGGGAAAGCAAATGTGGTGGAATAAAAACACCAACAAGATCCTGGTCTTCTCAAAACATCTAATTCAGAAAATTCACCCATGGATTGAGTGTATGGTATTATTTTATTCTACAGTGCAAAACAATGCTGTGGAGGATTAATTTTGATTCATGGCCATGAAAAATGTTTATAGCATAGTATCTGATTATTACTAGTTCCAAGTGAAAACTCAGTAACATTTAAATCTACTTATATTTATATCAGTGTCAGACAAAACTTCATAATGTATTTAGCTACTCCTGAGATGGAAGAACTGCAGCCAGGACCTGCAGGAACAGGCCAAGACCAACAGTGGCATTTGGCATGTCTGCATCCCTGAGCAAGGGAGTTCAAAGTCACTCCTGGAAGTCCACACAGGATGTCAAGAGTCCAAAGAGAAGGACTGGAAGAAGTTCTTGCCTGAATCAGCTACATCTGGCACTATTCCACAGGGTAAGAATTACAGTTGTAGTGAATAAGTGGCATGATGAGAGATGAAAACTGTATGAGCTGAATGTTTTATGCTAAACACAAAATAAAAAACACTCAAATTTATCTTTGTAAATGTAATCCACAGCTCAAGTTGATCTAAACCCACACCCTATCACCCATTTCTCTCCCAGTCACTCAGGGGGTCACCCTGCACTATTCAGCATCTTCTCAACAACATAAACACTGCTTTTCTAAAACCAGACTGACTTCAAGACAAAGTTTTGGGGTTTATAGACAAACCACTAACAGGTCATCCTGAAATGTGCACTGTAATACTTTTACTTCTTAAATAAATCTAGAATTAGGTATTCAAAGAAGCAGTAGCAATCACACAGGTCAAAAATAATCAGGCAACTCAGGCTCAGCTCCTTTTTCTAAACCTCCCCCTCATTGCAAGAGGAAATACAGAATTAAAGAGCTAGAATTAAAAAACTGAAAAAACCCCAAAAAAACAACAAAACCTCACAACCCTGACTCCAACCAAAGGAAGAAAATCCTACACTATGAGCACTGGCTGGTCTGAGTAATTAGCTGATAACTAAGCTTTGTCATTTCATTGATCTTCTCAGGCTCAGTTATTTTCTAACAGCTAAAAGAATTAACAGCTACTTCTGCACAGCAAGTGGCTTTAAAACTCCACTGACAACTCACATAAAGGGCATTTCATAGGAAAAACATCAATTATACTCAGAACTTGTGCACTGATACAAACAGTTCATTTAGCATTCACACCCTCAAAACCAAAATGTATTAAAAGTGACACAATTAAATATACAGGTCACAGAGCCAAATATCAGAGAGGTAACAAACTTCAGTAAATACCTCACCTTGTCAAACTGCTCCCAAAACATACACAAATGTTATAAAACCTAAAATGTTGTAGTTTAAAATATTAGAAGGTTTCATGCTCTTTTCCCAGAGCTCAGCACCATACAGTTGGAACTTAAACTGACAACAACTGACTATGGATGTAAACTGAATTGATGAAGGGAGTTTACCCCATCCAGTCCCCTATCTCTCACTTAAAAACAGTTTAAGACACTTCAGAATAAGTTACAGGAAGCCTCATAAACAGGCAAATGCATAGTAATATGCACACACAGGGAGTTTCTTTCTAACTACAAGCAGTTAGGAAGAAAAGGATGTGGTTGGCTGTGCCCTGAAGCATAGAGATTCCTATCTGCCTTAAAAACACTGAATCTACAGTATAACAATTCAAATATTTGTTATTTATATGCCTAATTTCCACTTAAAATAATACTTTTCTCAACGGTATCTCCAGCAATCAAGGTCCACAAGCTAATTATGTTTTCTGCATTGAAGGAAACAATACAGCTTTCAGGCAGCACAGACCTTGCTGAGCCCTGTTACACATTATTAATCTTCTACTCAAGTGCTCACAGAAATAAGCCCCTAGACAACCAACTCTTTGAGGCTGGTATTTGCAAGGCTTTCTCTGGGTTTACAAAACCAGAGAAATGAAAAAGGAAGAGTTAGGATTTGGATCTGGAAAATAATGAAGGTACTGTCTAGTGTGAGCTTTGCTTTCCAACAGCTGATAAAGATTAGTTGGACATCAGCCAGGCAGACTGAAAGAACAGTGAAATAAAAGATACCTTCTTCAAATATGTGTTGATTCCCCCCTCAAAAGAAAACCCCAAACCAACTCTTTCTGTACCTTCAATTTGCTCCTGGCCAGTGAAGCATAAATGAGGAATTGCTGATACAGGATCATATATGAGCATTAACACTGGAAAGCATGTTTAAAAACTTTCAAACTGATTTCTTCTAAGAGTGCAAATTTCAACATTACTTCCTAAAAGAGTAATGGATGTGGATGTGGTTTTGAAAATGTTTTCAGGGGTCTGCATTTAGCCCATGAGACTGCTAAGAATCCTGCTGATGTCCACAACCTTTAAAAAATTTCACAGTTCTAAAAACCTGTTCTGAAGCATTAAATTATTTACTCAGAGATTCAACCAGATACCATGACTTACTGCACAATTATATTCTCTACTGATAGTTTTTTTCCTATAGATGCACTAAGCAGGAAGAGGTAGCTTCTTCCCTCTCACTCTTCCACTCCACCCTCCTATCAGCATCATACTTCATTTTAACTCTTCTTCCCCTGAGTAGTTTTCCTGTTCCTACAGGCTCTGATCAGTAGTAAAGTTTGCCTGAAAAGTCACTTCACTTACCTTGTCTCTGGATTATAGCCCAGTATGTAGAAAAATGAATCCACTCGGGCTTTAAACTCTCTAGCAGCAAATATGTCAGAGAAATGGGAGATATTACACTTCCCTCTGAAAGAAAGAGGGAAAACGGTATTAGAATTCTATCTTGATTTAACAGGTATTTTCATTAACTGCCACTGCAATCTGTGTGTAAGTCACTGACATCCTTGAGTTAGATGTCTAAAACTTCAACAAATAACCATGCAGATTCTTCCCATGCTGGAAAGGGAAAAAAATTCAGTTACAGTGTCTCAGATGGTGTTCTACAAACAGTCATTAATTCTCATTCAGGCAGCACATAGTCCCCAGAATTAATCAGCCTAATGAACAACATCCACCCTAGAAATACAGTTGGGGAATCATCTTATTTTCAAAGTTTTTGAAGTTCTATTACACTTAAATCTTTAAGGAAGCTTCGAAAATTCTACAATTTATGTTACCTGGGAAGTCAGCTTTTTATTTAGAAAACTGAAGTAAAACTTCAGCTTAATAATACTTCCAAACAAAATCAAAGCTAATCTGCTTTAGCAGGACTGCAATCCTAACAATGCAAATTCCCAAACACACAGAATTTACTTCCTTTTACTGGCACACACGAGAATAAAACACATAAAGGCATTTTTTACTATTAAAAAAAAGGAGACAAAATAAAAAAGAGGACTTATTGGCTTGTTCTACAATGGATTGCTAATATTTCTGTTTAATATAGCTTGTTGATGAAGTCATTATCCTTAAGGATGAGCACGAAGCCTGGCTGTAAGGAGCTGCATCTCATTTCCTCAAGGGTTTGTTGGGCTGTTAATGTTCAGCAGCTGCTCCTGGTTTGTCATTCAGTGCATGCTGCAGTTCACTGCCACCAAATCAATCAGATCAGAAGCGGGCAGAGGCAAACAGGGCAGACAGCAGAGGAGTTGGTGCTTTTTATCTAACCCTGATTCCATGCAATAAACAAAGCACAGGATTTTGCTCCTTTGCAGTCTGTCAGGCTTTCCAGTATTAGAAAGCATCTCTTTTCTCATGTATTTACTGAACAGTATCTGCTACTATAAATAAGCTGTGTTAGGCCTTATTTAACATTGCAAAAAGGTTTTCCAGTCTTGCTTCAAATTGAATGCAAAGTGCTCTTGCCACCAGTGCACCACAATGAATAATTATTTGGCCTGTAGTAATACTGGATCTGGTGGCCTAGACTCAGCAAGGATCAAAAGCATTGAGTATTTGAAAAACTACACTAGAAAGTTGAAACGTGAAGCTTGCTTCCCTCTCTCATCTTTTCATGGTAAAACACTTCAAATGCACAGCCACTGGCAACTCTGCCTTGTGACATCTGCTCTCCCAACACCAGCTACTACAGGTGAGGAAAAAAAAACCACACCAGAAGGATGAAGGATGAATACAGTTGGGACTGTCCTAAAACAAAACTATTATGGAAAAAAACCTGGAAAGCTGAGGCTGCAGAACTGTCCCCATGACTGCCTAATTCTCAGCCAATTGCCCTTCTGGCAAAGGACAAAGCAACACTGGTTTTTGCACAGGTCATGCCAGGTTGTAATGAACATTAACAAGGTTGGTAATTGAGACATCAGACAGAAATACTGAAAGACATACTTGTTCACTAATATTTATTTTATCCCTGGTGGCTGAAGCTAGTTTCCTGGCTTAGTCATTTGGAAAGAAAATGAGAGGGGTGGGAGCAGGAGATTGGTAGTTACAATCACTGGTTTTATTTCCCAGTTTGTCATCAATTCATTGTGTGTCCATTTGCTTGCAGAGGGCAAAGAAATAATCCCATAGTATAGTAAATTAGAATTTGATGTTAACCCTCCTTTCATGCATCACAATACATTCTGCCTACTTTATGTTCTCATGGTAAGAACACCATGTGCAATTACCCTTATCTTAGTCTTGTACAATGAAAATTACTGAGGTTATTAATCACCATTTGCTAAAAAAGAATCAGCACAAATATAATCTTCATTCTGCAAAACTATATTCCCTTAATTATCAGCCCCTTTAGATGCCATCTACAAACCTGTAAGAATTATCAGGATGGTAACAGTCCAGAACACAACAGAACAACAGGGGAACCATATGTCAAGGTGATCTGAAAGGTGCCAATGGAATGTATTTCCAAGCAACAAGAAAATAGATAAAAACACAAGGCAGGTTGAGAAAGTGATTGGTTTGGTCTTTCAGCAGCCTCCAGTCTTTTTGGAAAGGGAGATGGTTATTTTTAATGGGTTTTTTGGTATACAAATATATTCCATTTTTATCTTTTCTTTAAAGATGACAACAAAGGATGTAGTAGAGAATTTCAAATACTCCCAGGGGAAAATTCCATACACATCGTTTAGTTTCTCTCTGTTTAAGCAGTTACATTTCCAGGACTGCTTCCACCAAGACAGCCAACCTCCTGATACCCTGTTTCTAAGCATGCCAGTTTCAAATTGGAATGTGTCCTTTTGTAACTCAGAAAAGGCACTGTGGAACTTCATAAGATTCTAGAACACCAGTGAAATCTTCTGAATTTATGAGGAAGTCTAATATGTTAATCAAAGACTTCTTCCTACTGTTATGACAGAGGTTGCAGCTAGTTTGTCTCAAAGTAAGTGGCTTCAGCAAAGGGACTCTGAGCAAAAAATGTCTCCAGATGGTTCGAGTGAAACACCATCTGAGCATTATTTTCAGGGAGATTATTCAATTTGCATTTGACAATATCCAAGCACGTTTAGCTTGCTGAAAATCTGCTGGAAAAAAAAAAAAAATTAAAAAAAAGCCTTGCTGTTCCTATATGAAAACATTTTTAAGTAAGTGTGTATCCCTGAACCTAGGCAGAGGTTTGGCACTCAAAATCTGGTGGATAAAGAGGGCAGCAACCTCCAGGGAAGGGCAGAGAGTACAGAGAACAATACAGGGGTCCATTACCTCCTGTCTGTACAGTGAGTTTTTAATAGAGCTCTTAGCTGAGCTGCAACAATGACAAGTGCCTCCCAGCAAAAGCCTTTAACACAATTTAATCAGGGCAACACACTAACAGTCACTTTACCAGGAGACACTGCTGTTAATAGCCAAATGAAACAGGGAGGAGGGAAAGGGAGCCTTTCTGCAGGAACTAGCAATAACCTAAATTGGCAATGATGGGAAACAATATCTTCTGAGCAACATTGATTAACTGAGATGAAAACGAGGCTGGAGAATTACAGCTTCTTTTTGAGGGAGAACAGATAACACAAGTTAATTACTGTAGGAGCCGAGCAGAAAGCTGAGCAGTATGTTAATGATCCCCACACAAAACCAGAAAACCAGCATCTCACTCCATAAGGTTTTTTCTTTTTTCTCCTCCACCTCAGCCATGGAACCACATCCTCTGGACCTTACCTGAGGGCAGCAGCGTGGTAAGTGTCAACATAATCTGAAATGAAGAGCTCTCGATTCTTGATGACTGGGTCTGTGATAACAAGCTCTCGTCCAGAGTCTGCCAGAAAGCAAAACCACAAACAATAATAATAATAATAATAATAAAACCCAAACCAACAAAGAAAAAACCCCACCAACACATTAGCTGCAGTCTGAAAGCATCTCTCCCATTGCCATTCTGCAGGCATCTTTTACAGCTCAAAGTCTGAGGATGTTTCTTAGGCAGAGTCTCCTCAGGGTTAAGATGACAAACATTCAGATTGCTTACATGGCCTGTCAGGTATGGAAATAACACCATCACCATTTCTAAATGTGAAATCTTCCTTGCCATATCTTAAGAACTGCTGGAGAGAAATAGATTTTCGGGGTCCTGAATGACACATCATCCACTAGCCACCAGAAGTGGTCACTCCTAGCTGATATATTTTATCACTGACTTGGATTCCAGGTTAAGGTTTTGGTTGTTTAGCATATTTGATCGCAAATCCTCAAGAAAATTTGGACAGCAATACCTGCTTAGTGCTCTGGCTTTGAGATAAATACTCATATCCATATTCAAACACTGAAAAATCACAGTATTAATGAAAAACTGGAGGACAACTTTTTCCATTATTTCTTTGTAACACCTCTGGAGAACACACAGGAATACTTGTCCTCATGCACAAGAGTGGGACATAAAAAAGCAGCCATGCTATCAAACTCTAGTTTCTTCTGCTTCTATTAAACCCAAGATCATACTTATTTTTGCAGAGAAAAGGGGCAACTCAGCTATGAGTGCTTCATTTACATCACTTACTACAGTACTAACCACAGTGAGTACTCAAAAGAGAACTATTATGAAGCTAAAATTTAGTGCTAGTGACACTGTGGCAGTCACACACACACAAAAAAGAGATTCATAGTTTCTTCAAGCTGGTCTCTAGCCAGCTAGGTATCAGTACTCTGTCCATAAGGCTTACAAAGGATCCAGTAATTTTTGTATTTCAACCATACCTGCAACACTTATGGCAATAGTTATGGGACAGCCACTGCTTAGAACAAAGCAAATCACCCATTTTCTAAAGTGTTATTTTCATCACCAGACCTTGCTTCATTCCCCTATGATAAGTGTTCTTGCTTTCCAGACTGTTAAAACTTAAAAAGTGAGAGTACAAGTTAAAAAAAAAAAAAAATCCAAACAAAACCTTACTCTCCAGAGCCTAACTTACCATTCTCATTGTGTCTGTCCTGAACCAAATGCTGATAGACTGAATCTGGGACTTCAGACTGGCGATAGTACCATTTGACATTCATAAGGAGGTGGTCCCGTTTACTCTGAAAAAGAAGGTCTAAAGGCATTACTAAAAAAGAAATCAGACCCCATCTGACATCATTTTCTAAAGCATCAAGTTTGTTTTCACACTGAAGGAAACCTGAGGGAAGACCCAAAAGGGAAGAAAACATTTCTAGGACAATGAATCAAGGGCAATGTGCTGAGGATTGACTTCCAGATGAGACAAAGGCAACATAAAGCTCCTGCATCATCATGCAGCTGTGTCTCTACCTATGTGACCAGCAAATACTAATGTATTCACTCAGAAAAAACTAACACAAGGAAGGAAAAGGAAGGGATCAGAAAAGAACTGGAGTTTTTGGCTTCATGCAACATGATCTTATTCAGCTAATTTCTAAAAAAACCACAAAAAACAAACAAAAAAACCCACACCTAAACATGAAAGAACAGAATACCAACAGCATCATGATTTAATGTTACCATTCTTAACAGTTGTAAAAAAAAAAAAAGATTGATTTTTCTTTTCCCAAGGACAGCTGGATTCAGACATAATCATACATGTTCTTTATTACAATCCTTTGCACAAAATAATAGGATGCTGCACTTCAGCCCTATTAATTATAGGTTCTGACAGCTCACATACCTCACAAAGCCAATAGCAAAATTTACACAAAACTATCTTCCCCCTGTGCTCCTTTGTCACTGGGGAATCCATCTACCACTTAGTTCCTTCTTAGATGGAAACTAAAGCATAAATACCACTTAAAAGAATTTTTAGATCAAGTCATTACAGACTCTCTGCTTCAGTTGAACTTTGAAGCCCTTGGTAGTCAATTTTTTTTTTACTGCTCCAAAACACTTGAAGAAACAGAGGAAGGCCTAAAGGGAAATGAACATTCCTTTGGAATGAAGCAGCTGCAAGCACAGTTCCTTTTTCTGGGCTCCAGTTCTCCAGACCCTTCTCAGACACTTCTCCAACACTGACATTTAAAAGCTAAATCACAGGTTACTGGACCAGAAAGTTCTTATCATCTCTCCTGTTCACCTCAGCCTACTTGTTCCAGCAATTTCCACCCTTTCAGCTTAATAAACAACCTCAAAATCTTTCCATTAAATGCACTTCTCACAGCCTTTGATCAAAACCCCATGTAATACCACCAAAAAGCTGCTAGCGGCAGCATTGTGCCAGAAAAAAGTTTAAATACTCCAGCACAAGTGCTCAAATGTCCTGAACGCCTCAAAAAAGCATTCAAGAACATGCTGAGCAGATTTTGCTGTACAAGAGAAATCTGAACCTACTTTTTTTTTATTTGTTTCAGATCACACATCTGCAGTCAAAGGCAACAAGCTTAAAAAACAAACAAAACAAACAAAACCAAAAAAACCAAACCCCCAACAAATATTAAAAAAAACTAAATAAAAGAACAAAAGTCTGAGAGGCAACACTGAGTTTTGCTCCCAGCTTTGCAGGAATACCTCCAGAAAGGTACAAATTTTGTGGGAAATGGTGTGTCCTTCGTGTACGTGTACATTGAGATTACACTGCAACAAAAAGGGAGGGCTCAAAACTGCCAAATGCTTTCATTGCTTTGGCACCACAGAGCTGGGAGTTGGCAGGTCACAGCTTTATTCTGAATTAGGCCAAGGCTGTAAAGGAGACAGTGATGCAACCACTCAACTTCCCTGTCTCAGTTTCTTATTATATCACTGAACAGCACAAGGCTTCAGCAGAACAGCAATGAAGCTAAGGTCACCATTTACAAAGCATTCTGATGCTCTTTGATAGAAGAAATCCGTGGCTGCAAGGGAGATTTTTCATCCTGCTGCCATGAAGGGCGACCACAGTCCTTCCCTCCCTCCCCAAAGACCCTCCTGGGTTTAGCATTCAGTCAATGGAAAGGGAAGATTTGCTCACTGCTGTCCCCTCTAAGCTTCACTATCAACATCCAAAGTTGCCCAAAATGTGTTTTAAAAAATGGGATAGCAGAGGCTTACTTAAGAGCTTACTAGGAATATTCACATATTAACACAAGGAAGGCAGGCAAAGGATCTACTGCCTTTTGCAGTATTCTATCATCTCATCATTTAAAAATCACAACCTTAAAGAAGCCATTAATATCTACAGGCTGAAGCTTTTTGCTAGTTCAAGCATTCAAATTTGATGGGAAGGGGCTTATTTTCCAACTGGAAACCTTCTTCTCAGACTCACAGGAGGGCTCAGTTCCTCCCTGCCCCTCACGCCAGAGGTTTGAGGTGACTGGGCAGTGAGAACATCAACATCTCCTCCCCTGAAACCAGATTCACATTAAGGAGGAAGACAGTGAATGTGACTGAATTGCAGGAGAAGGCTTGAATCTAAGAACTTTCCAGGGAAATGATGAAGTGCCCTACCCTGCAACCTGCAAAAACGAGGGGGACTGACTGGGGTGTAGTTTTGAGGCATCGCCAGAGGGGAAGATGACAGAGAAAAAGAAGTGACAGGGGTTTTCATAAAGAGAAAAGAATGGCTTTTCTTTCATTACACCTCAGAAATAAAAATAATCTTTAAAAACTATGCAGAAAAAGAAAAGAAAAAAGATGAAGGTAGATTTAGAACCATAATAATAAAGCCAAGTAGACAAAATAGTGAATAGAGGCACAGATTTGAAGACCTGGCATACACCAACTTTCTATGCTTTAAACATCTAAAGACTAAATTTTATGACACAGGCATTTCAGAATTATTCACACGAGAGGAAAAGATGAGCATGGCCAATACACATATCTTTAAAAATTATCAGACTCATTCTTTATCTTTGCAAACAGAAAGCAGCCCACGCTCCATAGTGCTGGTTGTTCATCATTAGAATCTCAGAACACACATGGCTCGACTCAGTGTCTCCACACACACAAGGAATGCAGTGACAAAAACATCATTCACAAAGTTGTAGATTTATAAGTAACTTTTTACAGAGGAGTCTCTGGACAATGATGCAACTAAAAATATGCTGACATAGCAAGAAGCTGCTCTTGCTGCTCTGCTGAGAGCAGTAGGGTTTGGGTTCTGGGTTGTTCAGCTGGACTTTGGCTCTTTAGGGTTCTCTGAGAGGACTGTGATCTCATCTCCTTCCTAAATACCTCTTTTTACCATGATCATTGCTTTTTACCCAAATAATTTCAAAACTTCATCTTGAGAAGTATTTTCTGTATCTACTCTCCAACATGATCTATTCTGGGGGTTTTAACCCGAACTTTCAATCTCCTGAAAAATCTAAAACGTCTGTCAGAACCTTGTTTTACACATTTACATCCCTCATTGCGAAGAAATTCCTAGACATGCTATTTTGTCAGCCAGTTTTCTAAATATGTCTGTCATTTACAGTGCAGACTACACTCAGAGGTGTCAAGGCACCAACTTCTGTGGTAGACTTTATTTTAGAACCATGTACACACTAAAGAAGTTCATAAAGTTGGGTGGGGTTTTTTGGTGGGTTTTTTTTGGGGTTTGTTTTTTTTTTTTAGCACCTTTACACAGGAAAAGCTGTGGATAGTCACATGCCAAATTCAGACTTGGAGAAATCATGCAATGGCAAAATGCTTTAGAGTGTCTGTCAGCTCAAAAAGATGCCTTGTGCTACAAAACTCCATTTTCCCCTTAAAATAAATTATTGACTATTATGGCCATTCTCAAAAAGTCCTGACTCGAGGGTCATTGTTGTTGCTGCTGGTTTGTTTTTTGTCCCTTTTAAAAAACATGAATCAGGTTTGGCCTTCAACAAGAATCAAGATAAAATCTGTAAACGGATTAAAGCATCCCAGTTCACAAGCATCTGGTCAACTTCTGTTTAAAAACGAGCCTCTCTCTTAAAAGGGGAAGAAATTATCTTGCAGGTTCTCTTTAAAAGTATCAGTGTACTGATTTCCACAGCATACAGCTATACCAAGATGCCAGTTTTCTTTTAGAACACACTTGAAAACAGAATTACTGCACATTACAATTTGTATCTTGAAGAGCTTCCACATTCTCCTCCCAGGGTTATGTCTAACCAAATTGTGCAAATGATCACAGATGTCCTGCAGATTCTCTCAGAGGGATTTAAGCAGTATCCTTCATTACTTGCCCTATTTAGATAGCATGTTAAATCACAACTAGCTTTGGAAACAATATACCAAATGCTGGAGATGACAGATGGGCATGCTGGAGTCAGTGAATAGCAGTTAGTTCAAAGAAACAAACAGCAAAATAGAAACAAGGGAAAGAACATATTTCCTTTCAAACATGTTTCCAACAATGATATTTTTCTATTAAAAAAAAAAAAAAGGCATTAACTCTAAGCTATCAAATTCCTTGTTCTATTTTAGCAACACATTAAATGTTTTATCAGTCACTCCACTGTTCAAAATAAACATTTGTGCATTGTAGCAGAGAAGCTCTGGCCACACAAAGCCAGTTTTCCAGTGGACATTATATATTTTTTTTTTTTTTTTTTTTTTTTAAACACTACAAATGAACCCACTCCTTTGGGGTGCTGTTTATCTCCAAAATATGATTACTTCATTTCACACAGACATTTCTCATTATGCTCCATGACACAGTATTATCCTGATTCCAATACAAGCAGAGATTTGACTTGTTCCACATGCTGTGCCCCCCTCCCTCCCCTGCTGAATTGCTACCCATATTTCTACTCCTACTGTAGAAATATTTTTGCACTTACTCAATTTTGACATTTACTAATATTTAAAGGAGGGGAAAAAAAAATAAGCTACTCACACCAGATTCCCTAGGGATAAAAAAAAAAAGCTAAAGGGGACACTAAATAAAACTCTTTAGAAATCAGGAGCTAAACAGATACACCAAGGATGGGTTTTTTTTCCTCACTCTGCAACAGCGTGTGTAATTTCAAGTTTTCAGGGTATCTTTCTGTAGACTGTTTTTTAATTAAATAAGAAACCTGATCAGCTGTTTGTAAGCCAGGAAAACCTACCCTGGAAATAGAGAGGTTATTACTCCAAATGAACGCTATTTTTGCAGCTTGATTATTTAATTGAGATGCATGTGTATTAACACACAATTACTTCTTGCAAACACAGCAGCACTGTCAAACGTGAGAGCTATCAGGATTCAGCAAGAAATCAAAATGTACATTAAGAGCACTAAACCTGGCAACAGGCAATTCCCCTCCAACACAACAACCCAAGGCAGGAGCCCTTTTGGTTCCTGTCCTCTTAACCTGAACCAACACAAAGACTGCAACCTTTAAACCTGTTAGTGTTATCTAATGACTATTCCATCTACAAGGGCTTTTCTAATAGGAACATGCCTTGATGGCTTATCTGGCTGCACAAGGCAGGCCACAAAGAAGCAGCAGCTTGATTGAGCGCAGTAATGGAAGGCAGGAAATGAGAAGGTTTGGTTAAGCCGCGGATAATCGATCAGTGTATTCAGTGAAGTGTGAGCTGAGCTGGGAATAAGCTGCCTGGGGTATCAACTATTGCTGTTTCCAGGGTGAAGTCCCATTCCTGTGATCTATGTAGGAGAAAGCATAATTTATTGACAAAACAATACGGGATTTTCTCGCCTCGCCTTGCTCTTGACATTTTGTGGTTGTTTACAGAACGAATTTCTCTTGTGCCCCTTTTTATTCACAAGTTAAACAAATGGAACTCCTTTTGGAATGCAGGGAGGCACCTCAACATGCTGGAAATTAATTCAGTCTCATGTCCAAATAACTCAGAAATGTAAAACAAGCACGGCACTCACCTTCCCCTGAATTTCAAACTTTCCCACTCAGACACCTTTCACGTGAAGGCTCAGGCACCTCGAGGGATGTCCCTGTCCTGGAGACTGTGCAAAAAACCCAATTCTGCTGCTCAGAGCCACCCTGCTTTGCTGAGAGCATTATTTGTCCTACGTCTCTATAGCAAAGTTCAAGCAAAACTGTTTGCAAACAAATATTACAGGCTGCAGACAGGTTATTTGCAGGCAGAGTTGCTTCCTACATATGGAGAGGGGAAAGCATACGAGTCCCATAAATACACCTGCAAACCTCAGCCTACGTACCTACTGCTATACACACATGCAAGCATTAAACAATCTGCTTGCCTACACTTGGAACATTTGCAAACTATGGTCAAAATTAGTCTGAGATCATGACTTGTTTTCTGCAAGGTTGTGTCTTCTGCCTTGCAAGGAGATGGCCACGTAGCCAAAACCTCTGAATGCAGCTATCGAGGCTCAAGCCTTTTTAAACACACCAAGAGATATGCTGCTTCTCTGCAGGTTAATTCATAGGAGCTGCCATATGTTGTCTCCTAGTGTAGGCGGTTTGGCATTATAGCTGCTAGACTGTCTTAAAAAAAAAAAAAAAGAAAAAAAGATACAGACTTAAGCTCACCAGAACTGTACTATCAAAACTTGCTACACTGCCATTTGATGAACAGGAGATGTTCTGGTGGCATAGCTATTAAAGTCACAGGCAAGAACTCTACAGCATATCTGACAGACAAAGAAGAAATATGCTTACTGAGAAGAAGGGAAAGATCCATCAGAAACTGCCAAGAAATAGCACTAAAAGACTGCACGGACATCAGTGGTCACTGGTCAAGTCTGCCTGGCAAGGCTACAGCTTAGCACTGAATTTCCTTGTGCTTCAGCTACATCCACTTCTAACACTACCCAAAAGATGTAATAATTCCCAGCTAGAATCACATTTGCTGGCCAGACTCTTTCAGACACCTACATTCTCTTCTTCTGTTTTCTCAGTGTTTTCCAAACAATGTCCTCTAATTATTTGCTTCCAGATGAACTGCTGTGGGGTGGATGGCAGTAATTCCCCTTGACATGGGAAGGTTGACATTGATTATGCAGAATGCCAACAACAGGAAAGCAATCTGTGTATTAGGCACCACATGAAAGAAAAAGGAAACACAAGGAACAAATAAAAATGCCATTAGGCAAACAGTCATTCTTTTCCAGAGCCTCAGCCCCTATGGAACAATAGCTTTAATAAGACACTTGCCACAAGCCAAATAAAAATTAAGCCCATCTTTTTTCAATCTTGGGGGAAATAAATAAATAAATAAATAAATAAAAAAAATCTAAAAATCAACTGTGAAATATCCAATTGAAATGGAGTCACCACTTGTGTTCTATTAAAGATCCTGCTGAAAATGTTTCTTAAAGGTACAGGGCCAGTAAAAGTTAACATAAAGTCTCCTGCTTTCCACTAAGAGGGAAGAAAAGAAGTATTTTTTTAAATTAACACTACTGTATAAATTACTGGCTTAAATTAGGTATGTTACTTAGAGAATACCACACTTTTATGTGTGCTAAGGAGCACAGGTAATTATACAAAAACAAGTGCAAACCAGAGCTCATCAAAATGGCAACTCAAATGAGGCTACGAGGGCACTGGCCAGCTGTCAGAGCAGAACAGTTTTCAACACCCTCAACTTCTAACCAACCTTTCGTACCAGGTTCCACGCACTCTTTAAACATTAAAAAAAAGCCTCCCTCTTTTCTCACTTCTCTGGAATTCCACTCATACTCACACCCCTGAAAATATGATCAAATCAGCAGCTGACACATCATCTTCTCTGCTTTCCAGAAGATGACAAGAGGTCAATTAGGACCAAACAAAAAATCATTCTATGCAGTTTTTGCCCTAGGTATTTGTGTTTTCTACCCAAAGTCTTGAGGCAATTTCTTTCTTAACCAAAGCACTCAGTTAATGCCATCTTCCCTACTTTCAGCTTGTGGTGACACAGGAACAGAGGAGCAGAAACAGCACACTCCCAACTCATGTTATATCAAGTATCAGATATTAAAGACAGTGATTCAACTGAGGCTTTCAACTTCTGAGCAATCCAGAAAGCTGATTTCAACACAGCCCCATTCAGGCTTTCAAGGAGAAAAACAACATTACTCATTTCAGGTAATGACCATGAAAAGACTTCTGTGTTTAAAACAAACAATAGTATTTATTTCAACAACTTTTCAGCTTTACTAGAAACAAAGCTGCTTCCTGTGCCAAGATGGAGCAAGTCCCCTGCTTTCCTACCATTAAAACACACTTAAAAACAATACTCTTAACATTTCAGTGCAATTCTATATGGCAAAAGATCATCTCATCTTGTAAAAAAATAAAAAAGCAGTTATGCTTAAAAACCAGCTGATTTAAAATAAAGCTATCATAAGATCTTCCATGAAGGTTATGGGTCATTGCTTACTACCTCCTTTAATCCCTTTGTGGTATCTTTCTGCTCTGTTTCCCTTTGATGTTCTTTGAATCCCATCTGTGGTTCACGGTGTCAGTTATGCTGAGCAAAAGCATAAAGTAACCAGAGGATTCCAGCCTGCAAGTCCCCACGAGTGAGCCTCTTTAATTGCAGCTGGCAGGGCTGTGTGTCCACCCACCTCCCCTCCATGAAAGATTCTGCAGCACAAAAAAAAAAACAAAAAAAAAAAACCAACCCACACAAAACTTTTCCCCAGCTGACTGCTCCCTTCTCAGGGAAAATAAGCAGCAGATCCCCATCAGGTATCTGATTAAACCCATGCAGGCAAACTTGGTGCTGTCCCCAAAGGAGGAGGGCAGGGGACAGATGGCCACCCCAGGTCAGGGGGTCCATCCAGGAGGGATTCTTGGATTTAGGAAGCCACCTCTCCCCCTCCAAGCCCCACACTGAGCTTGTGCTGAGGATTCTTCTGGAGGCACAAAGTCAGTTCTGGATGTGTGTGTACAGTACAAACAGCTCCAGGGAGCAAAACTCACAGCCCCAGCAGTGGATATCCCACACCCTGGGTGTTATTTCTCTGAATTCAGAAATGGGCTGCAATTAAAAAAAAAAAAAATAATCACAGAGAAAGCAACGAGCACTATTTTTGATCACAGGATCTCTCGCTCACGTTTGCTGCTTCTAGGAACTCCACTTTGATTACAGCTTCTGCCTTCCCCACAGCAGCAAATTTGGCAGCAAGCTGCTGACACAGTATTGATAGCAGCACAGCCTTCCTTCACACCCTCCTGATTAGCATTTCTATTGCTGCACTGCCTACCATCCACATTGTACATCAAATACACCCTGTGTCAAGCATAATAAGCAAACAGTTACCTAACAACTAATGGTATTACAAATGCATTTAACTAATCATTGAATATATGCTCTGGTAATTCCATTAAGGTTTTTTTAAGCATTATCCCAAAGAAACACAACACCGAAATTAAGATACCATTCAGACTGTGCCTGACATTTGCCATTAAATGTCATTTGTAGTAGATAGCTCAAATCTAATTGCTGAGCACCACCAGCCACAGTATTTATCACTTCTATTAAAACAAGCAGCACACAGCAATGGGGCTATTTGAAGCCATCATACATGGTTTAAACAGATTTCTCACCTTTTAAATATCAAGAGGCCACATTTTCTTAAACGTCTCACTAAGGGGTTTACCTTTTAACAAAGACATACCAAGAGCTAAAGGATAAAACAGTCAGGAGAGGTTTGTTCTGCAAACCCAGCTCTGAGTTTCAACAGTAACATGGCTGTTAAAATACTGCCTGACAGTCAAGGGAATTTTATGACAGGAAAAATTAAAGCACCTCTGCAAACTGGCCTGCTTTGCTAGCAAGCTGGGGCTGAGAATTATAAAAAAGAAAAGGGAAAAAAAAATAAAGGCTGATCAGCCAGATGCTGTGACTTGGCTATTTCACCCCACAAGCAAATGCTGTTCCTATGAGGAAACAAAATGCACTTGGAAAAATATCCCTGGGAAGTAAATGTTTCCTTGTGCAGCTTCTCAGAGGATCTAAGCCTTTGCTTATGGAACAAAGAGTTACTTAAATGCTTACATCTTCCATGAAACTACACCTAACATGCTGTGTTATAGAAAAGCTAACATTTTAAACCAGAAAAACAAAACCATTTTCTGCACACGTGCTTCATGTATTAGTACCTGCAGACACTGGCAAATAAACAGGGTCATGACAGAACCTTAATAAAAATAATGTTGTCAGTAATTAGTGTGAAACAAACCAGGGAAGCTAATCCAGAAATAAAGATCCAGCAGTCTTAAAAAAAATGTCTATTTGTGGAAGATATGACTGTATCTTCCCATACAGGGAATTCTAACAATGCTGATTGCTGCTGCCTGCTGTGATATCAATGGCTAGAATTAGCAGTGCTAGACCTTCTATCTTTATTTTGTATTTATATGAAAATCAGAACTACCTAAGTATATCCAAAACCAGACCCACAGCTTGCAATCTAATCTAAACCTGTAGACTGGGAAGATGGCCCCCATCCAGCTGGAAATGGTCAGCTATTGAAAATGCTAAAATCAGAAATAACTACACTGGAGTATAAAATGCATGCATTTACCTGCTTCAGAAGGAAAAAAAAAAAAAAAGCCTATTGTCAGGTGCTGGAAGTCATCTGTGAACATAGAAACAAGATGAAGCACAAGAAAAAGAGTTCTGAAACAGATATCTAGTTTTTAACCACACTGTGGATGTACCAGGGACACCATCTGCACTGTACTCATTTGAATCAAGATTAAAGTGAACACAGACAGAGAAGCTAACATCCAGTTCTAAGGCTCATCATTTGTCTTGGGCAATATAATCCTCACAGAACTGCAGCTTTAACAAATGAAGCTACTGATAGCTTCCATTTTAAAAAGTCAAGGTGCTAATTCAGTCAGAGATGCAGAAGCAGACTGCTTTGAGACCAGCTAGTAGTTCTATAAACCATTCAGTCCTCCTGTAGAAATAAAATTAATCTACTTTATTACTAGAGGCACTGCATGGAACCCATCTTTGCCAGATGCAAACACTCTTGACTCAGAAATCATCCTATGTTGATACTGAAAGTTTACACCTTTGCCACTGTTCTGGGCACAAGGATTCACACGATGTCATCACAGCCAATTTTTTACAGACATATTGAAAACAACAGGACACCTGATTAAGAATTCTGTGTGCAACCATCACCTGCAATTGCAGAAACAGGCAGATTATTTAAAAAAAAAAACAACAACTTCACAAAGCCAACTAAAGACACCCTTAACCAAGTGCTGCTGCAACCTATGAGAGATTTGTGTAGGACCTTATCTGACTGCTTTAGACATAGCTCATTATTTAGATTAGTTTCCTTTTACCAAATACAATCTTCTCTACATGACTTAAAAATCATTTTTAATATCCCATTGAGCTAAGTTCTGCAAACTGCTTACCAAGAGTCTCACTTGGAAAAAGAAAAAAGTGTTAGAGGTTACATAGTAAACCTAGGTGCTCTCCCTCTCTTTAATGCAAATGTCAGGGGGAACAGCCTACCTGAACCTCTATTCTTGCACATATTTGTGAGGCTGGTACAGCTCTCTGCAGTCCTGGCCATTCCATCTCTCTGACTTGTGCTGGTTCAAGTGACACTAACAAATTCATTTTCCAACATTTATCTGATGTAAACTATGGCATTGTCCTACGAGTGAGTACAGTAATAAATGAATGTTTCATATAGAGCAACATTAAGTCAGATGGAAATCTTTATTACAGATTTAGTGTATTTCAGATGTAGGCATGCTCCAGATACTCACCTAGCTGTTTATTTTCCTGGCCCAATCTCTTTGCTGACAAATTGCAGCCCTGGTTTAATCACCTCTCATCATTCAGCATCAAAAGGCAAGGATTAAACACTAACTAAAGGCACTAATACAGTGCTCTGCCACCAAGGGCAGTCACCACATGGGAACTGAGCACATTTAAAGGACGTGCCCTTCCTCACCAGAGCTGAAGATGATGCAGTACCCAGGAGGACCCCAAGTGACAGGTTACCCCAGAAGACTGCAGAGAGCATCACACCAGCTGCAGTTTCTGGATGAAAGCTTTATGATGATGTTTTACCACAGTTTGGAGAATTTCGCACTTCAGAATATGAAGCTTTTAGCTTAAAGGCCCAAACTGCTTCCAAACTCAAACAGCTTATATTGAATGAATGTTCTGTGGGCTCAGAAAAGCACTCAGGAACAGCCTCTGAAATGGATAGGCAATTTTCAGATATTTCCTTACAAATCTGCCTCAGCTATTGCAGGGAAGCACTCAATCACAGCCCATATTGGTGATGATAATCTTCTTTGATCACAAGCACAGCACAGGGAGCAAGAATTCCTAGGTTTATGAACAATTTTGTAATACAAATATGCAAAACAGTACAACATATCAGAACCAGAAAACCACCACCAAAGAGCTCCCTTTTTTGAAATCCTATCTCCATCTTTTCAGCAACAGAAAAAATGAAAAGCATCCAAGGGAATACCCTTCTGCAGATTTCTTGCCATACATTGCATGCATTGTGTGATATTATATATCATGCACTTTCTGCTTCACTAGGTCCTAAGGTTCAGGCATATCAAAGCACCCAATTGCCTTTTTCTTGCCTTTTTTTTTTTGCTTTTTTTTTCTTTTAACATGAGGAATATGAAAGCACACACTGAAGCTGGTCCTTGTTAGCAGGCCCATTTTCATCTCTTGAAACTCAAAGAGAGCAATTCCCTTGAAAACTGTCACAGCATTTTTGCAATCCATAAAGAGGAAGTTCAACAGCCTTAGGTCACTAATCATAGCTACAGTAGATACAGAGCATAAATTATGTCTTTCTATTTCACAGCAGTGAATCATGTATATTCTTTTATCTTAATTACTTGATTCTTTCCACAAATCGAATATTGCAGGCATGTTTGCAGCCAGGAGGGTGTAAACAGCTGCAGCTCCTTTCTCTAAAGTCATATTCCTCCCATTAATGTTCCTTCTTTTTTCTTTCCTGCAAGGTTCTGGGCAAACCTCATCCCAACCATTCCCTCCCATTTTCTTTTTCTATACAATTAACATACAGATGAAACATTTACTGCTGTTTCCACTGCAATTCCCCACAAACCACTGCTAAAGCTGTCAAGTGGCCTTAACTCCAATCAAGAATCTTCTCCATTTATGAAAGCACTGTTGTGTACCCCAAGCTGCAGATATTCTGGACAGTGGCCACTCCTGCATTTTTTAGTCACTTAACACAGTCCATGAAGTCATTACATGGAGTCACACAGACTTCCTAGGATCTTCATTCACTGGAAAGCCTCAGCTTTCCCAGTGTAATTAGGATATGGAGCAGAAAAGAGCAAGTGCAAGGACCTGGGTGGTGGTAGGCTGTTTGAAAAAAACCCTTCTGAATCAGACACCCCCAGGAATTCTTCCAGCTGCAAGCCACAGCAGAGGGGATGAATCTTTCCCCCCCTTTGTCATCAGTATGAAACAGGGCCAGCAACAGCACCTTTAAAATTCAGTGTTGTAAGGAACTAAATTGATTTTTCGACCTGCCAAAATCCTCAGACTGACTGGGACTAGTAATGAATCCACTTCAGGGAAATCTCAACCCTAAAAGAAAACATTCAGCTTTGCACAAATACTTAGCTGTGAAATCTGGACATGCAAGACCCAAAAGTTCAATAGCACTAGAGCTATGTCTGATATAAGAAGAAAGGAATTTGTAAGTAGAATAACCTTCTTTATGGCTTGTCAAACCTGATTTACCATGCCTTAGACTGCAGACTGCTGCATTGCTCCTAGGCTGATTCCAACACTTGTCCCAGCAAAGATCCTCTGTGCATCCTTAAGATGGAGACATCACCTTTACCCAGGGTTCTACAGTAAAACTACAACTGCTGTATTCTGTGGTAAAGCTCCCAAGGACTTCCAAAGAGCTCCCTGACATTGGGTTCAATTATTGTGCTGCTTTCACCTCTCTCCACTCTGACGTTTACTGACCTAAAAGAGGAAAAAAATTCAGCCAGAGCTGGCAACATCCACTTACCCAGACAATTACAAAGTGGATGAAGGCAGTCACAGAAAGCATCCTGAGAACCAGGAGAGATGGAACAGGACAACAAGATGAAGCAAGAATTGCTTTAGAGAACAACACAGCCTGTATATTTTCAAAAGTTTAAGATTTGCTGAGCACAAGTTTGTTTTAATATTTTGCATTGCTTTTAACCTTCAAAAGGTGCCAAGAAAGAAAACACTGGAAGGTCTAAAATTTAAAAAAACAAAACAAAACAAAACCAGAAGTTCAGCTAAGAAAAAAGATCAGGATACTTATGCACTACTAATTTAATTAGAGTTATTTTCTTTTTAAATTCCCTCTAATGGCCCAAAATGAACTCAGCCTGATTTAAAATCAATCACTTTAATCAAAATTACAAGTTCAAATTCTCCATGGATTAGTGTTCAGTGACTAGAGCATCAAAACCACACATCCATCACATCCCTACTTTTCACTTGTTTAAAGTCCCAAGCAGGGAAAAGAGGCAGTTACCTCATTTCAACCATGCACACCAATCTCTGGATCAGGCAGCCAGCCCTGAGCCCCACTTCTGCTCTGACACCCACCCCCTGCCTGCCTTCTGTACAAAAGAAAAAGGGAATTTGCAAAAGATTTGAAGCTGTCTTAGACAGACATGAGGTGGAGCTGACTTGGAGCATTTTCCCAAGTGGCTCATCCAGCCCCTGCTGTATCCAAAGGGAGATGTATCACCCTTCCTGCCACAGAACACATCCCAGGTCTCCAAAAAGCATCCATGCTATTTCCCCTTCCCTTGGACAACTGCTGGTGAGATGTTCATTGTGTTCTACACCTCTACACTGAGCATTTTATTGCCACAAAAACCCCAACATTACCACTGCCTTGAAGTGCAAGAGAAAGCCCCTCAGTAAGGTTGCCCTTTCCCTGCAAAAGGCAAGCAAGCAAATGGGGAGGGCTGGGGCACACACTAAAATTGAGTGACCACAGTGACATTTCACATCTGTAAGGAAAATCATTTTCAAAGCTGGAAAACAAATTTCTTTAATGAATTATCTTCACTGCTTATGAAGCATAACAATGGATCTTTGGAGACTTAGCACAGACACAAGAAATCTGACAGTGCTCAAGTACCCCCAAATGACCAGAGAGAAAATTTCAACTTCAATAATCCTAAAGGTCAGAAGCATTATTAAACATGACAGATGCCCTCACTATTCAACACTAGAGGACATGGCTAAATTTATTCTAACTCCATTTTCTCTTGCTACATGTAAAGCAGCTAATGTACCATTAAATATTTTTTTTTCCCTAAAAGCTAGAAATAACAATCTCTTTTCTCCACACTGAAGTTGACACTTACTGATTTATTTAGCAGTCAATTATCTCAGCACCAGGTGCAGGAAACAGCTAAGTTTACTTTGGGTAAGTAGGAGGAAACAAGAAAGTAGAAAAGTTTAAAAAAAACCAAAGTTGCTGGGAGGAAAAAAAAACCTAAAAATATGGCCAAGTCAAATATGAAGAGGGATGTTAATAAATTCTATGGTTCCTGTATCTACAGTCAAGCTATTGCTATTAAAGGTGTCCTCATGTACAACTGATACACCTCCCTCTTGATAACACAGAATGGGAATCTCTGTTTTCCTCCGCAGCCATGAGAGGTATATTCCTGGTTTTCCTCATTTTCTAAATATCTGCTTTTGTCCTTGGCTCACAGTCAGCTTGCAGGCTTGGTAATGGAATTTGCATCAACTGCTTCCTGCTTTCCCTTTTAAAAAATTAGGAGAAACAACACAACAGTCATTTTGCAAAAGGAGCACGGGATGTCACATTCTGTCCTATTTTTGTCCCCCCTGCAATTTTTAGAATTCCCTTTTTCGTTTCTGACAGAAGCTGCCTCTCAAAATAAAACAGCTTCACAATGCAGGGGAGCAATTTTCTGATTTAAAAGGAGCTGACAAACATCAGCAGCTCCCGTTCAGGCACTGCCCACCACGTTCTCTCCTTTGGACTCTGTGTCTAAGGGGGTGCACACAGCTGAGCATCTCAGCACCCCCAGCACTGCTCCCTGTGCCAACAGCTCTGCTGTCCCAGGGTAGGGCTCTTTGGAGGGGGTAAATCCTCAACAGCCTCCCAGACAAGCTTTCATTTTTCACCTGGCAAGAAGCCAGCAGTGAAAATTCCAATTCCTGGCTTTCTGAATGCCCAGTGGTGCCAAAAAACCAACGGGGTCATCGCATGAGAACAAAACCAAGCAGGAAAAAAAAAAACAAAAAACAAACCAAACCAAACCAAACCAAACAAGTGTATTATTCTGTGATTTGGTTTCTTCTGCAGCCCTTAAGGTTGGTCTGGATTCCAGTTGTAAAGATCTAAGGCATATGGAGGGGAATGCAGGACAAGCTAGAGTTCAGCCTTAAAATACACGAAGTCTTCATTTACAGCCATTTAATCCTTATTCTTAATGTTCCCATTTGCTTTAACCCCAATCATCAATATCCTCACGCTTTCCAAAAGACAATGATGTAATTGTGACAAAACATTGTAGCTCTGTATAAATCAATTTAGTTTCACTGGTGCCTTATCAAAGCTTCTCAGAGAAGGAAAACCAAACAGCCCACAAAAATGCTCAACATTCTTTACTTGACAAAATGATGCCAGGGATGAAGTTAGAGAACTCTTCCAGCATCCACTAGGTCTGCAGACAATGTCTTTCCACAGCCCTGTGCACTCAGGGGATGCCAGATATGCTGCTTTAGCTGCTCCAGAGTGGATGGTTTCTGCTCCTGCCTTCAGAAGATACACAACAAAATAAAAGGAACGTTGCTTTGTTTTCCGACCCAATTCAGTGAAACTCCACTCCCCGTAAATCCCCAGAGCAGCCTGATTCCTCTTTCCTCAGTTCTGAACTCTCCTCTGCAATACCTTGCTACTTTAACACACAACACACCAAAAGCAGGCAAATCAACCCAGTCTGTTGCTACAAAAAGAAATTCTTTTGTACACGGATGCGACAAGACCAAACCCTCCTGTGGACCCCAGCTCAGCATCTCTGAAAATTCAGAGTGTCACCTGGGGAAAAGTGAACAAGCAAACAAACAAACACCAACAAAAAAAATCTACAAAGCAGCATTGTAAAAAGGAAGAGAGTTATCAAAAAGGATTCATATGCATCTGCAATGATTTTAATACAAAATGCCCAGCAAATCTCCCTGCACTGCTGACAAATCACCAGCTGAGGTAAATCCCAGATAATGAAACATTGTAAGAAAGGCTCTATTTAATAATTTAGCCCCTGTCAAGGAGTTTGTATTGATTCTTGTTTTCAGCACAGGGAGAGAATGTTATCTTCAGCCTTACGGCTCAATGACAGCATCAGTGAATTTAATCACTGTGCAGCTCCTGCCATGCAATCCTTAAACTGTCACCTCTGATTCCTCATCACTCCTTGCCACCACTTTGTTCAAAGCCCCCTGTCCCCACATTTTCACCCTCATCTCCCACCCACACGTGCCCCACTGTAATCACAGAGGCATTTCAATCTGCTTCACATTAGACACAAAAGCCAATCTCATTTGCAGACTAAATTTTTTATTTTAAATAATTCAGCACTCCTTCAAATGTCTCCTTTGTCTCTCTCTTATTAGCAAGTCTGCTTCCTACCTTAGGAGCAAACTAAGCCTTGCTGAAGGGAACATTGAGCAATCAGGGGAGAGCAGTCCTAGGAAAGGTTTTGAGTAGAAAGAAAACCTTTCAGTCTTCTTGGCTGTAAAAAGGGAGATGAATCTGGAGAAGCGAAAATCTATATTAATCAGCATTTTTTTCCATGCAAAAAAGGAAAGGTCATGCTGCTTCTTAACTGCCCAGGAAAAATCAGCCATCAATTAATTCAGCTGCAGTTCAGGAACAGAACATCAATTCATATACAAACAGAATAAGGCTTTTAAATACATAAATGCTTCTGGCTACAAAAACCTCACCCAGACATTTGCATTCAAAAACACTACCTCCTGTAAAAGTGCAGAGAATAACAGATGTAATTTTAACACACTGGCAAAATGCAAGGCCATATGCAGGAAGACTGCAAAGGAGAGGAAACATATACTGCTTCATTTAGAAAAACATGTTTCTTTTCATTTTTCCTTTTTATTCCAGGTGAGATGCAATACTTTCCATTTTATAATCCTTTGGATCACAGTAAAATGATCCCACAGGCCCATACAGACAAGGTCATCATACACAGATTTTCTATTACAGGGCACTAGTGGCATTTCACAACTGTCTTTTTATGCACTTCTGCCTTTCCATCCAGACTATAAATTGTTACAAGGCCCTGGGGCAATCCAGCTGTACACTCCATTCAAATCAGGCTTCAAGGAGAAAGCACCACAGTCAAGATGCTTCAATCAAGTAAACATCCAGGCACAAAGGGCAACTGCATCACAATTCATAATGTTTTCTTTTGTACAGCAAATTCACCATTTTTCTGTTTTAAAGTTGCCTCTCTCATGTGCAGATTCAAAGGGAAACCTATTAGCATTTTAAAAGCGACAGCAAATTAAGTCAAAACATGATAAATCAGGAGCATGCTGCTGAAACCCATTTGCTGGTTGGGTTCTGTCTCTGGGAAAAAAAGAAAAAAAAAAAAAAAAAAGGAAAACCTTAAAAAGGGAATTTGAATTAATTTATCAAACACTGGAAATTCATACCAAGACAGGTCTAGCTGATAGGATTAGAGGGCAGCTTTGCAAGATGTGCTGTATTTGTATAAATTAACTTGTATTATGGTCAGAGATATCCTGATATTACCAACAGTTGCCCTCAATGCTGGGGAACCAAATCTTCTGCTCTCCTCAGCCTGCCCTGATACAAGAACTAAAACAACTCATGAAGGGAATAACCAAGGTCTGGAGCACCACAGCAACAAAACACAGGACAGGAACAGAGAGAGATTATAAAGACATGAACAGTAAGCTTCATCACCAGGATGTTTTATGGCCATGGGTGAAGTGCAGTTGTTGGTCAGGAAAGCAGAAGAGCTGTTCCTCTAGCATAATTTTTAGTAGAACTGATTCATCTTAATGGCAGGGGAAACTCATGATGGAAGTGCACTAATGAAAGCACAAAAAGCACAAAAAGCACCTTTCCAGCTGCCCTAATTGCTGGAACTGCAGAGGACATGCCTAGGGAAACAATAACTGCTTTCTCCAAGTCACAGGATCTAGACACTAAAACACAAAGCTGCACTGAAATGGTTTGTCACATCTGCTTGTGGAGTAGTTTGGCTTCATCAGGATTTAAGACCTTACTGGGTAAAGGAAGTTAAACTTCAGGTTTCTCTAAGATGACAGAATCGTTCTCAAAGCCTCAGCCCCAGAATGACCCTCAGGACCTTTCACTCAAGGCAGCACGTGTCCATCAGACATGATTTACTTTGGCATTTGAAACTTTTCTTTGTAAAAAAAGCAAGCTTGCATTTCTTGTTCTTATCAGTAAAAATCCCACCAACTCCTATACCTGAACTGCACCTGGTACAACAGAAGTAGAGGGCAAGACTCACATTCAGCCAAAACTTCTTAATTTATGACAACCAACAGCATAATGTACTTGATTAGCAGGAGACATTTCAAAGCTGCTGAATTTAACTTCCCTGCTTCACTTGACAGATTTAGCTGAAGGCAAAACAAGACTGTTTTTCTGTTGGTATCTCACACTAGAAAAGAAATCAAGTGTCCTTTCCACTGTACAGCTTTCCTTTCCCAAAACAGTAAAACCAACAGTGACAAAACACTGAAGATTCATTTTTCCAGTATAATCAGCATCAAGGGTTTTGTTTTGTAATTTTTACAGGTTCCTAGCTATGCATTAGGACAGTGGGGAAAAAAAAATTGACTTCAATTAACTCACTCAAAGCAGGCAAAGGTAAGCATAAAGCAATGATACTATTTCCATGTGACAAATTGCCAGCAAGCCTGATGTCATATCCTCTGTCAAAAAAAAAAAAAAAAAAAAAGTGAAGGTATTAAAGCATACTGCAACACACTTCCCACATAGTTTTGCAAACAGCTTTAATGTGTTGTAGGAGACCAATGCTGACACCAGAAGCTTCAGCTTTTGTTGTTAATACCCTGAGCAATTAATGTAACTCAGCAGGAAGGGACTGCCCAGAATGGCAACGATGCCATTGTCATTCCAGTCAGACACAAAAGCACCTGCTAGTGGGCCAGAGCAGTACAACTGTGGCTTAACCTGCTGCTAGAACCTGTTAACTACAAACCCAAAGTGAAAAGAAATAAATAAATGAATGAATTAATGAATAAATAAATAAATAGGAGGGAAGGGAAAGAGCACGTGCTCAGGAGTGCCAAGCACTACTATGGACACCAAACTTAAGAGAAGTCTACAGATTCTGAGTGTGGTCTCACAAAATCAACTTCTAAGGAGTAAAATGCAAGACTTCAATAAAACTTGGAAGATATATATTCTGAAAGGAACAGACAGTGGGTGATTTATGCCTGCAGACTATAAAAGGAGGATGGTTTATGACATGTGCAAAGCTTCCATAAACCAACAACACTGAGATTCCATAAACTGACAACAGTGAGACGATCAGCAGTAACAGTCCTTTGCCAAATATCCTGCTCACCCTACCCAAAACCCTGCAAAGCCCAAAGCAAGCCCAGACACCCCTTGGGTCAGGATCAGGAGGTTCCTGCCCTGTGCTGAGCCAGAACCAAGTGGCTCCTGTCCAGCTAGAGCACCCTGGGAAGGGACAGGGTTTGAGTCAAGTACAAAAGCACTCCTGAATGTTCTTTTGTGTTTTTCCAACTCAATACAGACTTGTCATGGTGCTCTTTGCATCTCCAACTGTCACACAGAGTCACACAGTGATGCTACGGAGAGCCAGAGGTGAAGGCAAAGCCAAGTTGAACTTTCCAGGAAAAACTTCACTTACCAAAAACCACTCAAACCAAAGGGACTTTCTGTGGATCACAAAACTGTATGATGCAGAGAGACCACATCAGCCTGGACTCTGCAGCCCTGTAACTAAATCTAAACCAAAAGCCAGATCCCTGTCTGAGCAGCAAACCAGAAACTACGGTTCAGAAGCCAAAGATTTACTCAGAAGGAGCAAGGAGCTACAGAAAAATACAGACTAAGGAATATTGCCATCTCACTGGAGAGCAGGACGGGGAAAAGGAGGAGATGTGAAAGTTTTCCTTACCAGTTTGAAGTCTTGAATGCTGCAGATGAAATACGGGGTATTCGGCCGGCGGCTTTCAATATATACGCAATCTTGAAAAAAACAAGATTTTACAATAATGGAGATTAACTTCTGTACCTCCAAGAAACAACATGAAAACAGGATAAATCAAAACAGCTTAAGCTTAGAAAAAGCCACCATTTCATTTGCATACCATGTAATTTATTCCAAGTGTGGTGTAAAACCAGAAGTGAGATGCTTTATGATTTTAACAAGGGAATTAACTGGATCAAAAATAACTTTTAATTGAAAAGACATTTTGCTGGAAAAACAAAAGGAAGTCACATAAGACCCTTCAGAATTTACTTAATAAAAATGACCAGGTCACAACCTATGAACCAGATCAAAATAAGAGACAGGAAACTGATCTTTTGTTGTTAGCTTGCTAATAAGACCCCAGCACTGACTTATTTTCTCTTCTAATTGTGAAGAAAACCAATCACAGATGAAATGCAGCAAACTAAATCAGATTTACCTCTTAGATGGAATGGGCTTTTTCAAATTACATTTGGCATAATACAAACAGAGTAATTATTTGTTGTTTGCTTTGGCCAACTGGTCTCAACAAGGTTGCTACAAAATAAGGTCTGTTGTATTAAAAACAGTCTCTCCAATACCCACAACAAAAGCAGTGCCTTGGAACAGAATTACAGCAAGGATGGGACCTGATTAATGATAATGACCTTAGAAATTAGAAAATTCACACACAGCTTGCTAGAAGGCAGAGATGCTACTCCCAAAGGAAAACAAATATTTAAAGTACAGTCATTGTGTGCTTTTATATTCAGCTAGGAACTGCTATTCAAAAGACAGAAGACACAAAGAACATCAGCTCCTTTATGAATGATTCTCCATGGACCTATTTCTATTGCTAGAGAAAAATTTGGAAGTTTTCTAAGACACATTCCAGCACACAACTAACACCCTGCTTCATCTCTTGTAAAATCTGCAAGTTCTTCGAGGCAATCATTTACCAGCTCTTGTTCCTAAGGAAGCATTGCTATTGTTTACAGAAATAAAACATCTTCCTCATGAAAGGAGGAAAAAAAAACCCCCTTCATTAATCATTTGAAATGCAACCTGTCCTCTGGAATTACCTTACCTCTGAGAGCTAACTCAAAGATTATTTAAAAGAAAGAAACAGCAGCCAATTAGCAGGGATTCCTTAGGACTATCAAAAGTGCAGCAAGAGGCAGAGTAGTTACATCAACCAAGCTGAAAAAAAACTCAGGCACTTCAAATCTGTACCACTTCAGTGACAATATGCCAGAATTACATGGTTGTGCACCTGATTTTCCATGTGGCAGCAGTGTCTATGCTGTTCTAACAAGAGACAGAGGCACAGCATCCACCTTCATTCAGGTCAGGTAACTGATGCTCCACCAGCAATCCCAGCTTTAGATGCACTGGGAACCTCTCCCCAAATTCTGCACTGCTTGGTGCAGCCAGGCAGGTCAGGAAGTGCTGCTTTTGGCTGCAACATGGTTGGTCAGAGTAGTTACCACTGGATTATGCTAGCATCCTACAAAAAAACCCACTATTTTCATTTTAGAGGCAAGAAAGCATAGCCTGAAGAAGTCAGATGATGGGCCAGGATTTCAGGGAGTTTAATTCATCTATTTAACCATATCAAAATATTCCTGCCTCATTTTGTTACCCCAGACTTCCTTGGCTCATCTTTCCATTTACTCAGCCCTGTACTCACTCAGACCACCTGCTCAGTATCCAAGGTGAATCATCCACATCCCACTTCTTCCTGGGAAGTTTCTCAGGATTCACTGAGGGTACAGGTATAAAAGAGGTACAAGACTTCAGCTACAGGAAACAACCAGAACTTCACAGGTGGATTTTTAAATACCTGTTTTGCAAGCCTTGGTTTCAGAGCACTACCAGGCAGCAGAGAATAAACAGCTAAAACTCCCTCTGAAATGGTTGACACAAAGAAAGAGAATCTCCCATCTACTATGGATAAAGCAAACATGTTGACTCCCTAGGATACAGCATTTAAGTAAGGCACTGCTGGCTGCCTGCCAAGATTTAAAACAAAGATGACATCCCAGTTAAGATGTCTCCAAAGCAGTCGAGGCCACACAGATAAGAAAACAGGTTTATCCATGCACAAAGCAATGTCATGGATGCTAGGAACTGGAAAAATGCCAAAAGGAGAACATTTACGGATCTATCCAACATCAGTCACTCAAAACTCACCATAAAAAGCAATTACTTTCCTTTACCAGGAACTCAGAAGACCAATCCATTATTCTGAAGAACAGCTTCAACGTGGACCCAAGCAATAAAGAAAAAATAGGTATCTTTTTGTTGTTCTTGTGATGCAACAAACCTGAGTGGGTAAGATTTACACCCATAAAAAAAATACAGAATTGCCCCTCTTCATCCTTAGCACGTGGCAATGTGCTATTGCACCCTTTTTTCCCACTGATCACATACTTCTGGATCACTTTTATCTCTGGAAGGCTGCAGAGAATTTCTGCCTGGGCTTTGACAACCCAGGTCAATTCTCCTCACTACTGCTCAGGCTGTGTCCAAGCACCTATAGCCACAACTAGAAAAAGCAGCACCATTTGTCATAAAGAAACAGCTAAAAAAAACCCTTAAAAATAAAGATGCTTCTCACACAGACAAGTTTCCTTGCCTCTGAATTCTTTCCCTGATCAGCAGGTTTATATAAACAGAATGACATGTACTCTCTTCATGCTAAATGAAGTCTGAAGCCTGAGGCTGTTTGTCAGCCTCAAACACAATGAACCCACTCACCCTTCAGACACCTGAAAGAAATTCTGGTCAGTTCTCCATCTATTATTCTAGAAAGGAATTCACAACCCAGGCGTGTTTCAGACAGCTATTTGCTCCTGCAATTTTAATATTCATTTCTACTAACCTTAACATTCAATTCTTTCCACTCAAAAAGCCCAAAATAGTAATAAAAAAGGAAAATAAAACTGACCGTAAATTTCCTATTTTAACCATGTCAGCACTAGAATGGGCTCAGTGCCACATCCTCTGAACTTGCTCTGTGGTGATGCAATTCCAAACCCCCTGGTTTTCATATAAATACTGTCCAATACTCAAAATGTTACTCATCCCACTACTGGGAATTATGGACTGAAAATAGAGCAAGGAGAAACTGGTGCTCTGAACATCCTTTCACACTTAACAAAGAATAAGTTGATTTCTTTTACTGAAGGACAGTCACCCTCACATCATCCTGCTTTGACAAGTAAGAAAGAGCAAGAAAACAAGTAACCACACAGGAAACAGGGTTGCTATAAATTCACACTCTGGCTTTCTTCACAGCAAGATAACACCCACGTGTCAGCTTCCATGGGCCACCTCAGACACATGAACCCTCTCATCTGTTACACCACAGAGTTTACTGGTGACAAACCAGCAAGCTCACCAATGGAAGAAATAAAATACAAATAAAAGGGCTTTCCATACACTTTGCCACGACGGTGGTAAAATAAGAGCATAGAAATCTGAAGTTCCCTGCACAGCTGAGTGGAATTCACTGCCAGTCTCCAGCCAGAGCCTTTGCTTACTTTCCTATTTCGTGTAAAACGTCCCACTGGAGATGAAGAATTTCTCTGACACATGGTACAGAGTCATTATGCCTTTGGACCTGTGATATGCACCAGATGTGCCCTAGTTCTGAAGGGTTACATTAATATTCCCACAGTGAAAGCTGCTTTTAAAACTAAAGCTTCAATACATGGACTTAAAGACCTTTTGGTAAAAAAACAAAACAAAACAAAACACTTTTCCAAACACAAGAACCTTTATCAGCTAAAAACCTGTGATTTATGTAGAAACTATCTTCCCTATTAGAAGACATAACTTGACTTTTATGTTTCACTTAATGTGTCAACACTGGCATCCCCCAAGCAGCCAAGCTGGAGGCTCTCTGCACAGCACCACACTGCCACAGGAATGCTATTCCTTGAAAGCTGGTGTCAAGGATTTGTCTACAACCCCCTGCTATCATTCCAGCAGTCCCCAGCTCAGACCTCACAGTGCAGCTGTAAGCAGCCACAGTTCCAACACACACTGCCCAGTTTTGACATCCCAGCATCTTACTGGGTTACAGATGCTTTCCCTCATTTTGCAAAAAACACACACCAACATTTGGGGGGGGGGGGTTTGGGTTTTTTTGT
>JAAWXA010000067.1:948323-977923 GCA_038090715.1 Florisuga fusca
GGTTTTTTAAAAGAAAAAAAACCACACCAACCACTTCTTAACTATTTCAATACAATTTGGGGAAGCTCAGACTCCAGCTCATCCACCCACTCTTCCCTTGTCCCAACCAACCAGACAAATCACCAGGCTGCTGTAATCAGCAATAAAACATGCTCTATATTCAACCAGTCAATCAGTGTGCTGAAAACCCTGCCTCAGGTGTACTTTTCCCTGCAGCAGACATGTTCACTCCTGTTCCACATCCACCACTTCCAACTTAAAGCAGAGAGACAGCCCTTCTCCCAAGACTCTCATTAAGTCTACAGATTCAGTTGCACCCCAGTAGAAATTCACATGATGAAGATGGATCTTGGTTTTTTTATCCATATGATAAAAAATTGTAAAAGAAACAGAGTCCATAGAAGCCCTGTGAAATAGGTTTGTTTCATCAGAACCATCCTGGACTTTAAAAAAAGGGAAAGAAAAAAAAAAATCCAGCTCTTTGGGAGGCAGAGTTTTATTTATAGACTTTACAGAGAAAATAAATAAGGACATAAGAGACACTCTCTTTACCTGTGTGTATATATATTAATATATCCTGAATACAAGTTGTGGAATAGGCAAATAATTGAAGGATATTTACAACCCAGAACTAAAAAGCTATTTACATTCCTCCATTCCAGTGTCTAAAATTAAAAGGCTTTGTTGTCCCAGTGCCCTCTGCCAGGCAGTGAAGAAGCACAATCAGGCAATTCTGAACTCTTCTCCAGAAATATCTCTTCCCAAGCCAAAACCAGTGGGAGCCCCAAGCAGCAGGCTCTTCATTTCAGTGTCTCGGGTACTTAAAATTAAATACCACAATCCTTCACCACCACCACCACCCAGAAGAGTTCCGTGATTAAGAGCATGATATTAGCAGTTCCAGATCATTAGTAACCAAGTGGTGCCTTTTAAAGGATCAGAAAAATATTTGCAACGTTCCGTGAATTCCAAATGTTAAAATCTGAATTCCTGTATTGCAAAGACAGGAAAAAAATCACCAAACCCTTGCAAAACAAAGGTCAATAACAGGAACAGAGCTCTACCTACAGCAATACATTTGGCATGATGGTTCAGTACAAATGTAGAAACACAGGGAGGAATGCACAGGGAATGACAAACACATGGTTTTAACTAGAAAAATATTACCACTGACAGGTAGGGAGCTATACAGTTGCCTCTTCCCCCCATATGGCTGACAACAAACAAATTGCCAGTCTGATCTTTTAGTGTTGCTTCCTGCTGAGCAGATTTCAAGCAACACTGCTGGCTCCTTGTCAGAAAACAATGTGCTAGAGCCCTGCTCTGCAATAAACGGTTCAACCAATTTACTGTGTTCATTTGAAACTCACAGGAGTATTCCCAGTGCCTGGACTATAGTTCTTATTTGGCAAATGATTTTATTATAAACTGGTATCATAGCGAATCCATTTTCTTTAAGGGGCTTTGCTGCTGTTTAATGGACTGTCAGGATAATTTAGATTTCATCTATTTAAACTCATTCAAGCCTGGCTCCTGATTGTACAATAAATGGAACATATTTCTATTCAACAAAATTAATGACAGCTAATTGCAGTCCGCAGTTCTCAATTTTATAAAAGCAACTGTTCTGCACTTCAGGCACCCAGCTACACCATTTCCCACCCCAATTATTGTTCTGCACTTTTCATGCATGTCCACAAGAAACACCACACAGTTGTTCTTTGCCAGATACATCCAGAAATACTTCTGTTAACAATTTTGGTACAGACCAAACATTTTCTTACAGCAAGCAGTGTTACCAACTTCTGCCAGAGGTGCAGCATTTGCTGGAAATGCTTCTCACCAATATTTTACAGGTGCCCACATGGTCACTGGTCACTCAAGCCTGAACTGGATGCATTTCAATAGCTCTGCATGGACTTCATTTCTGAAGTTCAGTGGAAGACAGACAGGCACCACCAGATACCACACCACTACCTCACCTCACTTTTTAGATAGCCTTAAATTCTTTTCCATCCAAAAAACCCAATATGCAAATTTAGCCACACTTGAAGAAACCAGACACAGGTTTAATACCTTCAATACCAGCATTAATAATAAGCCTTAAGAAATCAATAGAAGATATTCTCACAGCCTACATAAAATCAACTCTCTCTGCAACATCTTTTGAATATAAGTGCATGCAGTTGGCCAAGACACAAAAAACCTGAAGACATTTAGGGATCAGGAGTCTGGAACCAGTTGAGATAACACTCAATCTTTCTTCTCATGCACTTCCAACAGCTTTTGTTTCCCAGGTTTTGGTAAGGAGTCAGTGGTGATATGAGGAACACTGAAAAGAATACAGAGCTGGCCCATGAGGCTGCACTTCATGTGCCAACTGGCATTTGTATGACCTGCAGTTCTTCTATTGGACCATGCAGAACCATAACTCCATGCTCTAAGAGGCAAAACAAGCACAAGAAGAGAAAACTTGTCTATTCCCAAGCCCATCAAACATACCAAATGGTTGCTTCACTCCTCTCCCTTAGCTACCCTTTTGATAATTCAAGTGGAAGACACAGCAATGCCTCATCAAAACATGGATGTGTTTTACTTGTGTAGACCTCAACTAGAAAAAGAAACAACAGCCAGTACTATTTCCCCAGTAACTGGCCCATCACTTCATCGGCCAGATTACACAACAGGCTCATGAGTAACCCACTTCATAAGTTATCTGTGCAAACCTGAAGAGAAACACACATTCAGGTGGGGAAAACTATGTGTCACCTGGGTGAGGACGATTTTCACACAATGCTGTATTTCAAGTACTGCAGTAGAGCCTGTAGAGTACTTGCCTTAGAGCCTGCTGGGATGCAAATACAGACACTCCCACCAAGTAAACTCATGGGATATTCTCCTTGGTGTCTGCTAGACTGATACTTACCTACCTAAAAATACCCAGCAGCACTGAAAAATCCCCTTTATTTTAAAGAACAAAAAAAAAGAAACCAAGTGTGTTTATGAAACAAAATATTTTCTTATTTTTTATCCTTATTACCAATGGTTATCCTGAATTTTCAGCTAGAGCTGTTGTAGACACACCAAAAAAAAAAAAAAATCATGTCAACAAGTTGTTCATGTAAAATTCCTCATTCATCCTACAGCAGCTCCAAACCCTCACAGCTTTACAAGGTATTTTTATTTTGCATGACAGGCTTCTCAGAGAAGATGTTAGGAAGTTCATTTAATACACAGCATACGTTCATTACTTTTAGCAATGCCTCTTTAGAGCAGTCAGTGCTAGCCCACCTTTTTTTTAGTGAACCCCATTTTGTCAGGATGGAACACAGGGGGATGACTCACAGCTAAAATATTAACAATAACCTTAGAAAGCTTTATCTACAATTCTCCTCTTGCACAATTGATCTGTTTGGAAAACACTATCACAACTCCATGTACTAATAGGAATAAGTACCAGTTAGCCCAGCCCTGGCTATGACACGTTCCCAGTCCCAGACATCTGACCCCCACCCCATGGCACACTCACCTCCTCCTCCAGGATTTACACACAACAAAGCCAGAGGAATCCATTTGCTGTACCAACCTTGATCTGCACTTAAGACTCCATCTGTCAAGCCCCAGCAGCTGTCCCCATGCAGAGCAATGCTTGCCATGGTAAAGAGTAAACATGAACTCAGTAAATGCAGTGGGTTTTTCTTCCCCCCCCTCATTTGTCTCATGCTTTCTGCTTATGTGAACAGCACACACACAGAAAATTAGCTACCTGCAGGTAAGTAGTCAACACATTGTCATGTAATCTGATTTCTTTGACACAGTATTACCTACCCACCTGATCTTTCTAAACCACACTTTCTGTAAAATTTTAAATGCGAAGAATAAAAACTAATTACAGTTGCTGTTCTATCCCATAGTACAGAACAATAACAAGAAAAGTGTCAGCTGCACACAGAAAGAGTTCTCCACAGACTTCAATCAACTTCAAAGAAATACTTCTGTGCTGCTTTTTTTTTTCCCCCCCCTCATTTTTAAATGCTTTTATGCATTTTGTTAATCCTCAGTACGTGTTTTAAGACTCAGGTACTAATCCAAGCCTTCTCTGGGCTTTTTTTTTTTTTTTTTCCCCCTTTGCTTTAATTACTAAAGGAGGAAAGGGTAAAGGTATTTATTTCCATTGAAATAAATCTTTTAAAAAACCTTCTTCTTCTGAAAACAAGATTGTTCCAAGTTTTTCTCACCACTATCCACATGTGCAGAAAGGTTGAATGCAGCACTGGGAAGTGTGAAAAATAAGAAAACTCCTCTCAGTGGGTGAAGCAGCACAGCTCCTGAGGTTATTCCTTTTCACAGCAGCCAAAGGTCTACCACGACCTGATGATTCCAGTGATGCAGCATCAGGATGGTACCAGACTTCCAAATGAAGATGGCAACACCAAGTGCATCATTTTAGAGCACACCCTTCTTTCAGCTACCAAGCTTCTGAGGGAGGAGAAGGCCACACATGTGAAAATCCCCATCTTTGTGACAAACTCAGGCAACCCACACAACGTGGAGAGAACACAGCCTGCCCCAAGACCTCTGAAAATTCACATGCACAGCTGAAAAAATAATTTCATTGCATTTCTTCCTTCTGCCCAAGCATAAAATACAAATTTTAAAACTTCCCAGAACAGAATTAACTTTTTTTTTTCCCCAAAATGACTCCTCAACAGCCTGAAAAACACTTGCCAGCACTTCAAGTTTTATGGGAAAAAGAAAATCATGCTTACATTGTATGTATTTTTATCCTTAATTCTGGCAAGGCCAGCTTTCTCAGCTGGTAAAGCTGTCAGAATAAATAGAAGGCAGCATCTAGAAGAATGACAAGCACATGGGTCACATCAAACACAAGCCAATCACTGTCAGATTGGGAGCCAGATTCCTGCATTTCCATTTCCCCACCATTCAACCCAAATACCAGTGTACCACTGATTAACTATGTAAATGGAAGGAGGAAGCACTTTTGGTTTATTTATGTGTTTTTTGTATAGCTGATGGAGGCTTCTAGATTAAAACAACCATTCCAGCTATTTTCTCAGTTACAACAATGCAAAGCAGGTGTTGGAATACTTCTAATAAAAGCAACATTTAACAACTCATTATACCAGCAAAAACTAAAGCTTAGAAATGCAGGAGCCCTAATCCTTGCTTGCTAAACCAAACTGACTGTGGATTTTAAGACAGGTAAAAGGAACCACAGTCTGTCTAGATGTTAGGGAAATGTAATTCCAGTTTTGCTGGGATGAGAACTCCACCTTTGCCATCAGCCCTGCAGATGCACACAAAGATACCCCACAACCTTCTGCCATTTGCTCATTGTGACACTGCAACAAGCCAACACCTCCAGGTCTCAAACCTGAAGGCTGCAAACTCTTCCAGAGCTTCTGAAGTGCTCCCTTTGAAAAATGGCCACATACTCCATAATCCCAGAATGGATCAAAGTGAAATGTATGTAAGATCTCACTTTGATACGTTTGGTGACCACTGAGCAGCAGTATTTCACAAGAGTGCAGCTGACCTGCAAATTCAGTCTCTCTCCTTCCTCTGATGCATGTCCAGATAATAGCTTGTGGGGTCATGGTACCTCCTAAACAGCACTTGGGGACAGAAATCTAACAAAATTTTAAAGGGACATCAACCTATAAATCCAGAAAAGTTATTTCTCAGCTCGAGTTCCATTTTCCAATAGCAATCTCTCACTTTCATTCTAGTGGCATCGATTTCCCATACTTTCATAGAAGAAAAAAGCACAACTAAACCAGAAAGTCCAGCAACTCCCCCCAACAGTGATTTCCTGAGACATCACTGAGTGGCAAAAGAATCACATGCCTATTTTTCAGTACATTAAGGCAGATGCTTCAGCATCCACATAAAGCAAACTCTGCCTCTTTCCCTGCACAGGATCAAACTGCACTTCCCATACCTAACACTGCATCTCCTCTTCCAGCTTCACACAGATCTTAAAACACCACCAAAGAGCCTCTCAAGTAAGCTATTCCAAAGCAATTTGCTGGAAAATGATGGAGTCCTATAATGCCCTGCTCTCCCTGCAGAAGCATTTCACCTTGTGTCACCTCATGTTGATTCCTCTTGCTGATGTGCTGTTTATATAGCTACTGATGTCACTGTAGAAACAGATCCTCATAAATCCTTTTAATTCCTGCAGATCCTTTTAAATGTTTCTACATAGGCAGCACAAACAACATTGTCCTCATCTCCAGGTGATATATCACATTTTCCTAAGGCTCCAAATCAACTTACACTTCATCCAGCAATGTTTTTTTTGATCCAACACTCGAGGTGCCACAGTGATGACATTACAGCACTCTGCTCAGCAGCAACAATATACTCAGTATTAAGTTCTGGGGCTCTAATATAGTAATATCCCTTCCTGACAGGCTGACAGACTGAGGGTGAGAGGACAGGGACCACACAGCTTCCTCCAGCACCAAAGGTCTGCAAGAATTCAGTGACCAAGGCAGAGAGCAACGAAAGCATTCACACACCCAACTATTATTTTGAGGCAGTTATTCCCACCACATACTCTTTCTGGACTCTTAATCCACTTACTAAGATGCTGAAAAGAAAATCTCCATGTTCAAGGACAAGCTGTATACACACAAAAAAAATCTCTCCTTATGTCAGATCTTGGGAAGACCTGAGCCATGTTGTTGCCCTTTTTCATCTTTAATTACATTGGGCAGAAATTTGAGTTACAACAGCACTGTTTGTTTTCCATCCCATAGCTGCCTCTTCCAGCTAAGTCATACTTAACCAAGTATTAAAAGCAGAACCTACACAAAAGCTGCTGTTACTCAACAGTGTTTGGAGTAGCAGAGCACTTGGAAAAAACCTGGGCAGCTGTTCCAAAAGCACCTTGGTTCAGGACAATACACTGACAGCCCTTTGACTGACAGGAGGGTCTTCTATACAGAAAACCCCACACAGAGACCAATTGTCTAACCCAAACAACAGATGCAGTTACAAAGTCTGGTTTGCACAGCAGAGTATCAAAGTATTCAAATTGACTTACAGTCTGGCAATCAAAAAGAAAAAAAAAACAACACCAAAAAAGCAGAGCTGCAAAAAAACATACTGCAAAACAAGACCATCAGTTTGAGAGCACACCCAATTAGGAGCCATGTGTTCAGCATATTGCCTGTGCACACAAATTGTATGGGAAATCAAGGTTTCAGCAAACCCTGCTCTAGTTTGGCAAAAGCCAGCAGGATAGAAGGGCCTCAATCTGCACTAAAAGTAAAAGGAAATTCAATGTTAAATAATTAAAGACTAAAAGGAAAAAAAAAATAAATCTCAGTCTTGATATAAATAGCTTATAGTATCATTATGTTATGCTAAGGAATCTATAAGCAAATCTGAAATACACCTTGTACAAGAAAAATTAGCTACCCACGGTCATTATTTTGACAAAAGCAAGGCAAGAAGTCCAAGGGAAAAAAAGGAAAGAAAAACCAAACCAAATCAGATTACACTTGGAAGGAAATGGGAGGGAGGTTGTGGAAACTGAGAGGACAGATGGGGACGTGGGCCAACAAGCTTTTAGGGTAGGGCTGTGTGATTTCCAACATAGCAGAGAAGATGAATTGTACAGCATTGTCTGAGCTTTACTCAATAAATCTTAATAAATGGTTTAAAGCTCTGCATACATTCTTTGTATCAATGCAAATTAAGACCAGTATTTCTATAGGAATAATACAGAGTATCCTTTAATTTGAACAAAATAGCTGGCAGTAGCCACAGTTTAGATCTTGAAACCTTACATGAGACCCTAAAAACCTTTTGGCAGTAATTTAGTGGCACATCCAAGACATCCAGAGTTCATGGCAAGCTTCTGCTTCTGTCCCGGAAATGTCTGAGATTCTTGCTGATGCTGGCACTGATATGGACCAGTAGCTAAGCTGCCAGGCTTAGGCATTAGCTATTAATTACAGGTGTGAAATCAATGGCATAATAGGTCTGAGACTTTCAGTCATCTGAATTATATTTCATGAACAGAAGAAAGGAGAGGAGCTCTCTAAAAAAAAAAAAAAATCATATATTCACATGAAAAGCTGCCAGAAAGGTTAGAAAATTTCTTCATGCCACCTAGACAAATCTCTGGCTGGGATCAGGTCTCATTTTGAAGCTGGAACTAAGTACTCAGTGCTTTATCTAATTTAGTTTTGAAGTTCCCAGGGACAGAGATTCCATATGATACTGAAAAATTCCTGCAGTAGAAAGAAAAAAAGGTGGGGTGTTTTGGGGTTAGCTCCTCTTTGGAAAAGAGGAAAAAAGTTCATTCCAGCAAACCAGATATTACCAGATAGAGTCAATGACTTCTGCACACACATCTCTCTTTGTCTGCAGTTGAACTGTGGTGATCTGCCCCTAGGACAATGATCATTTAAATTAGCAGAGAGAACATTGTGCTCTCTGCTGCAGCCACCTAACTGGTAGCTCTGATGCACAACTGCTTGCAAAGGAAACAGAAGGATTTCTTACCTCCAGGCCTGTACACAACATCATCCTCGGTGATGAAGGACGTTATCTCCCCGTTGTCTGTTCTCTCGTAACGGGATTTCTTCTTGGGTGGTTTCTTTTTGCTTTTCTTGGTGGACTCCTCCGTGGTGGCACTGTTGTTGTCATTGTCCTCATCTTCACTGTGGTCACTCTCTGCATAATTCTTGGCACCTCCTTCCAAGGTACAGCTCCGGCGAGGACGGGAGTTCTCACTCTCCCTCACCTTCTCTCTCTTGTCTCGCTCCTTATCCCGGTCTCTATCCCTGTCCTTCTCTTTGTCTTTGTCTTTTTCTTTGTCTGCTGTCATGATTCGCCAGGTGCCTTCTTCTGTCCTCTCACGGCTGGGCCTCCGTGAAAGGTAGACAGTGAGCCTGGGCTTCAGTCTTCTGAATTTCTCACTCAAATCCAGGAAAAATTCAACCACTCAACAACCCCAGCGTTTTAAAAAGGTTCTTGAAGGAGGGAAAAAGAAGGGGGGGGGGGAAAAAAAGCCATGTTAATATGCAAAATTCCTTCCATTTCTCAAAACACAAATTACACCCAAAGAAAACCCCAGATCCTAAAGCACTGCAGTGTGGAAAATGCAAAGCAGCAAAATACAAGGCAGGCTCTTGAAGCATTTGTAGAAGTGGTCACTTGTGAAGTGACTCTAAAACGCTTGCCACTATCTCCCATCCTCCAAAAGATCTCAACTCCTTAAAAAAAAAATCTTTTGTTCACTACAGAACTAGAACAACTTCTTAAATAGGAAGTGCTCACTGAGAACACACATCACTTACACCTGACACTGAGTGGGAAGCATGCAAGTGAAACAAAAACATCTGGGAAGGGAGAAGTTTGAGACAGAAGAGACTACAACCTTTTTTCTTGAAGCACATCAAAAAGTTCAGCAAAGGCTGTGCTGTCTGACATCTCAACACCACCAGTAACTGATGCCCTAACAAAGATGGTACAGAGTAAAGAAAGCCATCTGCCACCTCCAGGGCAATCTGTCAGGAAGTCTTCTCCTACCCTGCTCTTCCAAAAATAGAGCTAACCTGTAATCCACAGATTACAGGAACCAATTAACTGAAACCAAACCACAGTGGCTACACATGCACTAATAAATTCTGCTTCTCCATATAGATAAAAAGCCCTTTCACGCATGCTTTACCAGTAACAGAGCAGAGGGAGATGGATTTTATTACTCATCACCTTCACACATTCAGTTTCCTGCTGGGGAACAGGAAGGGAAGAGAGAATCCTGTGGTTTTATGTCCCCAATCATTTCATCAATACAATTAACATGAACCGTATCTTTTTCTTCCTTCAATGCAAGTTTATATTCTAAAAACTGAACTTGAGTGTTACAAGAGTATTTGGCAAGCTTGGACCTATAGGTCAGGAGCCTCAAATCACAGCCAAGTGCAGGGAGCAGTTGTTACAGTCATGGTCTAACCCTGATGGCAGCCAAGCATCATTCAGCTGCTCACTAACACTCCTCCAGCACCCAAAAACTGGGGTCTGGATTGATGCCCCACTAGTTGACCAGTTCAGGATAAAGCTGAATTTCCCCACACCCAAATTCCTAGGTTTTCAGGATGCTATTATATGGTGCAACTTGAAATTAGTCCATTGGGTGAAATGCTATAGAGGGCAAGGTCAAGGACCCCACAAGATGGAATGTTCACACATTAAGCATCTGAAAAGACATTAGAGAAGGAAAAAGGCCATTTTGATTTTTTAAGAAGTCAGCTGAGCAGTCAGTCATCGTGTTTGAAATTCCTTCACTCTTACATGAATCTCAGGCACTGATATTCTTGTCAATGTTGACTACTATTCCCAGCAATGGAAATAACCAGAGAGAGACAAATTGCTTTTGCTGATACAATTCAGGCTGTGGCTTGAATCTCTCAGGCATTTCCCGAATGAACCAATCACCCAGGTAGGAAATGATTCTATTTTCTTTCCCCTTTACAGCAGCTGCCATCATTCTGATAACACACCAGGGGAATCCAATGGAACTCCAGTAGAGACCACTACAATGAACCTGTCAGTCACCAGAGAAGTTGCAGATAACGGGGAGAGCAGTGGTCTACAGGGACTCCACCAGAAAGGTCTGAAATTTCTAGAGGCCACAAAATTCCCCAGTAGCAAGCTGAAAGGTTTTTCCTGTTGTTCTTGATACAAAATTGACTTTACAGAGTAAATAATCTATACATTTTGAATGAAAACTCATTATTTTCCATGGGCAATTTAAAAATTACAGGTAATGGTGTTTTAACTTGTGTACAAGAGATGATAACGTGCTCTTTAGAGACTAGAAACTCAAGTGTACAGGATAAACCTGAAAATGCTACTCAATGCCCTCTGTGGATGGATAAAATCCAGGCACTTCTGACTATTCTCACCTCCCATCCTCAGTTCTCAAATGCAGTTTTTGAGATGGGTACAAATCACAGGAAACTGAAGCCTGAACGAAAAAGTTGTTCTTTTCAGAGCTTTTTTCCTTTCTTTTCATCTTAGTTGTAGTGTATCAGTACCCTCTCCTGCTTGTTAAAACCTGAATGTTGCTTCCAAATTAATTTTGGAGAACTTTAGAAAGAAATAAGCCCCCTTCAGTCTTGTTTTCAGACATCACAAGCACTATTCAACTGTCTTAAAACATATTTCCAAGAGCATTTTACTAAAAAAATAATCCATTTCAAAAATATTGCAGGATTAAACCAAGATGATGAAACAATGATTACTTTTGCCTCTCTAAAAATAAAGTAGTCACACAACCTTCAAGTAGCTGCACCACAGCTATGGGGGAAAAACCAAAACAAACCAGTGGAAAAATATTCCTGTTTGACCTCAGCTGTGTAGCACTGACACAGGCCTACCAGAAAAAGCAAAGAAAAAATGTTTTATCAGCAACCACCTAATTAAGGTTAAACAATTGCTACCACATGGAAGTATTTTATAAATAAACTTTATTATTTAAGCCATGATCCAAGCTCCTTTTCAAAATTTCCAAGATATATTTCACTTCTACAGGATTAAACACCACTTCCCCGTGCTACCTCCCCACTTTTTATTTAGTAAGCCCAAAACCAAAAAGCAAATAGTCATTTATAAATGAAAGCCCAGCGTCTGGAAGGATCTCTCCAACCATCAAAGCAGAAAATATCTCATAACTGAAACACCACATCAGCTGAACTTCAGTATTTGCATTCCCCCCTCACATTCTTCCTTCACCCACCAACCACACTGGGATGGCAGAATCCTAACTCCATATTTAAAAGCTATATTGCTGCCTAATTACTCTTGACCAGAATGTAAATACTGTGAAAACATAGCTGCTAACTCAACATTATTCATCAGTTACAGATGTTGGAGTGAGTTAAGCACTCCTATCACTCCATACAGAATTATGCAGGAATATGGAATACATAAACCAAACACCACCAGAAACATTACAAAAATATTGCAAGCCTTCTTTTTTCTTCTCTCAAGTAAACTGGGATAATACATCATCCTCACTGGCAAACACAGCAATCACACAGATGTTTAAATCTGGTTTAGGGCAGTAGAAGCAAATACATTGAAAATCTTAAGTGGTTTCTGGCAAGCTCTGTAGCTTGAGTTTCCAGTAATTTTACTCCCTGGCAGCCCCTCGTTCTCACTGTACCAAAAAAAACCACCAAAGCAGCTGCTTCTGTCATCATACTACAGAAAAGAAATTCCAGTTACAGCACCACAGGTTGAAGAGTATTAACTGCCTTTGATACTGGTTTACTGCTCCTTCCATAGGGAATTTTTCAAAGATTAATATCAGGAAAGAAGTCATTTAAGCTAAAAGGGGAACATGCACTTTACAGTGGCTGAGCCCAGTACACAGAGGAGTGGAAGAAATAGCTTCCAGCCATTATTTGCTCAATGCAAGCTGAAAAACCTGAGGAAAAATGTTAGCTTCCCCCACTCTAAGATTTTTTTTATTGGTTATTTTTTAACCAGAGCCTCAGGGTATGTCCATTTAGCCAAGTTCATTATGACCAGCACAGGCTAAAACTCTTCTCTTCATCCAATATGCCTCCAAACAGGAAAGGTTCTCCTTATCTTCCACTGCTTAGAAGTCAAACATAAGCCAGAAACATGTTTGCAGAGCTACTTGCTGCTTTTCTGTCCTCAGAAAACACAGATACCCACAGCCTCAAATCATATTCCAATGCCCTTATTCCTGTAGAAATGTTTATGCTTTCCGAGAGGAAGAAACAGAGGAAACCAGAAATCTGGAGACAGGAACCTTCCCTGAGGAATCTGGGCCAGCCAGGATGGAGGCAAATTGGCAATAAGTGTCCCTGGTAAAGAGATGTCTGATCACCACCTCAGAACATTGTTCTTACAGAATTTTGCCACTTCATGTGCTTGGGATGTCCTGCTAAGCACCTGAAAACACTATTTATGGACAGAAAAGGTGTTGGACATTGTGCAAGGTTCTCACACCAGTACAAATCCCAACAGCCAAGTCTCAAGGGTGACTCCTCTGCTCACAAGAAGTTCCAGAGGAACACTTCATGCAAATGAATTTGGGAAGAAAAAGCCCTGAAGTGACAAAACCCAACACTCCTGAAATGGTGTTTTCTGTCTTTCTCCTATTTGGCAGGAGGCTTGAGAGCAGCAACACTCCAGAAAGGAGCACACACAAGTCCCAGTCACCTTTCAGGACACAGGACACACACCCCCTCTTATTACTGCTCCTTCTCTCATCAAACCCAACAGCAGCCTGGGGTTCAATGTGACTCCCACTGAGCTCTTCCCACAGTTCTATTCCCAAAAACAGAAAAAACAAGAGGTCATCATGGATAGGATTAGCTTTTCAAATACAAACATCTAACCAAAAGCTACTTCCAGAATAGCTTAGAAGAAATCAAGCAGGCCTGGTATAACCTTTAAAATTAATTTTAAACAATTAAGTGTGGAAGTTTATAATCATTATTTTCAAGTGATCATCACCCCACATTCACCTGGTTGAGGATTTTTCCCCAGCATTTTAAAACTAGTCTGAATTATAGTTGTCTCATTTATTCAGACAGAAAAAAACTTCACATCCTCCCACCCAAGTCAGACAAGCAGGATAAGACTTCTCCCACAAGAAATAAATTAAGACTCAGATCTGGGCACCATGAGCTCTTAAAGATGGCCAAACTGCAGCTCCCCATTACACACAGCTCTGCAGTTATTTGATCTATAGACCTGCAAATGATTAGCAGAGGAACAGGCACATGTCCCACCTCTCTGCACATTAAACACTTAAACCTCTTAACTTGTATTAAAAAGTCAGCTTTTAAAGCTAATGTGAAAAAAATTCCACCAGAACTGCTGAGACTGAACCAGGAAGGCATCGAGGTACACAAAGTAACTCAAATTATGGAGAAGAGCTTTTTTCTCTTATTTAAGGCAGACAGATAAATCTGTTCACAAGGTCTGGTCATGTGTTAGCAGTCTCAACACACACAACAGGTCCATTCTTCTGTGAGCTGCTGGTCTCATACTGCAAGATAAAAAGGCACTGTTTTCAGTGAATGCCAGATTAAAGGAAGTATGTGCTGAAACTGCTGGAGTTAGAGTTCCTTCCATGGAGTTTTTTCTAATTTTGATGCCAAAGAAGAATTTTAACTTAGTTTTAATGCAAGAGATTAAAAAAAAAAAGACAACCCATGAAGATTCCCCCATTTACTCATAAGGTTTAAAGAACCACTTGAAGAAAACTTTAAAAGATAATCTGTGAAAAACAACTGATAAGACAACATCTGTTATCAACTTTCTCCCACATTCTTTCCCTACCTTCCATTTACTCTTGAAAATGTGAGCTGGAGATATTCAGAGTAACAAAGCTAATTCAGGATAACCCTCAGAATCTTCTCCAGCCCCTCAATCCACCCATCCACCCATCCATCCTGCCAAACTGGAGCATCAGAGCTACCAACCTCATGCCAGCACCCATCCCCAGATTGCAAACAAGAAAAGAAAGAAAAAAGAAAAAAAAGATAGAGCAAGAGCTTTATACTGTGACATTGGGACAGTGTTACACACAGTTCAGAGTGAGACTCTGTTTAAGATACTTGCCACAACTTTTGGGACCAGATCTTTGAGTTGACCCACAATATTTTAAAATCAGCTGCCACAGACAGAGCCTCAATTCAGATCCCTCTGGCCCTGTAGCAAAGAAAGGAAAATGAGCCCAGCTCCCAAAGGCAGCAGAGCCCAATCCTACCTGGCAGCATGGACTGCAAGCCTGGCAATACCAGAACTTCACAGACAGTACCAGGCCTTCTGTTCCTTTAGACTTTGTCTTTCAACAGAACCCAAGACTTACGTCACATCCCACCAGACTACTCCACAACACTGGATAGGTTCCAAAAGAGCCCAGATCCATGCAGCCTCTCCCACTGCTGCACTACCTGGTGTGCTGTGCTCGAATCCTGGGTTTAATTTTGCTATTCCTGCATGAGAGCAAAAGCTTGGCAAGGGCAGAATTGAGAAAAGATTACTTCAAATAAAAACATTTCTGATGTGCTGCACAGTGACTTTGGGTTGGGTTTCTTGGAATGCTGTGGGGGGGTCAGTCCAACATCTGTCAGACCCAACAACTCCCTGCAGCAGTACCTGTTGCATTTGAACAGCTGTAAAGCTTTGAGATCTCTGAGTAAAGCAAGATACATGTGATGAGCTTTTTATTACTTGAGGATTCCTTCACCAAGTTCCCTGCATGCTCCAGAGGATAACTGCCTTCCAAAGTTCTCACAACTATACACACACACACATAAATTTCTCTACAACAGGAATGCACTGGACAGCAAAAAAACTCATTTTCTTCCTCTGCTCTCAGGCACCATGAGTTTCCTCTGAGGACTTGTGCCAACCTGGAGCCTCAGCAGCTTTTACAGCTGAGTGGGTGCTGAAGGAGTCCAGTGCCTGTTCCTGGATGCTCATGGGTCTGGCCTGTGACCCTCCTGCCAGCAGATTTGCTGAAAGACTTTTAAAAAGCTCTTAGAGTCTCTCTGCATTGAGTGATGTGTCTCTTATCAGTTGTCTGCCTTATCTCCTGCACTGGCATTTGGAGTTTATAACACAAATATAGTGCTGGAACACTTTGGCCAGGACTGGCCATTAGGAGTTACACATTTACAGCCTCTACCTCTTGTTAGCCCCCTAAGTGCATGCAATTAAGAGAGTGTTTTCTTCACTTGGAGCTGCTCTTTCCTCATCATCCCCAAATGGTTTGGTGTGCAGAGAAAGCAGCAAAGAGGCACTGACTTCAGCAGCATCCCTCACAGCTGAGAGATCATCATCCCCCAAATAAAAGCAGACAATTCAAGGTGTTTCCCATGACAGACAATGACCTTTTTTTCCCCCTTGATATTTACCCAACCTGCCCTGAGAAAAACAAGAGCTCTCCTATTTCTGAGCCATGCTTTGCAGCAGCTCTGCTCCCAGCTGTCAGTTTTTAAATCCCAGCCTGTGTGATGCTGCCTATCAGCCCTCTCCCACTGCACATTCCACCTCCACACTGATACACTCTGACTTGGGATATTCTGGCATCATTCTGAAATCCAGGTCGAGGGGCTGTTTGACAGGCAAGCTATGCAGGATGACAGCTTAGATAAGATCATAATTCCCTCTCTTCAACACAAAGTTGATGCTGTAAAACTTAAAGGAACAGGAGGAAAAGAATGAAGGGGATTCCTCAGGAAAGCAAAGCAGGATTTCACAGGGAAAAAGAAAAAATTAATTACTGCTGCATTTATCAACAAAAAATGACAGGCTATGTCTCCAGTTGTATTTTCAATGGAGGAAAATGTTTGATTTTACCCAGGAATGTTTAAAGTATCTTACCCAGGAATGTTTAAAGTACCTTCCCTCAGAAAGCAGCCAGATTTCCCCAGAAAATGTGAGGATTTTTGAAAACTGGAATGATAAGGATCTGAAAGAGAAGTTGCATTGCACTTTGTTTGTGGTATTCTAACTGGCACAGGACAGGATCTATCTGCAAGAGGTCATGGATTCAGGAAGTACTAAGGACAACATTGTACAAGATCATCAGCTTTGACTGCAGAGGAGACTGAAGGACCAGGGATAACACTTGGGGTGAAAGCATCAGCTCCTGCCTCCTCTGAAAAGAGTTGGGCAATTTATGTACCAGACCCACAACAGTGATCCCAGAAAAGCTTTGAGAACACCTCCTTCTAAACCCATTTACACACAGGCTTCCATCCCAGTGCTGGAATTACATCCCAATAATGTAATTCCAAGAGCAGCAACATAAAATCAATACAGTATAAGAAAGCTTCTGTACTTCCAGGAAGGTTTCCCAATCCTAAGAGATAAATCAGCCTGACTTTCTTTTCTGTTTGGTGAGGGATGGAAAAAGCAGTAGGGACACTGGAGCTGTCTGCAGAGTTCTTTTGATACCAAGAGGAGCTCTTCAGTTTGCTCACCAGCTGAAGCCTTCAGCCCTCATTTACCACGCTGGGATACACAAAACGTTGAAGACAGTCCCTGCAACCCTGTGCCCTTTTCACCTCTCACACATACCAAGAAGTTTAAGGGCTGAGTGGTTAGGTGGCCACTTCAAAACTATTTTAACCCAGAGACACAGTTAGGACTGGAGTACCAAAGCTCAGATCCCAGCCCCCTGTATAGATCCCTTCTGAAGGACAATGCTTAAAACTCCTCTAACCACTTCCAAAGGTGATTTTACAGCCAAAATATATGTGGTCAAAATATATGGGAACAAATAACAATCCACAGACAAGAAATACGAAGCCACCTCTTTACAACTTTTTCTCTGAAGTCATTCACACACTGATATAAGTTATTACTACCAATACGGGTAGTCATCCCCTAACACCATTAAAAAATAGGGCTTTTTAAGGTCTCCATATAATGCAATATTGTTCCCTCACTTTAAAATGCTGTTAGGGGAGAAAAGGCTCAATGGACCTCTAAAGAGCTGTTATTGTAAGAACTATTAGACAGGGAATTTAGTGTCATTTGGAGCTAAAGAAAACATCTGCATTATAATGTTGCTAAACAGGGTTAACATAGAAAAAAAAAGCTAAAACAAGAATTTTATTATATACAGCAGATCATTTTGAACATACTACCAGCCACAATACTCGCCTTCCACTTCATAGCCATTTACAGGATAACCTTCCCACATGAGAGACAAAAAGTGAGATGAGGGTGGAGAACCTAAATCCATGGCAGTGGTTACCATCCCACCATCAGACCAACCATAAGACCACTCACACACCAACAAAAAAACTACTTTTTCTGCTGATAAACCATCAAGAATTTTTTTAAACTGGTTCAGAAAAAGATGACAGACTTTCAGAAACAAAAAGGGTAAACCTTGAAAGCATGCATATGGATTTCTTGACAGGCAAGCCTGTGGAAAAGAAATCTGTGGTGTGTTTACTGAGAGAGGTAAAATATAAACATTCCCAAATGCTGCAAATGCAGACCAGAGAACACCAACAAAGAAACCAAAGCACAAAGAGAAATCCCTGGTACACAACAGGAACCAAGCTAAGGGTGATACTCAATCCATCCATGAAACATACATTCATTTTGCAGTAGTTGCAGTTGTAGGACCTATCAAAGTGACATCACATGCCCAGATCTTCCTGTGAAGTCACCAATTTTAAGACAGAAATGAGTTTTGCATTAATCTGAAAGCATTCATCTGTGTGTTTATTAGAATGAGACCACTGCTGCTTTGCAAATCCATCTCCATCTACAACTGATTTCAATTTCCATTCCAAACCTTATTTTGGTGCCTCCATCTCTGCAACATGTCTACAAATACCTCCCAAACTGTCATTCCCTGTATGTACACAGCTATGTTTTGCTCCATTGGCTGCTTCACTTTTATATCCTTGAACCCTCAGCTGCCCTCTTGCAATCCTCCCATCTTCTGAAAAGCCTCCAAATTACATTCATTTAAACCACCCATACAAAAACTAGACCAGGTTATTTTTGGAAAAACCCTTTTCAGCAGCAAAGGCAAACCTCTGGTCTTTAGCCACATGAACTGTTTTATTTAGCTCCATCCAACTCCCTGTGTATTTGAACTACTCAAAATGGAAGGGTAAGTGCAGGGTGGGGGCTGCTGTGATGAGCTGACTGACCAGACATTTCCACTGAAATATGGCTATAATTAAAGCCTTTTCTCTCTAAAGAAAGCAGCATCCTAAGAGTCAAAGAGACCATCTACAAGACTAACAAAAGCTATACCACTTAAGTGCTCCATAAAATTTCACAGCAGTGGAAACAAAGAAATTCTGTTCTTTCAGTCCTGTGACAAAGGGAAGGGGAGGGGGGGGATGTACAATGGCATCAGAATGAGCAATAGACAGTAATAGGACACACGTTTTGTTGTCCAGGGTTTTAAAATACTTTTTTACATGAGTATTAAGACAAAAGATATTTCTGTCTGGCAAAACAGTCTTTAAATTCAGACATTCAGCTCATTTTCTCTGAGGAGCAGCTTATTTTGGTTAATGACAGAGCAGACGTCAGAATTTTCTTGCCTCCAAAGCCTCTCTTCCCAGTACAGAAGCACTGTTGTAATCATGAGATTAAGTGTGCTTATTCATGTGTGAAATGCAGGTTTGATCTGTCTCATATTGGAGACTGCCAACGGTCAGCATATTCTTCATCATTTCCCAATACTTAACGAAAAGGGATTAAATTATGTCTCACTTCCTTTATTGCATTTACAGACAACAGCAACAAATACTTCGTATTTAAAGCAGTTCAACCTTCCTAAAAGAAGAATGACCTTTGATCTTCACTCTCCAGCCACACAAGCAGGTTCTGAGCAGCAGGAATAGCATTCAAAAAGCAAACATCCCCAATTGTGGGTGTACTGCCCCAGGATGTTTCTCTGGAGCAAACTGACACAGCAGCTCATTATCATTCTTTATTCCTGCCAAGGATTTCAAAACACATATTAAAAGGTATTCACAAAGAGGGTTCTGTATTTCAAGAAATTATATGATCCTGTGTATGACCTTGAGTGATAAAAAAAAAATAAAAAAAAAAAAATCAAAGCTGCCAACACTGGCATTAAGTTTCCAACGTGTTTTCATTTAAAAAAAAAATAGTTAAGTGTCTTCCAGACATCCATGAATACATCCAACTTGCCCAGGGTCTCAGTGAATCCCTGGGAGAGCTGCAATCACCTGTCTCCAGACTATACCCATAGGACTCATTATAGCTTGGCACATAAGATCAGGATGCACAAGAGATCAACAAACAAAAAAACATTACCAATAGTCATTTTGGGATTATTCTTTGTAAATTAAGGAGGCAGTTAACATTTCCTTCAGCACTAACTCCTATGAGCATATTCCCAGTACAACCCAACTGGTTCCAGTCACATCCAGTACAGAACATGCATCTGCACAGGTTGGACATCCCTCACCACTGACACCAGAATGAGCCTTTATTTTTTAATTCAAGACAGACCACAGTCACCTCCTTTTAATTACATTCATAAAACATTAAAATGTACACAAGCAGGCTATTCTGAAATTTCAAAGCCTCGAGGTTAACTCGCTCAATTCAGAATAGTCCAGAGACACAGATGTTAGCAGGAATACCTCATGCAACTCCAGACTCAGGAGGTTTGAAGCACGTTTTTTGAAGAAAGGATCAGTTCACAGGTCTCACATATCAGGTGTTCCAACACCATATGTTATTGTCCCAAACAGCAGCCTCTCTTGGCTACAAGAACTACTGGACCAGTAAGCTGCTAGTGAACCCATTAAAGGGACTTCAGAACTGGCTGTGTTTTTCAGGAGAAGAGGAAGAAAACCTGAAGAAATGCTCCGAGTGATTAGGCTGCTTCTAATCTAAGCCAAGAGGATGTATTTTAATGCTGCATGAAATAACTTCTGACTTTGGTCACACTTTAGACACAAATATAATTTCTATTTCCAGTCCTTTCAGTAGATACTCTTTACATTATGAGTAACCTCGTGGAATCTCATGTAACATGAGGCAATAGAGTATTAAAGTCTTTAGCTCTGATTGTGTAAGCTGCTGAGAACAACTTTGCAAAATGAGACCATAAACCCTTAAGCACAGAAAAACCAATGCCAACCAGGATTAATCCACACACAGAACCTGTGGGTCCCACTCACACTGCAGTTACCCCCACGCTGCATCATTTGCCACCAGTGGGACTCAGGAGGTGGCAGAGGGCACAGAATCAAAGTTTTGCCACAGTGCCTGTGCCTCCTTCAATCCAGGACTCATCCTCTTGTGTCCTGAGTGACACACTCACAAGAAAGAGCTTTTAAAGAAAACAATAAGTATATTAAATAAATAATTAAAAATAAAGGAAAAAACATCTTACCTTTCATAATTACATCTTCATACCCCACGACATGCAAATGAACACCACACACCCCATGCATCATACTGAAAATACCTCCAAAAAGGAAGTCACCCTCCCTTGAAGGAAGCAGTATGAAATTCCTTGCTTTAAAATAAAGGTAAATTTTTAAGGTTAGACACCAAGAATAGCTGTGACACAACAGCAAAAGACTACTAAAACTATGTGCAGACTGTAATGGACATTAGGCTAAGCACAGCACCACAAACTGTTCATAGCAGTGTTCACAGATGTGTCAGGCACATCTTTTAAAACCTTCTTGATTCCCACAATAACTAAAATAACCCTGGTTTGCTTTTTCTTTCAGAAAAAAACACACAAAAAAACCTACAAAAACAAGCAAACAAAACACACACACAGAAAAACCAACCACCACAAAAACTTGGGATGATCCTTTAGCAACCCAAGACACACTATTTATTGTAAATATGATGCAATAAAGTTGTACCTGGAAAAGCACACATCTGAACATCCCCACCTATGAAATTTCCCTCATCTTCTGCACATGAGCATTCAACAACTCTCCAAGCAGGAGTTTGGAAAGATGCCAGATCACCAAGCTTCTTCTTCCTGAGACACTAACCTAATCAGGAGCTGACTTAGAAGCTACTTTCAAAATACTACACAAGAAAATTTACCAAGCACCAGTCACCCAAGCAACTGGGACCTAATTAAATCTATCCAACACTTGAGGGATTAGCCTGTTTTCTCCTGCAGTCTTGTAGCCTCTCCCATGAGATAACACACACAGCAACTCTGAGATTTATTACTTGCTGACTAGTTCTTAACATACACTGAATTATGACCTGGCCTGTGCTTCAGAATTAACTTTGGTATAAGTGACCTTTCAAAACTTTTTTTTATTCAGAATATGAAATAAACTTTCATGTGTAGTATTTTCTCTACATGCGTACATACGTTTTATCTATATAGCATTTGATTTATATGCAAAAATCTCTTATTTTCAGTGGATATTTCAGCTGCATCAGCTGTCTTTAGGAAACCTGACAAAGATGCAGGAGCACAGGGAAGACAGCTGCCTGTGGTGTGTCCTCAGAGCCCTCAGCAGGGTAACTGAGGCATTCTGCTGAAGCAACCTGCTGAGGACTTGATTTTTCAACTAGGAAAAAAAAGCCTGTGAGAGAAAAACCCAACATGTGAGCTTAGCTTCAAGTCCTGGCACTTGAAGACAGCTCACAAAGCTTTGCAGGTGCAGAGGCTCCTGACCTGTGCCAAGCTCCCACTTCTGCCACGCCACAGGGCTTTGCATTGCAATCCAGAGATGCTCATGCCACCACCAGCTGACCAGTAACCCCACCTTAACAGCTGATACTGGTGGCCCCCCCAAGCTCTCCTGAGAGCCCAAAGTCAACTTCACCTATGCCTTGTGGCATCAGCTTCAGTTCTGACTGAACTCAGAACTGTATGAATGGCAGAGGGTGCTTCTCATTTACCTCCACCACCACTTCCCTCCTTGTGAAATGAGCTGAGAGGTGTGTGCTAAGGAAAGATGTAACTGTCAGAAATTCTTCAGTGCTCCTGAAATCCCAAGCCACTCTTCAACTCCCAACGTGAATGCAACAGAACAAGATGGTTATGTTTCCCTTTGGCATCTCAGACACCACAGTATGTCCTCAGAAGAGAAGCACTGAGCCAAAAGCATGGATTCAATAAAACTTGATGCCAAAATTTAACAGCAGCATTTGTTAAAGAAAGTCGAGCTCAGAAGTTCAGCTTATGCACCTAAAGCTTCATTCTAATTTATATTACTGACTCTGTGCTTTAAAAATCCACAATCATTTCTTTTACCAACTACACTGAGTTTGCACATCCTTCTAAGAAAAACTCCAGAGCCAGACTCTGACTCCCAAGGCCTTGCAGACAAAAGTAACACAAGCAGCTAAACCACCCATCCAAGAGGGAAGGGATTTACTGAAGACAGAAAAAAAAAAACCAAAACAGAACAACAAGGCCAAGGAAAAACCATTCCTAGCTGTGTTTTAGAGATCATACCTGAACTTTTTTACATTAACAACATTTTAGTCACAAAGTGTAGCACTCAAGGATACAGATCTTATTTGTGCACCAAGTCAAATTAGGCTAAAACTTTTTTTCTTTAAATCTTAGACATTCACAATATTCCTGATGTATTAGGACATTTGACTGGGTGCTACTTGAGTTAAAATCAGAACGCCATGACTGTCCCTTTCCAAACACCACCTTTTCTTATGTCAGGGCTGCACAAAAAATACCCTTCCAACAGATGCAGTTGCAACAACCCTGCCCAGTTGCAACCACAACATCCATTCATGAAAGAATTCTTTCAGTTTAGACCACCAGAACACACTTCCAATTCCCTTAGCAACCCTGGCATGCATTATTGGAAAGAGAAAGGTGAAACCCAAGATGAAATATTATCAAGAATTTAAAACCTTCCCAGACAACCTATAGAAACAGATGGCATAATCTGTTGTTTGTTGGGGGGGGGTTGTTTTTTTGTTTTTTCTGTTTTTTTTAATGCCACTTAGCATTTACAGCTGGAAGTGGCAAATATCTAACATGCTTTGAATATGCAAATTGTAAGATCAACACAAAAGAGGACAATGCAATTTCTTTTAAAGACAGGCAGTCATAATGTTGAAACAGACTGCAACCAATTTTCATACACTATTCATAATTACTTTATTACACTGTGAAAGGGTAATCAGTTTCCAAATGATCTAATAACCTTGGGCTGCTCTTAACTCTTTTCTTCCAGGCTTAACAACAAGCACAGGCTACATCTCCAACTTTAAGCCAATTACAATAGTCTAATATTAAACAGGCAGGTTAGATGTGCTCTTCCTCACATATTCCCACACAAACCAGAATGAGATTACCTAACAGCATGCAATTAATAAGCAGGAACTACTGCTATTAAAAAAAAATATATATGTATATTCATCCATTTCCAGGTCTATTCCAGTTTTATTATCAAAGGGAAATCTGATTTTTGGTTCCTTTGTTAGATTTTGATAGGAAATGAGGCAAATACAGTATGTTTTGATGGTTGGAAGAGTAAATTCTAAAGGGACCTCTTACTATGCAAAACTTACAGTAAGAAAAAAAATCCCCAACCTTAAGTGCTTGAGTTGTCTTGACTCTCATGGCTCAGCCATTTTCATACTGCCTTGTAATTTAATTACCTGCTGAGGCCATTTTTAGTCATCAGTCAATGACTACATTCAAGAAACTTCACAACATGAAAAAAAAAAAACCAAATCACTAAATTCCCAGGCTCAACTTGTACTCGAGTTAAAATACCTACTACTTTCTGCTGGCTTTCTACATTTTCCAAGCAACATGTGGGGCAGGGAGGGGGGCACTGGCAAGATGAGCAAGGCTATGACCCTCAGTTAGAGGCAGTCACATTGCTCCTGTTCAGGTAAACACTTTGATTTTGTAGAATAATGGGCTGAAACATCCAATTAAAAAAAAAAAAAGGACCAAAAAGCAACAATTTTTAAGTTTTAAACTTTTTACTGCCCTAACTTAATGGCTGAATGAGCAAGAAGAGAGGTTACAGAATATATATATAATATGGAACTATATATGGAATATATATACATAGATACATATACACACCATGAAAAATACAGTGCAATAACTCTGCAAAGGTCCCAAGAATGGTGATCAAAACAAAGGAACTGATCTTCTAAAACCAGATTAACACACAAAACCTGACAATAACATCCCAACTATTAAATGCTTTAATTTTAAACATTTAAATAGAATAGCAGCTTAGACTCCAGATGCTGCTGAAAGCCTTACTGCCTACTAGCAAAAATCCAGGTTTCTTCAAAAACAAGACATGGTGATCTCCACAAAATAAGCAAATTCACAAAGAGAACACTGCCAAAACCAAAGCATTTTTTAATTGCTAGTTGCAAGAAAATTCAAATCAGCACTTAAGACAAAATTTATTACATGTAGAAAATCAGTGTTACAGAAGCAGCAAGGTATCTATGCCAAGGCTGTCTGGTTTCAATAAAAGGTTTGCCTGTCACTCAGCTGTTAATACTCAGTTAATTTAAAAAATAAAAGAAAATTGGAAAATCTGCAAGTATCTAAGCTTTTTGAAACCAATACTAATGGATTCCAGATTTGTTATTTCCACTGTGCTATCTTATATGAAAATGGAAGTTATAATCCAACCAAGGTTAGTTTCAAAATTTGCTGTTACTTCCCAAGAGAAAGTGAGCAGTGATGCTGTTAATGCTAAATTTACAGCCACCATTTCTTCTGTGCTGCTGCTAACACTGAAGTCTGAATTCCAAACCCACCATTATATAAAAAACATGTGGTTATCTGAAAATGTATGCATCACAATCAAACAGTAATTAATTCTAGTAATAAAACGTTCATCCATTCACCAAAACTTTTCTTGGCAGAAAAAAAAACCCAGTTTCCTGCAGAAGGCCAGCTTGTTTTAATCATTTCCATTTTCACTCTTTGTTATCACTTTGCATCCAAAGGTCAGAACTGAAACCACCACCTCAGACAAACTATGGAATAAATATTATTTCTTGGAAAGAATTTCATCACTATTAAGAAAGTTGAAGTAGAGAAAGGGGATTTCCCTCCAATCTTTCTAAAGATGCTTCAGGATTTCTCATAAACAGAGAGCTGGCTTAGAGGAATTTTTCATGGGTTCTATAATTCAGAGTGCTAGGTCATTGCTTTTGCTTTCTTCAGTAACAGAGCAGTTTGTTCTGTAAGAAATACACACCAACATGAGAAGCAGTTAAACAAAGAGCAAGGCTAAGCAAGGTCCAGTTGATGAGAGAGTCTGAGCCATGCCAGCTATGATTATGCTTTCCCTGACAAAGCCCTTCTTCCCTAAAACACCCCTTCTGAAATCACCTGATTTCATACCTAGTGGGGAATATTTGCACATTAATCTCCATGTTATTGGTTAGTAAACTGCTCTAAGAAAAGGCCTGCCCTATTAGTTGGGGCTTTCATTACAATCAATGCTCACAGCCCACTACAGGCAGCTCAGTGATGTGGAAGATCAGAAAACTGGCAGAACCTTCCCTCCTACACCAAAGCACTTTTGCTTCCCCTTGGACAGACCTATTTCTAAAGCAACTGACTGAAAACAGAGATTCAGATCAGACTAGCAGGTAGACTTTTGGTCTAGGGCTACAGTGATGAAGATACCATTTCTCTTATTCACCCTCAAAACGCAACACGGAGCTACTCCGAGTTCCTGCAAGTGATTTACTGACCTGAGTCTTAGGGTTTAAACACACAAGGTTCAAAAGAAGACAAAGAAAAAAAAAGTATTTTCAAGCAAGAAGTCAGTATCTTGGTAAAGACATCACAGCTCAGAAAAAAACCTAATGAAATTAATAAGCAGTCTTACTGACTGGCCCAGTCTCACATCTGTAAGGCAGCAGCCAGCAAAGCAGCCAAAGCTACTCCATAGGCTTCAGAGAGAAAAGCTCTGAGCATGTGCTCCACCACCACAGGCTACAGGGAATTTCTGCTTCCTAATGTCTAGAAAACACTGCTAGTTCTATCCAATTTTCTGCATCTCTGGAGCCAAGGCCCTGACAAGTATCACACCCCTAAGAACAAACTCTCCAATGCATTTCTGACTTCACTCCTGAATTGCTTTTGTTTTCTGTCTGGTGCATTAAACTAAAGGAGAATTTTGTTTGACAAAACATGCCTGGGCTAGCACAGTGGCAGCTCAAAACCAAGTTTCACTCCTGGTTTAGATACTCCTTACTCCTGCTCTGGGGTAATAAAGGCCACCAGAGGGATAAGGCCAACAGCTGGGGACTGCAATATCTCCAGTCATTACCTTCTAATCCATTCATCTGCCAGAGTCCAGGCTAATGCTGCAAAGAAATATCCTTAATTTGAAAAACACTTGGCCAAAACTATTTCATGATAATCTCAACACATGAAATCTATGTCCAGCTTTACTCATGTTGTTGGTTGTTGTTTTTTTTTTACCAGTAATTGGGTCTCAGGTGAAATATCATGTTACAAATATATATATATCAACGAATTACAGAAATACTGGTTTCCAGTTTTATAAACTTCTACTTCTTACTCAGCATACACAGTATCAGCACAACTTATTTCAGTTGAAAACATCCCAGAACAATCACAGCTTGCTGAATGTTCATGAAAGAACACAACACATCTCTGCAAGGGACAAACATCCTAAAAATCTGCAGCACCCCATTATCAAGTGAAACAGAACATTAGTGGAAGAATGGCTTTTTCTGTCTGTAAACCACATCCATGCCAAATGTCGCCATGTAGTTAATTTTGGTCCTCTGCATGGGATTTTGGGACTGTGAGCTTGTTATGAAGCTGTACTTGCAGCTGATGTTGAAGCAACTCCACCAAGTTGGTGGAGAACTGAGTGTCTTCTTCCACCTGCTGAAATTTGGCTCATGAAATCAAAATTTCAGCAGTATGGAGACTCTCCCGGGTGCCAAAAAGGAATGGTGGTGTTTCTATGCTTCTGAAGTGGAGAGGTGTTTTTCCAGAGAGTACAATCACCCTTCAGAAGTGCTTCACCTCAATCACTGTAGCAGGAACCCGTTCACAGTACAAGAGAAAACCAGTTAAAATAAATATATCACTGGCCCTGTACAATTAGAAACTTTGGGGTTCCTTATGGCTATGCTTAATCAAAACAGTAAGTAGCATAACACCCTTCAATCCAAAAACCCAAGGAGATTTAGATTAGTTTAATAATAAATAGCTTATTTCAGTTCCCACACACAAAAAAATCAAAACAGAGCTCTTGCAGATGAGCCATTAACCACTCACCAGGAAACAAAAGCCCCATCCTGTCACCTTTACATAAATAAAAGTGTGCAAAAGAAAGGCTGAGAGAGACACCAAGAGATTCTCTACAACCTGTAGTAAAATTGCAAAGACATTTGATGCACTCTGACAGAACAGCTGTACACATCATTATGTTAATTAAAATGAAAGTCTCATCTACTTAGCATACAAGCAATTCACTCAACCTTAGTGACAAAATGAAGGAACCATTTCCTCCAAGGGGCACAATCCAACTTTAAGGAGTTGTCTGCTTATACTGAAGGCAGAAAGGAGATAGAGCAGTATTCAAGCAACAGTCCTGGCTATTTTAAGTTAAACAAAGCCCTATCAACTCTAAAACACACACAAAGGAAGTGGTAGGATACATTACGTCAGCCCTTGCCTCAATTCATAAATCCTTACCACAATTAAAAAAAAAAAAAAAAAAAAAAAAAACAGAAATCTTTTTTTGTCTGGAAACACTAAAGTGAATACAGGCAGTTTATGTCTTAGAATACACTCCTGCCCAGCACTCGCTGATACATCACTTTTAAACAGGCAAAGGGGGGGGGAAAAGTGGTGTAACCCGAGTCCCTCCTATGGTGCAGGCAGATCAAATAGCGCTGCCAGACCCGCCTGCCAGAGTACAATGAGCACTCAAGTGCCTTGGACTCCAAACCACCTTTCACTGGTCCCAGAGATCTTTATAAAATAGTTTAAACACTACTAAATTACAGGGTTGGAAAAACAAATAAAAGCTTTTTTAAATGCTGCTCCCACACAATTCTCAACTTGCTGTTAAGCATCTGAAACGTCTGGCTGGTGATACTCAAAAATGTGCTTGCCTGAAAGAACAACAACAAAAAAAAAAACCCCAAAAACACAAAAACGGAGAAAAAGGCAGAGTTGGTTGCACGTCTGGAACTAATTGCCTGCAGATTAACGGCTTTACATTGGAATAGTGCTCGTCTGTAGGGTTTTAAATCCAGTTTAGTTTAAACCGAGTTCCCAGAAGAAACATATTGGTGAAGCATCTGAAACAACACTTCACTACATTTCTATTCTCTAGTTTCCTCTGCTTCACGCCTAACATTCACGTCGTGTTTTGGGGTTTTTTTTTGTTTGGTTTTTTTTTTTTTTTTTCAATATGGTATTAAGTCTCCTTGTCAACTGCCATTCCCATTCCCAGACAACCAAAGCAGCCCCATATGGCTGCAGGAGCCCATCCAGGCACACAATGCCCCATGCAGTGCAGAGCCACATGCACTCCAGAGGAGCTTAAAAACCTATTGCAAAACAAAGCAGAGCTGGTTTCTTCCTCAGGAAACAAAGTGGCCAAGCAGGTCTCCTGTCGCTATCTTAAAACACGACTGAACATCGTTAAAAGAGAGTTACTCCACAGACCGTACTAATTAGTACTTCAAAGGAATTGCATTTTATCTACTGTAGGGGGAAAAAAAAAAAGTACTTTCTTTCAGGATAAGGAAAATTCAAGCCTTATCTCCTTATCTGATTTCTTTGAAAAAAGCCCTGAATTAAACACAGCACTCCGTGTAGGTTCCCTGTTTTTATGTAGACACAGAGGTGAAGCGTTTGTTATGGGAAGAAAACCCTGAGGTCCCAAAGCCTTCCCAACTTCTGAGGCCAATAAAAACTGTCGCCTCACCTACCAAGTCCAACCAACTTTTTATTCTGTAAAGAAATGGAGCAGCCAAAAGGGGAAAAGCGAATTATAACTCAAAGCTTGCTTTTTCTTTTTTTTTTTTTTTTTTTTCTT
>JAAWXA010000067.1:977940-1120041 GCA_038090715.1 Florisuga fusca
AGCCGGGCTGGTTCCCCCGGCGGGCCCGCCTCTGCCTCCTCCCCGCTCAGCCGAGCCGGAACCGGGAGCCCCGTGATTGATGGCAGCTCTTTAATAGCGTGGTCAGCTAGAAAATGCATCTGCAAGCGAGATATTAAGGAGGCAAAGCATCCCCGGGAGTGATGAGCGGCTCAGAGCCCCGGAGCTGCAGGCAGGAATATTAATGCCAACAGCCCTCCTCGCCTCTACAAACGCTGATCAAAACACACAGGGGGTGGGGAAAATGCAGATAAAATAAGAGGGGTGGAGGGAATCCAGCCACACACGGCATTCATCCCTAAGATGGATAAGGAAGAGATGCCTGTCCAGTGTCACGTTAAAAGACGCTTCTACACCAGGATTTGCTTGCAGGGGATTCAATTAGTAAGCCATTTTGTTTAAAATCCTGTCCACCAAGTCTTCCCTCCCCCCACTAGAAAGAGAAATTCATCTGCTCAGCAGAACACGTTCCTTTTAATTGTACTCAACCGGCAGGTTTAAAAAAAAAAAATAAAAAATGAGTATTTATCTTTCACTGTGTCTTCAGCCAAACCTGTAACTCATCTGAATCTCAGTGTCTTGCCCTGCTTTAACACCACGGCCATGACCTTTCAGCTGCTAGTACCAACTTAATTTTTGAGCAAAGCTTTGCTATTTCCCTTGCAGAGTAAGATGCAAAACAAGTCATGTATGTAATCGATTACCCGGGGGCAACACAGACTTTTTCCCTGCCAAGCAAATCCATCTCTGAGCTACACAGAAGTATTTTACCTCTACAAGAAATAAGGCAGTAGACTAGCTGAGAGATGGTTTTACAAAGCCATGTTAAAAAATAAAAACTAAAAAGAAAAAAAAATAATAATCAAAGTTCATAGACCCAGTTAATTAGAGCAACACCCTCAAGTCCTGTCTGCCAACTTATTCTTTCCAGACGCTGTTAATTATTTGTAGAAGGAAAATGTACAGCTATTTATTCATAGATATTTCTACTCACACTGGAGTCCTTCAGGAGACAAAGGTCCAACTTGAAAATTTATTCTGTACTGTCTAGAAATAGCTGCCTAAAACCACTAACACAGCTGAAGTGGCTGATTAATTCTAATGCCCTTGCAAGGCTGCTATGATCAATACCAATTGAAGACAGTGTGTGTGCAGGACTAGCTTTGCTCTTGCAATATTCATGGTACAACAGCTTCTGAACTGGAGCCTCTCTCTGAAAGAACCAGTTCAAAATAAGCTTTGTAACTGAGCAGCCATGTGATGGCTCCAAACCTGCCAGAGCTGAAATTCAATCCTCAAAGTCAGTACAAAGCAACCACATTGCATTTATGCTCACTTCAATTTTTCTAATCAAATGTGGCCTGACATCTGGCAAATCATAGAAAGGAACTTACTGCTCCAGTGTGTATTTAAATCAGTGTTTACTTCTAATGACTTCCACAAGAGCTTTCCAGCAGTAAGTTAATTCAGGCCAAATTCCATTTGTTTGGAAAAGAACCTGCTTGTTGGTATTTGTTCAAAAACACCTTGTCCCTTTAGGACAGATAACCCAGCCAGCTCAGATTACAAAACCTAAAAGTCAGTGTATATTGGAAAAATGCACTCAGTTTAAAAAAAAAAAAAAGAAGTGTACCTGTAGAATTATTTTTTTTTAATCCCATTAGGATGAAAGCTGTGCAAACAGTGTGGAGTTCAGCATCCAGCAGCAACAGAACTGGAGAGGCTTCTTGAATTTCAGACACTGTCTTGCAAATCAGCTCCAGAATTCAGCTGTGTGGTAGATGGCAGTGAAATTATCCCATCTGGTTTTAGAGAGCACATTGGAGATTCCTGAATGAACAGAACAGCTAACAGCATTTGATCACTGACATCAGAACCAACTGAACTTTCACTAATTGGCTTTCCTATGAGGTGGAGAGATCTGCCCCCATTTCATATACTAAAAGGAAAAAAAAAAAAAAAAAAGCCACAGGCAGAGTACAGCCTAAAGCTCCATTCTGCAGTAGGGACTTTATCTTTTCTTTTGGTAATGGATCATAAAAGATGAAAATCTTGGTCATGAATGACACCTTTGCTCACCATAGCATTCTGTATTTAGAACACCATCTCTCCTAGTATCAGCAAAGGAAAAAGGAAGTAAAAGTTACAGACACACTAACTCCACCAAGAAAACTACTTCCACAGGAGTTAAACAAATACATCACAGAGAATGAGACCTAGAGCCAGCCTGAATGAAGATTCCCTGAGTGCCAGCTTTGGAAGGATTGCTAACAGACTTCTCACACCACCTTGTTGTGTTTCCATCAGTTAACTGCTGTTCCACAGTGAAATAAAGCCCAATCCCACTGCATGCAAAATCCAGCCCAGATTTCCTGGCAGCCTCCATTTATCAAAACAACCCTGTCATGTTGAGTACCATTAACAGATAATGAACTGAGACAAGGGATGCAGTTACAAGCAAAGCACTCTGCATGCTACAGGCCTAAGCACGCAGCCAAGGGAGCTGCTACCTGGCTTTATGATAAACATTATAATTAAATACAACACCTAGTTGGAGAAACATTAAGGTCATGACAATAAACAACAGAAGCTGGAAATGTGAAGAAACTAAAGCTTTGACTTGCTGTCAGTAATTCCTGGCATTGCTTAAAGGCACATCCCCCCTGGGTCCATCACCTCTCCTTGCAGCTCAGGACTGGAAAGCACCAGCTAACTTGCAGTTTTCAGTCTTCAGCACTTTCCTTGAGTACTGTAACATTTTGTATACTGTACCCACGCACTTCAGTTCATGAAAGATTGAGCACTGTGAAGTGACAGACAGTGTATCTTCAAAGGGCTGTAAAATGTGCTGCTTTCTAGACATGCTGCTCATAACAAACAGGAATAATTCATAACTTCGCCCAGGAGTCCTGCTGTATTTGAAGAATATGAAATACAGACATCCAAATTTGAAGAATATTAAACACAGATATACTCCCTCCAAGCCACATGATCTATCCATCAGCAGCATTCTCCACTTCTGACAGAATTAGCCATTGAGTACACATAAAAATTTCACCCACTAGAAAAACTGCTCCAAAGGAGCAATTTAAGGTCTACCAGGGATGTATACACTTGAAACAGAAACTAACCAGAAACAGCCTTAATGAGATGGTTAAATGCATAATTCCTTTATTTTTATTTTTTTAGGATTCCAGGACCAAGAGGTCCCACAAACACTTACAAGCAGCTCACTCTGCAGTCCTGCAGGTAACTCAGCAAACTTCCTTTGCACAAGAACATGGTGTGGCTTGCACAAACTGCCCAAAAAGAAACTTTAAACTTACTCATAAGAAGCAAGGATATGTGAACATGACAAGTGTTTTCTCAAAGCTAATTTAACACTACTTCCCAGCTTAGGCAAGCAACAAGTGTAACACATTAAACCCCTGCTAAGCTGAACCTATTTTTAAAAGAGGACTTAACACTGTCCTCAGAGCTCCATGTAAATCAAGCTCTCCCCTTGGATTTGGCATTGAGTAGGGGGGAAGAGGAAGGGAGTAAGTTCAAGGAGAATGAGCTAACAGCTCACAGCACTGTTTTTCTTAGGCCACTTAATTCCAGTCCTCATCAAAAGATTCTCTTTCCGTGTAGGTGCACATATTCCCAGCCAGAACAACAGTGAGACTTCCAGTAAAACCAAAAGCCTGAAGCAGAGGAAGTTCAAGCTAAAAAGGAACTCGGGAATTCCTGAGGCCAACGGTCAACTGAAGATTCCTCAGCAGAGGAAAGGAAAAGCAGGCTGGGTACCAGCATGAAAGGTCACCTCTGAACTGCTCAGAACCAGAGCACTGAATATTTATTACCCGTTTCTGTTTGTTTTCAATTCAACATCAAAGCTTTTAGGCACTATTCTAAACACAAAACCTTTGGTCAGGTTAGAGGTGACATTTTCTTCCTTTGCAAATAATACACTGGTTTATCAGTAGAAACACAGCTAGGAACAAATTATACTCAGCTCTTGATAAGATAGTTACTACTGTCTACACAAAGTTCTTCAAACCTGCTTGAAGCTGGACAATTCTTGTCTGCACCTGGGAGCACCTGGGAATACACAACCAGAAACCCGTGGTGAGTCTCAGCAGCTTCTTGCCACAGCAACTAATTCACCTACAATGTGCTTCATAATTCTAGGAGGGTGCTTTTCCACACTCCTGAAGTGTAATTTCCAAGAGGAAATTCAGTGCAAGGTTATTATAACTTCAATGTAATCAAAAGGCCATTTCACCCTGTAATTCCAGCCTGCCTAAGGAGACTGTAAACCCTGCACACAGCATCTCGTCCACTCCAGCCCCTTCATCCATCCAGCAGGCAGCAGTTCTTAAAGATCAACACATCAAGAGTTACTTGAATTTTGTGTTTAACTGCTGGGATTTAGATCAACCACTTCCCTGCCTCTCTCCAATCCCCAGATGGAAACTGCACCCTTTTCAGACAGGGAACCTTCAGAGCTTTGCCTTTTTTGTCAGCTTGGTGTTGCTGGGATTTTTGTTTGGTTTGGAGTGTTGTGGTTTAGGTTTTTTTTTTCCTCCCCCCAGGCTTCACAGCATCTAACCTAGAACCTGCTAAACCAAACCACCACCACCACCACACGCTTTACGGTTCAAAAACAACGTTTCCTTTCCTGTACTTACATAGTGGTCAGGTTTAGGTGTCAAAAAATTCAAAGTCAATCAAACTGTGACACCCCATCGCTGCTCTGGGAAAGCACAGAAAGGTCAGAGGAACTTCAACCTCATTTTAACCATCCTCAGGCCCGGGGAACTCCAGGCACAGCCCCTGCTGCAACTGTCACCAACAACCGTAACGTCTGTCCCTGTGCCACCTCTCCAACAGGTGTCCAGGACAAGGGAACACCTTGGAACCAAACTCCACCTGACAAGAGCTGCACAAGTCTTAAGAGCAATACACAAGCACGAATAAAAACCTTTTCCAAAGAAAAGAATTTCATAAATCCCAAGACCTGGGCACCAGTGGTACCCACTGCTTATTAATACAATCGCTTCTTAGGGGAAAAAAAAAACAACTTAAAAACCCAAGTTCCCTCCAGTTCCTTCTATTTACAGTTTAAAATTATTGCCAGGACAATGCTCTTAAATAGCTGCACCTCAAAAAGGGCAAAATTCAGCTAGGAGGCCAGTATGCTTTATTTGAGAAATAAGATTTTGGGGAAAAGAAACCCAAAACAAAAAAACCAAATAACAAAAAAGGACTAAGAACCTGAGGAATGCAGCAACTTGGCAAAATGTTTAAAATAATAGTGGCACACATGTAAGGATGAAGCAGAATAAATCCAGTTGGAATATTGTGAACAAGCTACCAGGGAACAAACAGTGAGACACGTAACCTGAAACCCAGCTACAGCTTTCATATCCAGAAATCCAACCAACCAGGCAAGAAAACTTGAAGCAAAGAAGTTCATGTCTGTTATTCACAAAAATCTTTTTTTTCACTATTTCCTCTTTGGGTTGTTTCCTCTTCTCTGTAGGGACCAATATTTAAATACAAATATGCTTACATAAAATCCCTGCCCTGGGAAACTCCAAATTACAGAATGGAACATTGTAAGCCAAGAAGATTAAAAAAAAATATATATCCAGTTGTGTTTGCCAGATTTTGTAGTACTTAAAGCAAAACATCAACCTGTTCAGCAGCTTCTTGAATTTAACTACAAGGTGGCACACACAATTTTAAGGAGGTATTATCTTAAAAAAAAAAAAATCCAAGTATTTGACAAGGAAAAAAAAAAGTCATATTTAAAAGAAAAATTTTACATACTTTAAAATATAATAAAGGGATTTCTAAAAAAACCACAAGGAACAGTTTGGTTTCAGCTGTATAAAAAATAGTAAACATTATAAATCTCTCAATAGATTTGTGGGGGAGAAGGAAAGGCAAAGCAAGCTCAAGAAAATGAGGGAAGGAAGCAGCAAGCAAATGCACCTTTTTCAACTCTATCAAAGAAACTGTAAAACATAAGTTTTACAACAGAAGTTTGCTTGTTCTTTCCTCTCATTTCAACTGAAAGTAACTTTAGGAATGGAAAATTTGATACTTCTATCAACAGCCTGTGGTATGTTTAAACTATTATAAAGCATGCTTATACTCACAAGCTGAAGGAAATGACTGTCAAATGCTTCCTTTGCAATCTTCCTTCCAGAATAAGATTCTTTACCAGGAGATTTTCTCAACACACCAAGAACAGCAGAAATTGAACTAACAGATATGTAAAACTTGCAATGGATTTCCAGACTTCTATTGAAATCACAGCAAAAAGAGGAAATGTGACTACAGCTCCCAGGTTTTCAGTGCAGTGATCATTTGCACATTCAAAGGCTTCAGAAAATTCAATAGGCTTCTTTTTTTTTTAAGTGACAATAAGCACAGGATGTGACTATACCTATAATAATCTTTCCCTCCACACAAGGAGATAAGCTCTAAAAACAGGAAGTTTCTACTATAATCTTGAAAATATGTTAACAGTCTGAAACCACATGACTCCACTTAAGTTACATGGGGAAGAAACCCTTGATTTCCCAAAACTGCAGGAGATATAATTCAGGTACTGTAGCACCACACCACTCCAGAGCCACCCAAATCATGGAATAACGTCAAGGTACTTCAAATATTCCTCTTCTCCTTTTCCCTCCAGAAATTCCTAAGTGTAAGCAAGCACCACAGCTTCCTTCTCATATGAAGAAATAGTGGTTTTTGTCATTAATTGGTACTTGTCATCCACACACATTTCTTAAGAGACTTAAAAAAACTTTTTCAGAAGAATAAAATGTCTAGTTTAAGGATAGTATGCAATAGCATGGCCAGGAGAGATACATGCCTACCATTTGGTTGCAGTTCTTACTCTGGTCTATTTTTTTTTTTTACATTTTGGAAAACTTTATAAAGAGATAAATTCAAATCTGTACTGCTCAGAGCACAACATGACCTCCCTCAAACCACAGGCACAGTTTCTTGGACTCTACTTATCTTGATTTGTTTTTCAACCCAACAGGGATTTACTGATATAGGAACATATTTCACACAGCAATCTTCAACCACCTACACAGAAGCTTTAAGTGAGCAAAAAAGGAAGCAGCAGATTTTTTTGATAGCTGGTTATCAACCAACTAATGGTCAAAAAGGTCTTCTCAAAATCAGCTTCACAGTATTTCTCACACTGTAGCTGAAGAGGTGGCACCAGTCAAGCAAACTTTACACACTCTCAAAAAGAAAAAACCCCAAAGCATACTGCAGTGTATTTTAAACAGAAATCAGTTCTGTGCAGCTTGTCAAAACAATGCAGCACTGAACATAAAAATCACATCAAAGGCTTAATAATCCCATTCACATAACTGTGTGCTGACTCTGAACTTGTGAATTTTCAGCAGACTGGTCTTAACCATGCTGGCCTTGGCTTCCTACCTATTAGAGCAACACACAAATTCACTTCCCGGTTTTAAAAAGGCAACACAGGCAACAAGTGACAATTTTTCACTCGGGTGACATGGCCAAGTTGCAGGATGCCATCTAGTGTCAGCCTCCTAAAAGAAACTGGATAAACCCCACTCAGCACTAAATTCCAGTTAGCCACAAAGCCCAGGCAGAGACTTGACTTTGCAATTGCAATTTTTAGCCTTCAGATTTCCCCTCAAGGGCTGACAGCAGAGAAAAAACCACCATGCACAAACCAGCAGCATCACAAGAGAGTATTCTACTGCCTTTGCTTCCCACTGCAGCTAACAACCCTATTCATGAACCAAAGATCAACAAAACCAACGTGCAAAGTGCACAGAAATCCAGAGGGGCAGAGGCAGCTCCTTTGCCATGTGAGACACAGAACCTCAAAGGTGTCCTGGGTGGTGTCTGGGAGCTGCTGTCCCCTTCTCCTGTCCAGGGGTTGAGGAGATGATTGCCAGGACCTGCTGAATTTTCATGCTAGTGTTTTATCAGTAACAGGTATACATGCACACCTCCCTAGTTCATTCATAACCCACTAAGAAGAAGTGAAATAAAAATCTATTTTGTTGCTTTTCAGGATGGGAATGTGCCAAGGGTTGTACATGAAGAGGTGAAAAATATAACTTAAAGGTTATACCCCTACCACTGTCATCATTAAGACATCATTAGACAAAAGAAATTCTTTAATCTGAGGGTGGTGAGACACTGGAACAGGTTGCCCAAGGAAGATGTGGCTGGAAGTGTTCAAAGTCAGGTTGGATGGGGCTTGGGATAACCTGGGCTGCTGGGAGGTGTCCCTGCCCATGCAGAGGGACTGGAATTGGATGAGCTTTAAGGTCCCTTCCAACCCAAACCATTCAGTGATTCCATGTCTAACTTCCCTGAGGATGCCCCATCCCTTCAGTGTGCAGCTGAAGTCATGGCTGTAAATGGTATTTATGGAGGAATTGTCAGGAGTGAACTGATAGGGAAAAAAAAAAACAAACTAAAAATCAACTGATGTTTAGAAAAAAGGGGAACTGGCAAGCCAACTAAACAGAACTAGGCCTGTATTTTTGGGCTCATTTGTAGAGCACAGTTGTTAACAGCAAATTCAATATTAACAGTGATGCCATTTCAAGACAGCAACATGAGGTGTACTCTGCAGCCTCCTTTTACAGGCATGTAAGCAATGATTACTTCAGCCATTACCCCATTCACAGGGTTACAAAGCCATCAATCCCAACCCCAACACCACCTACACTTTTCCAAAGGAGTGGGCAACAAAATATGTTGTTATTCCCCTTGCTACTTCTTTCTCAATGAAGTCTGCACTTGGAGATACCACAAACCAGCAACCCAATAGGTATTTTAAAGAAGAGAACCCCACTGGACAAATGAGGCCAAGAACAAGCCCCACAGTCCTGTCTGATTTAGTTTTGGAATGAACAGACTGAATGCCTTTCTTGGCTTCCACTATGAAGAAGCCCATGATTATACCTCATTTTTCTAAGTTCAGCCTGAGGCTGGAGATATATACAGGAGGTGATGTTTAAAAGGAAAGCCTTTTAAATCAAGCTCCCAGGAATATCCCTCTATCCATTTCAGACTAAAACTTCTGCCACCTTCCCTCCACTAGTCCTACTTCAGGTAGGAAGCACCACGTTTTGCTCATTAGTTCCAGAGCTTGGGTGTTTGGTTTGTTTGTGGGTTTGGGTTTTTGTAAATAACCTTTAAGATGGCTGTCTGTTGATTAAACCATTTTCATCCTTCAATGAGTTTGATTCCTATTAGTTCAGCCTGCAGAGAAGACATTGATTTTTACTACAGTCAGGATCAAGAGAAGTAACAGCTTTTCCAATTAAACAACTGCTCACCACGTTAAGTAGAAAAATATGTCCACAGCAATCATGTGCAAGTGTCCAAAGCACTTTCAATGCTAACAAAAGCTGAGAGACACACCTGTAACAACTCTAACCTTTACCTTGAGAAAGGAGGAAAACTGTGTGTGTTACAGACAGCTCAGGTCCTGTTAACTCTGCTGATAAGAAGCTGTAACACTGAGAAAGGCTCAAAATTACAGACAACTCATCTTCCAGCTCTGAATTACCATCATTATACCACACAAATCACCACACTGGGCTTCAGCCTACTAAAACAGAAATCACAACCAGAAATGGTCTGGTAGGCATCTGCTGCTTCTCCTCTTAAATGAAGCTTTTATACCAAACAAATCTCTACAGTTCTTCCATTAGAGCCTTTCACAGAGTTGCACTGTAAATCAAATATTTTATTCCACAGTCTGCAGCTATTCCCACATTTAATAACTGACATGGGAGACAAGTTTTAATCTCCATCAGGCTGAAACAATTACTCTCCTCATAACCACAAGTCAGAGGTACAAGTTATGAGTTTTGTTTTACCTTACTGTACATCCAGGGGAAGCAGCTATTCTTTTCCAGGTGAAAAGGGCAAAGCCCTTTCAGTACCACAGAAGAAGGGAGCCCAAACAATCACAGTCCTTAATTTTTCATGGACCAGGATGACCACACACTCCAAGCAGTCAAGACTTCTTTTTAAACTGCACAAAAAATACATCATTCTTGCCACAGAGCAGCAGAAAGAAATCTGAACAGGCACCACATTTGCAGATATAAATATTCTCCTGCTGAGAACTTAGGCTACAGCTTTAGGTAAGATCATAAACACTGGGGAGGCTTTTTTTTTAGTCATTAGGGAAACAGCTCTCCTGCTCAGAGAAAAATCTATTGCAAAGCTACCTGGATTAAGTGACCTGGAAGTCTATGTATGCAATTATTGCCAGTGCCATGTTTTCAGGTTTAAAATACTTATTAAAAGAAGTTCAGCTGTTAATTTAGGAATTTACTTCAAGAGGAAGAGCCATGACTGAGAATAGCAACAGTTTGACTCTCCCTAAAATGCTACTGGCACTTCCAATACTCTGCCTTGGTTCATATGCAGCATGGGAAATCTCAGTGGAATTTACACATTACTACATGTTTTACTACCAGTTATTCCTAGCTGCTAGAAAGGAATATTAAAAAAATCACAGCAGGTTAAGACACTGACTGATTCTCTCTCTGAATTTATTGAGGAAAAAATTGAGTATTTTACCTCTTGTCAAAGGAAGGAAGAAAATGTCATCTAGTTCAAAGCATTCACTCTTATTTATGCTCTACAAAGGCTGGAAAGATACTTCACACATCCAAATTATTTAAGTCAGCATGAAGACAACAGGTAGGATGGTAGAGCTCACAGTGGGTTGTGGGGTTTTTTTGGAAACTTTGGGAGCAAATCCCCCCAGAGCTAAATTACTAAGATGCATCTTCCAGAGTAACCCTCAGGCCAAACCAATATTCACGTTTCCAATCTACCAAGTGGCCATGTGGTTGGTGAGAGAGACAGAAGGAATGCAGAGCAATTTTTATTGCTTTTCTTCAGCTAAATGTCATCTGGGCATCTTAAAGAACGGGAAGGAGAACACTATTGATTTCGAGTGCCCTCTAGAGTCAGCTCCTCAGTAATGACTGATGCCAAACACCAATGCCCTCATTTACTCACAGAATTCATGCCAGTACCTGCAGGACTGCAAAAACCAGTAGTATTTTACACAGAAGCTGCTAACAAACCCATTATATATCAGGAAACACAGCGGCATTTTTGAAACATCAATTTTCTAAATGTACATACTCTCTGTGTATTATTTTTATAGAAGTTACACAGCCACTCCAGCCCCAACTGGGTAGGGGGGTGAGTGAGATAGAACCAGTGGAGTGGTGTCATATCCCTGAAAATTATCTGCATTTCTGTAGCTTATCTAAAACAAACAAACAAACAAAAAATTGCTCCTGTTGGGCATCATCTTTTCTACTGACAGGCACACATTTCATATTCCTTTACAACAAATGCAGCCTAACACATGCCCCTTTCTCTGCAAATTTCAGTAAGTTAAGAACCTGAAGTGGTTGGATTCTTAGAATAAACTAAGTCAATCTTAGACAATCCAACTGTTTCCAGGACTTTTAATCACTTAAAGATGCAGGTCCTTCCATCCTGATAAGCCTTAAAGGCTCTAATTTTTATCTCCATCTAATATGACCTTCTTTATCTAACATCAGTCATGTCTGTAAGATTACCTCAGTCATACCAGCTGGAGTTCTTCATTATTATCTGTAAGTGAAATATTTTAAGGCATATATTTCAGTTAATTAAAAGTCCACTTAATTATCAAACTACTATTAAAATATCTATTTCAATCTCATATGAGGATAAGTTACTGCCATGTGGAAATACCTCATTAAATTCTTGCTCAGTGACTATAAACTTTTTGCTTAATGCAGGTAAATGCAAAAGATCCTACTGACAAGAAAGGAGCTATGCAGACAGCATCTAATAAGTAACTATTAATCAATTCAATTATTAGTGATTACTTTCATCCAAATCTGAGCCCTTGGGAGGGAAAGGAAAAAAAAAAAACAAAACAAAAAAACCCTGCAGAATTCAATGATATCACTTTGTTTTAATCCTCCAAATGAAGCAGACTCACAACTTATGACTGAGAATAATGAACAAGCTGTGCAATCCAAGTCACACCTAGTGAGCCCTGAAGTCAGCCCAAGTTCCTAACCAAGAAGGAGGAACCTTCACCACCACTACCCACAACTCCTCCATCTTCATTCTCTTCATTTGTGTAAGAGAAAAAAAGGAAGGAAACATCCAAGGGCATGCTCCTCAGCTTTACTCACATCTCTCCCACTGGAAACCTGTCTTCTCTTTCAGAAGATCTATGATTATCCTTCTAATCTTTCTTGAAGAGGATATTCATCCTTCAGCTAAGGGGATTCAGAAAGATCTCCTGAAGACCCTGCTTTTGGAAACAGGCAGGAACTAGAACAACTTAATAGCTGTAAGAAGAATTCAGGGCTATCTTACACCAACCATTTCCTGTGAAGTTCATCATAGAAGAACTGAGGAGTTAAAAATTACTTTTGTTTTCAAACAAGCTCTACATAAAACCAAGGAGGAAGAAGAAACTAAAGTTGTCTCTCCAACACACTAAGTCATTACGAGGAAAAATAAACAGTTTGGGAAGAGGGGGAAAAAAAAACAAAGTTGGGAAAGGTTTTTGCAACATGAACAGGCAGAATACAGAAAGGATATAGTATGTTTCCATCACAAATTATCCTCCATAGAGATATCTGTGGCACAAGAAGCATTCTGCTAACAATTGCTTATCAAAACCTCAACTTCACAGCCACAAGTGCTATTTCACAGCTAACAAATCCAGGACAGGCTACTCAGAGTGCAAAAGACATCACTCAGAAATCCTAGCACATTGAGTGTAATTTAAAGATTAAGCCTTTAATCTTTATGGCTTGCTTAAAAAGTCTTTAAAACTTGGGTTTTGATCAATATATCAAAATAGCAACCTTTTTACAAACAGAAACATCTGTATGGGTGGCCATGATCTACAACACAAGCAGTTGCTGTGCAGAGGTTAACATCAGGTTCCCATGCTCTACCTACAACCATTCTGACTGTAATCTTCAGCAATACCTTTCAGAACTAAGTGCCTAACTATCTAAAATACTGCTGGATTAATAATACCATTTGCAAGAGAGTGGGTCTTGAGCCACACAAGCTGTCAAATCACAGCTTTTAAGGTCTAAATTAAGTGTCAGATAGAGCTAACATACCACTGGGCTCCCTGTTCACAGCTCTATACTTCTACACATACAAAGTCTGCAGTTTTTTAACAGTTGTCAGTGTAAGAAGCAATCTGGAGTTTTAAGCCTCTGCCATCATGTATATTTATTTACTTTTGAACAGCAAAATCAACAAATAATTGAGAACAGTGGCTACAAATAGCATCTATTGCAAGACAAATCTAGAGCCCTATGATAACTACAAATCTTTCCTACATCTCTCAATATAGATTCCTTTTCAAAAGGATCAATAGCCTGGCCACTGTTTTAGCATAACCCATTCCTGAGTGCAGAATCCCCCACAGCTCAGAATCTGTAAATGAGCAAACTGCTGTGCACATTCAAAAAAATGTTCCCTGCAATGCAACTGACAGATAAGTAATCTTGGTAGCTTTCCCATCTTTTGCTAAAGAGCATTTCCTCAGACCTCATTTCCCTTTCACTTGACCAAAATAGAAAGATTAAGGTAAGCCATTTACAGCTAGGAAAACTTCAAACTTATTACATGTTATTTTTACCAAGCTCCATATGTTTAAAAACCTATTCAGAAATTACACTGTGGCTTTCAGCAGCAACATTTATGCCTCCCACAGCTGAAGTCTGTGCATTTTATCCCTCCCATATATCAGTGTGTTTAGCCAGCCAAAATTCCATTGGTGTTATGTAACCCAGACAATCCTCTTAAGCATTTTATCATTATCTCACCTCAAATCTAACCCACTGCACACACACACACCTGGACTGCAAGCCTGGCATCTCTGTAGGCTTTGCTGACACACAAGAAAGTGATGCAGAACTAACCCAACCCCTTCCCAAACTCAGCAGCCCCCCCTGATACCTTCAGCAAAACTCCCCAAACACCATGACAATATCACTGCCCAGTGTCTCTTCCTCACAAACACAACTTACCACAACATTAAACAAGTGTAATAGTTGTCATTCTTCCTGTAAGAAGGAAAAAAATCATCTTAGAAACACAATGTTTGTCAACTCTCTGCTTCCCCTGCATACCGAATGGAATAAATACTATTTGCAGTTATGGCTGTAATTTGACATTAATTCCTTAATCTTCTTAAGTCAGGGCAAGCTTGTGGATCATTAGGAGGTTATTTAGAAGAGCACATTTGAAGTCTTACGTGAAGTGTGTATTTTCTTACGAAACCAAGTTACCTCAAGTTTTGTATTTTGTCACCCATACACCTGAAAATAAATCAATTGCCTTTGGAGAGCAATAAGAGATACACTAGGAACTATTATTGCTATGTAATCCTCTTTCATGTGGCACAGTATCTGCTAACAAGATTGTGTAGCTTTCACATTGGATCAGCAAGAATGTGACCTTTACTGACAGTTGTTCTAATATTAATGCTGGAGAGATGGTCAGTGCAAAAATCCTCCACGTTGATGTTCCCCCACACAGAGACCACATGGATTAGCTGCCACTGCCTGCCATTTGTTCCTTGCTGCTTTTGGAAATGGAATGGAAATCCTGTTTTTTCCAATGCTATTTGCACTTTTGGGTTCACCAAGTGGAAAGAATGGCATTTCATTCCCTTTTCCTTCAAAACACCAACAGAAAGACCATACAATGGGGAAAATCTTGCTTCAGGATTTTGCCCAAATATTCAAGACATATAAACAATTATTAAAACAAACTAAAAAAAACCTGGTTTTTTTTGTTGTCAGGGCCAACTGGAACCCAAAAGCACAGAGCCAGCCAGGCACTGATTATAAACTTCCTCTCTATAGTGTGTAGTTAAAGAGACAACTTTTGTGTTCAGTATCAGGACAGAGCTGAGTCCATGAAACAAGGAATTTTTCAAAAAGGTTTGTTTCTCTAGAAATTGTTTCTAAAAATAAAAATACAGAATACCCTAACTATGAGTTACCTGGTATTTCCCCACAAAATTCCTCAAGGCAGTGGTATTGCATGACTAGATGCCTACAAACCATGTCAGAATTATCACAGCTCAGTTAAAAATGTAATTCTACTGAGTTAGCAGAGTCTGGCACTGAAACAACCAAAAGAAATCCCTGACCTTTCCCTGAGTCAGTGACAATTTAAAGATGTGTTACTCATGCAGATTCCACTCCAGGTGCAAGCTGGCTTGATGTATGCCAAAAGGGCTGGGTTTGAAGCAAGCAGTAGTATCCATTCCAAAAGCAGTTACTCCTCAGCCACTGGAGGTTTGCTGTGTAGTGGTGCTACTGGAATCCTTTAAAACTGAGTCCCTAAAAGAAGGGCCTTGAAATTGGCAGAGAACAAAGTTATACAGGGATATTTATCCAAATTTCCTTCCCCAAAACAATCCCAGTGACTGTTGAGATAGCAAATAACTCTGGCCAACAATTCATCCACAGAATTTCTGCTTTAAGGGATGAGCAAGCAGCAATCCTAGCTGAGAAGAAGTAATCCTGTTTTAAGAACTGCTTTTAATGCATCTCAGCTCCATGTGACAATTTTGGTGAAGAACCAAATGACTTGGCCCTTTCAGTTGATGAGGCTCTAACCAAGGTGGATTTGCTGCTATTTACATTTCTCAGATTGTCCTAATAAGATGAAGTGAGATCAACACCACCAACCATGAGATTTTTGTTTTCCACCAGACACCACAGAAAGCAATCTGAGTTATTAGTCGAGGTAACAACCAAGCCAGCATGTCTCCAGCTGTGGTTGTAAGTGACAAACCACTGCTCCTCCCTTCACACGTACACCTCTGCCTTTTCAGATTGCCAGGTCTGGCTCACAGCTTAAGTTTTGCAAACAAAAGCAGTTGTGCTCTTGCCAGCAGAGGATCAGATTTTATTATCGGGGATCACCGTAAAACAGCCATTTACCTCCATAAATCAGAGGCTTCAACTCCAAGTGTCTCCCCCCCCCAATTGCAGGAGAAATGTTCTTTCTGCCAGCTGCAGACACACGCCGTGGTGCTTGGCACAGATTTGCAGGGCAGTGTTTTCATCTACCCTGACAGCTGAGGTTGTGTAGAGACCAAACACAGAGTAAACGTAGCAAACGTTGCTTTTAATAAACTGCCACAGAGAAAGTAGGAAAAAAAAAATAAGTGATTCCAGCTGAGGACATATTGATGGGTACAAAATCCTGGAGGCATTCTGTGCCTCACTCTGGCTCATGGATCAGTATTATTGCAGCACCAGTAGCCGTCAAAGCCAATTACCCCAGGGACCTTCCTATGGGAGGACTGGATCCTGGGGATGCCTGCTGGAACTGTCAGTGGAGGGAGAGCTGGAAATCTGTCACAGCCAATTACTGCCTGTGTTTTACTGATGTCAGGATACACCTGATCAGTGAACAATAAAGCTGTTTTAGAGAAAAGATGATTACAAAAACAGAAGGTAAAATGGCAACAACTGGGAGGAAAAAAAAAAATAATTCATGGCTAGATGAAGAGGGGGCACGTGTGCTTTCCAGCCAGGAATGGGGAAAAGAAAATTCCCAGTGCTGAAGCAGTGGCACACACAGGGTTTTAAGCCTTTGTCTACAAATCTGGATTGCTTTTTTTCTTTTTTCTTCTTTTCTTTTTTCTTTTTTCTTGTCTTCTTTCAAACGCCCTGACAACAGGCTGACCTGTCTATAACTCGTGTCAGAGACAGGAAGACACAAGTCAATACTCTACAGTGAATTTGAGAAATTTAATTTTACATTGGAGGAAACCAGAGGGAGAAGAGGGGAGTGGAAAACACTGATGCAGCGTGGAGATAAGGCCACAAGAACATCTTTTCTGTGCAACACCAACCTTTCTCTCCATTGCCCAACTGACAAAAGAAAATGGTTATCTACAGGGAAAACACAGAAATTTTCACATTCTCCAAGGCTTGAGAACCTGTTCTGCACTTATCTGTCTTCAACTTACAATATACTATCTGCATTTTAAACAGATTAAAGTTTAAATCTGCCCTGTGGCCATGGGACTTAAATAAAACAGTGATTATTTTTTTCCTCCCACAGCTCTATAATCTGTGCTTGGATTTATTAATGGCAATTTTTAACTCACTGATTTCCAGGAGAGGGCATTGTACCCAACTGCTCTGAATGAACTGCTCAGCTGGAGCCTTGTCAGGTGAAAATGCTGTTGGGGAAATGCTTCTGTAAGCAAAATTCCCCTCCCAGGCAAAGCTGCATCAGCCACCCAGCTGGGAGGTGGCACTTACCTGGACAATTCTCTTCAATTATTCTGCTGCCTCAAGTTCAGCCATCTCCTGATGCTCTCTGCTAAAGGATCTCTCATCACTCCCTCCCCAAAAACACCCCAGGCACACATGGGCAGATGTGAGGGAGATTCAGTGACTACACCATCCACTGATCTCCAAAAGGGATTTCCATAAAATTCACCTCTGAAACAACCAACAAGCTTTTTCTGAAGGATGGACTTTAGGTACCAGATCTGAGTGATACTCCCCTGGTTTGTAAAGTACTTTGAAATTTATCAAGAACACCAATATATATAATCAATGATACATGTTTTAAACAAAAAAAAGCAGTAATGGGGGGGAAATGTCCCTGTTACTTATGTTTCCATGTTGAAAATCACTTGGAATAATCTAATTATCTAATCTGCTGCTCTGAAGAACTGCCACTTCTGTTTACTCTTCAGTTTTAAAGTATAACAGTTCAACCTGGGGCCTTAAAATAACACATGTATATAATTAAAGGAAATTCAAGAGACTATTTATCATACAAAAGGCTCCCATCTCAACAAACACTGCAAATCTTTTAAACCTGCTCATCCCCAGGATCCTATTTCACTCACTCTCTTAAACCAGACAGAACCTGAACTACTCTGGTTGTTTCACAATCCTGCCAATATTAGGCAAGCATTATTTTCAACTTACTTTACAAGGAAGATTTTACTGAAAAGCTGACTAACAGGTAAGCCTTGACAAATCAAAAGACACAGATACAAGGAGAAGGAGACACAAGCCCCCTCACACCAGAAGATAACAGCTCCCCAGGTATCCCACGGCTCCATGAGGCAGCAGAATTTCAGGACACCCTGGGTAACATCTTTCTCTCTCCCCCTCTCTGCCACTGGGGAGGTTTGGAAACATCCCAGTCACAGGGAGGATACAGGAAACCTTGAAGAGACAGCACTTGGGTATGGCCTTCCCTGCAAAACAGCCTGGAAAGACTGCAACTGGCATTTCAGACCTGAAATACAAGTATGAAAGGAATGGCTGCTAGGTGCCAAGCTGTGTATTACATATTTGGATTCTCCCTTCCCTTTCACATGTGGTATAGGAAATATTCTTCAAATGGTTGTTTTGTTCACATGCCAGACACTCTGCAAATACAGCTGCAGAATAAGAAAGCATTTGAACACACAGAAATACCCTCTAGTTTTGTGTATACTTTGGTATATTTTTAAAATATCTGATGGGCTGCCTATTAGAAAGAGATGCATAGCTTACTGTTTTAATAGAGCTAAATGAAAGAGGATCAATATTATTTTAATTTTTAAAGGTCTGTTTATGAAATGCAATCATCCTTCATTAAAAATGCAAGCTGTGCTTCACGAGAGGTTAGTGTAAATGATTCATAGTTTGATATCTCTCCAGTATAATCATCCTCTCTCAGGAGGGCTCATTGGATGCTTCATCACACCACTCAAGATGCTATTATTAAAAAGTACTGGCCTGTGTCAAAAAAATAACACATTTGAAAGAAAAAATAAAAAAAAAAGCTCTGGCCCACATTCACCTCTGGGCTCCTACCTACATGTTATCAGATGGTTGCCCGTGTGGATTATCTGTGGCTAAAATGGAACAATCAATCCAGCCAGTTTTCCCTTAACTCCCCTTTTCCTATCTTTGAAAAACTCAAAGAGGAAAACCCACTACAATAAATCAAGCCCGTACCCAGTATTTGCAAAACATCTTCTACCTAAAACAAAGCCAGCAAGCAAAAAAAACAAACTACCATTCCACCAGCATCTCAAATTCACAGAATCCCAGAATGGTTTGGGATGGAAGGGACCTTAAAGATCACCTATTTCCAACCCCCCTGGCTTGAAATGTCAGTATGATTTCTGCCTTTCAATAGAATAAAGAGAAAATTTACCTTCAACATTGGACTTCAATAGGTTCTAAAGATGGAAATCTTCAAAGTCAAGTCTATACAGCACTAAATGCAAGACCCTTCTATTTAAAAACACTAATTGCAGCTAACCATTGCAGAATGGGAGCATCTGGCTAATTAGAACATGAGGTTTTAACTAATAAATTCTTAATTATTAAAACTCCACCATTCAATTTCCTTCACACAAATAAAACAGCGTTATGTTACAGCAATTACAAACACTGGGGATACACCAGTCGCAAAAAAAAAAAAAAAAAAAAACCACAACAAAAAACCCTACCACCTTGCATCATAGAAATCCCTTTTTAAAAGCTCACCAGCTGCCACATTAAAGTGCAGAATACAATGCCTACATTATAACAATGTCTATCCAAGTGTCCTTATGAGCCATTATACACAGATGCACACAGCCTTTATCTGGCTCCCAGATATTTCACCTTCCTATCTGTGCATGCATAACACAGCAGTTCTGTTTGTGCCCATTACAAGCCTATCTGCCAATAATTTTCAGCTTTATTCTTTCTCTCCAAATACACGCCTTTGAATTTAATCTAACTGGTACTACCATCACCCAGCACATTTATGGATGTGATACTGAAAACATATTTAATCAAGGCAATATTACACACTGTCGTGTCTGAGCTCCTCAAGTCCCCCAGAGAATACATTTGGTTGAGGCTTTAATACCTGACAGGGGCACCTCTCTCCCTCTCTCCCCTACAAAAAAAAAAAAAAAGAAAAAAAAAATAGAAAAAAATCTGAAATATAGCAGATCTAACAGAATATTTTACAATGGAGTTGCACAGTATATGCATTCAATTGCTCCATTTCCCAGAAGATTCATTACAGTTACATTAGAAAGTCAAATCAGGCAATTCTGCAGTCTGGTGAAAGCTAGCATATGAAAGCAGGTTAATACAAAAGAATTTCATTTTAAATAGAGGACATTTAGGACTTTTAAAAGCAACATTATGATAAAAATTTCAGGGTGTTTGTTCTGGCTTCAGAGCATGCTTTTCAAGTCTTGTTTCAATGATGTAGCTGATTTTCGAAGGGAAGAGGGAGGGGATGCTGGATCTCCAAGGTTTGCCATCTTAATTACCCTCCTGCTTCCTCAGTCTGCTAAGAACCACACTGCAGAGATGCTCTGTGCCAAGGCCAGAGGAGCCTGGGTACCAACTCTCAGCAGTCAAAATTCCAAATGCTTTGGTTAGCATGTGCAGAGCCTGTGTATTAACACTAACAAATCCCTGGGGACTGCATTTGAGACAAAAGGTATTATTAAGTACAAGATACAACCCATTTGGCTTTTTCTGCTTACCTTCCAGCAAAAGTATTATATGTAATTATTGCCATTATAACCCTGCCTCCATTTCAGCAAGTTAAAATGCAGATAGGGAATGTAATTACACATTAAACTAATAATGTAAGAATTGATTGACAGGATGGAGGAAAAAAAAAATGTTCAAAGCAGTATTAACCTTAAGAGCATCAGCTTGTCTGAATGAAGGCAACTAATTTTAAAGCAATTCTTTACTCTAAGCAAGACACCCAAAGACACAAACCTGATACACAAACAGTTAAAAGCAACACCCCAAAAAAATTACCAAGACCATGGAACACAAAAATCTAGTTGTCAACAGCTCTGGCAGGATTAAAAATGAACTTCAGGCACTCCTTCCATTTCATTTAATATAAAACTAAATGCAGTCAAAGACATCTGGTGCATTACTGGTGGTTATCATGAGCAATGAAAGTTGACATTTTTGAGGAACCCACCATCCAGTCTGTGTATACCCAGAGTAACCAAGTGGGAGACCCACATTTGTTTCTGATTTTACATCCTCAGGAAAAGATGTGTTTTGTGGCTAACTGAGGCATCAGGAAAAGGCAGCTGTGTGTATTAGGAACTGCATCTTCTATAGGAGGGGAAAGGCAGCACTTGCTCTCCCTTCCTCTTGCTTCCACAGCAGCTACAAACCATTCCCTTCCTGGCACTGGAAGGTTCCTACACAGGGACTCATCTGATCACCTCCACAAGAGGTGACTTCCTAATGACAGACCCTCTTCTTTCCTCTTTTCTTTCCCCACATTTCGCATCCTTTCTCACTCACCTCACTCATTTTCAAGAAAAAAAATTCCACTCATTGCCCTCCATCCCCAAGCTATTTAAGAGGCCACCTTTTTTTTTTTTCCTTTTTTTTTTAATTTGCAGTATTATGGAAAACCTGTAAGTTAAGGTTATCAAGACAAAAACAAAATGCAAGCTTTTGCTCAAGTTTAATTCAAGAATACTTATCTACCACAACTGAAAGATAAATTTCTCAGTCAGGCATATAATGCTGTTTCTAACAATGCAGTTAGGTTTAATTTTTTATTATTATTATTTTTGCATGCATATTCACTGTGCTATTTGCATGCATTTGATTAGGTTCATTACATTCACTATCTCTTAAATTATTCTGAGACAAACTAGAGTCCCAGAAGCACTCAGAACTCAGCATGTTTACCAGTTATTGTCTTAATTTGAAGCAGGGGGAGGAACCAAGACTTGTGAGTTTTCCTCTCAATCTCCATTTGATCTTGAAAGAAGCAAAAAAAGTCCAAAACAAAAAGAAACAATCAACTCCTACACTGGACTACCAGAAGAATCTGAGCTCATATTCCTGACCACATTTGGCAAAGGAATCAACTTGCTCAGTGGATCACTAGGAAAATGACATGAAAAGCATTTTACACAGCCACAGTACTTTACAGCATGAAGCAGGTACACCAAAACTGGCAAACAAATATGAATTTGACCACAAAAAAAGACCAAAAAAACTCCAGGGATCATCCCCTTTCCCAGCCTCTGATGGAGAACACAAGAATTTAAGAAACACAGACTGCATTTCCCTTTTTTCTTTTTTTTTTTAGTTACCTGCTACCAAACCCAACACTACTGAAATTCAAGACAATTTTCACAGCATTTAGCACCATTTGAAAGGCAGAGATCACAAGAAGGGGCAAGATGGATATAAGGTCATGCAGCTCCTAAACACAGATGAGAAAATGGACTTGCATCTCTGGTTTAGCACTACTATAAGGCACCCAAAGAGGCCTCATGCAGCCTTTTTACATGTCTGCACCAGATAATGCTCAACATCAGGAATAAATACACTGCAGTCAAACCAAGCCCCACGCTTCCCATTAATTTCTCACATCTTGACTCAAGAGCTGTACAAAAAGTTATTAAAATTAATGCAAACTATCATAACTGTCTTTTTTATTACTGGTAATATTCTTTCTAAAATATTAGTCTCCTTGGCTGAACCAGCATGTCTTTCTGAAAGTTGCCTTTGAAGATCAGAAACTCTTTAGCATAAAAAGTGAAACATGCAATCATGTTAATTTGACAAGGTAAAGGGGGAAGGATAATTTCAACTTAGTATTTCTGAAACTCAAGCTTTTCTTTCATTTCTAAAAACAAAGCATTTTTCTTCCCTGGTTCCCACCACAGTAATTGAAGTGAGGATGGAACAAAGGCTCTTAGAGTCCAAGCATTTCAAAAACAACACAATAAAGTATCAAACTTGCCAAGTGACCTAACACTTCCCATCTCAAACAAAACTGGGTTAGAGTAAACTGCTGAGGTACCAGCATCCCAAGCAATCCAGTGAGCACTCATTTTCCTTGTTTGCATAATAAATACCACAGTATATGTATATAAATATATAAAAAATGCATATATATATATATATATAAAATGTATCTATATATAATGCATATATATAAAATGCACATTTATACATACATGAAGGAGGTGAGAGCAAGAGCATGAGCATACATGTTTGATAAACAAGAAATTTCAGCTGGAATTTCTCACTCCTCCTGAAGTTGAAGTGAGCTGTGTGCTCAGCCTGAACACCCCATTATCCAAAAACTCTTTTGTCAAAAGCAAAACCTGAGCACCCCCACATTTCAAGCTTTTTTATAAAAGAAAAACATTGAAGTAAAGAGCTTTCCAAGTTGCCAGAAGTATCACAGTTTTCCAGCATTCAAGTGCAGCATTTCACCTGCTTTACACCAGGAAGTTTTTGCAGTTACTGAAAAGCACTTGGAATAGCCCATTTCTCACTCCTCCCATGTAACACTGTGTTCTTACTGAGCAATCCTTGTTCCATTACTGTTCCTAAATTTTATTAATAACTTTACAGTCAATAACAGGCTTTCTAGCCAGACAGCTGCAGTATCATTGGCACTTACTTGGAGAACTGCAAACTTCTCAGACTTATCCTATGGGACAACCTAAATGCCAACATTCAAGAAACAAAAAGATGCTGGGTTTTGATTTTGCTTTTTATTTATTAATTTCTATATTTTGCAGAATTATGCCCTTTGAAACCCAAAGTTCTCTCTTACACATGTTCAGCTTCCTTCATTTAGACACACAGCTCGGCACACACCAAGTCCAAAGTCACAAAACAAATGCAGAAGCAGAAATCCTCTGAGTGCTGGGACTGCTGACTCCTGATGCTTGTTCAAACACTGCAAACTCAACTCTGACAGAGGGAACCATTTGCAGAAGTGGCAACTAACCTCCTTTTCCTAATTGCTCCCTCAATTTTTTAAAAGCACGTCCCTCTCCCTTACACTTAGAATTATTTCAAAAGCAGGAACCCATTAAACATTTGCCTCCATCTGCCCTCAACAATAGCCTCGAGAGATAAAAATTCTCATTCGTTTCAACAGAGGCCCTATTGATTGTGCTGTCACAGAATATGACTATTTTCTCCCTCATGTGGCCTCAGAACAGAGCATTGTGCCATGGAGCTATAAATTTACTTCCTTCCCTGTCTCTTCACAGCAGCTTTGTAGCAGTGGTCTCTCACACCTTCCCTACCCAGCAGATCAAGATGCAGACAAATCCATTCCACACACACCAAAGTTAAGGCAAAGCAGCAGCAAGGGGTGGCCTTTCATCTCCAGGCACTCACAGCCAAACTGGGGGGAATTTCCAAACTCTCTTCTCCTTCCCCTACATCTTGTTTCACACCACCCAGTAAGAACAGCCAAGAATCCAAGAGCCTGGAGATGAGCTCTTGAGAGAAACCACCCACTGCAGCCCAACAAACGCTTCCATTTATTTAGAAAAACCAAGTCAGAAGACGTATTACTGGCAATTCTGTAAATGTGAAAGTCTCCAGGCATGATGCTTGGCTGTCACTGTAAAGCTGCCAAGTTTTATTAGAACTGGGGAATATCGACCGTGCTCTGTCCCTTGAATGTCAATGATCCCATCCCTGGAGTTCAGGCAGGAGCAATTTCCATCTCCAGTGCTGCAGTCAGCTGATGAATTCGTGGCAGGGTTACAGAAGCTTAACAACAGCTGTTTAGGAAAGGCAGTGCTACTTATCACAACTGGATGTAACCAGAGGTGTCCTTTACTCAGCCCTTCAGTAAACATCAAAGATTGGGACTGTCTAGTCCCCACAAATCATTCAAACATGTTGTTTCCCAGGAAGCCAGCACAACATCAAGAAAAAAAAACAAACAAACCCAACCACAAAAAAAGAGTAGCTCTGCAAACAACAAAACCAGGCACCTTCTGATAGGCTTTGGATTCTTATTAGATGGAAAGAGAGGCTGTTCTCAGCAAGATCACAACTATGTCTTTCCCTTCACCTCCACAAATACCTCTGTGGTGCCCCACTTCTTTTTCCTTCTAAAAATCCTCCAAAACAAAACAAGCTATGCACAATGGAGAAAAAAAAATAAACACATTTGAGAGATCTGGTAGAGATCACGACATCTTGAGTCTCTCCAAACACACTCACCACCACTCAAATGTTCTGCTCTCTCCTTAATAACTCTCAAAGACAGTTGGCCCAGTTCTCCAGACACACCAAGAGGAGCCAAACAGATGCACCTACTACTGCAGAAATCCAAATAACTGACAAGATAAAAACCTGCATTCAGCACCACTCTCTCTCTCCACCCAGAATTTAAAAAAAAAAAAATAAAAAAATTCTTCCTTTGCATTCTTCCTTATAAGAGATATTTTGTTTCATTCCGTTTATTATTGGTTTTAATGTGAAATACTACAGACACTCAGTTTCCACGCTTGACAGTTTACCACCCAGCAGTATTTACTCATCTTTCTACATTACAAACAAAAAACTAGGGAAGGGAAATGGCAGGAAGACAGATGGGGAAGCCTGCATCAAATTAAAACCAAGAGAAAGCTGTGTGATAGGTACTTTTTGTACAAACTGCTTGCAGAAAGCAAACAAACTAAGCAGAAAGATCAACAGCCACAATTCAGAAGAGACCTCCCTGCTGAGTGGGCTTTTCAGAGCTTGACACTGAAGAGCAAGAACTATTACTTGTTTCCACAAAAATTATTCAAGTTTTTAGAACTCCAGGTTTCTAGGGAAACCACAGGGTACCACTCTTGTTGCTAAATCTGCATCCCACCTCTGTCCAGTCTACACAAGCAGCTAAACCCCTACAAATAAAAAGTTTTCAGTATTGATCTTTGGCCTCTAAAAGACCAAGGAGCCAGTGAAGCTTAAAGGCACCTAAAGTAAACCTTAACTTGAGCTAAGCTTCAGGTACTCCATGACCTCTGCATTCCCCGTGGCAAGATATGGGGTCAGCAGAACAACACACAAAACACCAAGACAAATTTTCTCAACAGAAGCAATTTCTCAGAGCATTCAATTCAATGCTGCTCTAACCCAAAACACACAGAGAATGACTGAAATTCCCTGCAGCTTCGAAATCTTGAACCTTTGACCATCCACTTGGAGATGAAGCTGCAAAAACACACATATGCTACATACCAGAAAGGCAAACAATTCATCCTAGGAGAAAGCACTGCACTTTCAGTCATGTTATCTTGGCATATCTTTGTTCAGCCTGCAAAAAAAGCAAAGCAATAGAGCTTACAGAAATAAAACTGGGGAAAAAAAAAAAATCAGTTTGCTAATATTTGGGGAAGTATGGACCAGTCTTGAAACATTTCCACCTCAAGAAGGAATAAAGACATCAACATTTCACAGGCTAAATACTTCACAGGGTTTACAGCTGAACCTAAAAACATTTTCAGGGATCCTCCAGTTCCACTGAAGTTATAATGCTGCAGTGTCACCTTTGGCTTGCTTAAGAGAGATTCTGGTATTGTGAAACAACAGCTTCTTTGATAGTAAGCAAAGAGCAACTAGTGAAACCATTTCAAAAATACAAGTTGGAATCCAGATATGAATTATTCAGGGATGGGGTCCAGCTAATTCCAAGAGGCAGATGAAGCTGTGCAGCCTCAGAAGCCAACAGTGGCAAATGAGACTGTTCATTACCTTGCCACTGCACTCCCTGGCATCAGAGCCAAATGATTTTCTGTAGCAGGCAGCTCACTGTCCTACTGAAATCAAGTATTTCCAGTCCTAGCAGAGGATTCTGACAGCCTTATAAATCTCCTCTGAATCTCTCTACTTTCCCAACCCTCAGAAGTCTAAGAACTATTTTCCAGTACCCTGAACAGTTTCAGTGGTATATAACTGGCACTTGAGAGCTAACATATGGCTCAAACAAGCAGCAGATTCTTGCATGGTTTTCATACCAGCCCTTGTAATCCCTGGGTTCCTAACATCTGTCTTGCATTTGTGATATAATTACACGTTTATTTTCCATTTTACTAGTTTACTCTTCACTTGATCTTGGGTATGCTTTTGCTGCAGCCAAGGGACATCAGACTCCTTCTCATGGACACAAAGATGTTTCATTAGGGCTCACCAAGGTCTGCAGGTCACAAACAGATTCACCCACGTAGAGAAGCAAACTGCTCATACAGTTTCTTTCCTCTAAACTACAAACATCAACTCTTCAAAAAGATTTAGAGGAAAAAATTTCAGAAGCTTGACCAGTTCTTCTAGAAGAACACAACTGCAAAAGCTTTAAGAGTGTACTGGAAGGTGAGGAGGAGAAAGAGGTATCAATATTTAATGTATTGATGCTAAAAATGTAGCATCAAAGCTGCATCAGGGTGGCATAATGTTGCAGCTGGTTCCATTTTCATGTTCTTACATTAAGAAACCAGATTTTCCTTTTACATTATGTATTAAATAGTACATATTTTAAAATCTCCGAAAAAAAAAAAAAATCTCTAAGCCTTTATAATTGAAAAAATTGCATTTAGCATTTTACAGGCTAGAGAGGCATGCAATGCTAAAGTCAAAGACAGAACTAAAGCTAATTTCTTGATAGGCTCTTGCATATGCCCCTTCTCAAACTTGCTACATCTGGAAAACAGTGATCAATGTTGCTAATATGCCTAACTTAAAACATGCTTGCATTCTTCATGTTTGAGCACAGAAAGCTCAGACTTTTTTTTACTCACACAAATTCCTTTACTGAGAAAATTGCCAGCACGTGGTGACTAGCTATCAAGTATATATTCCCTTTCTGGAAAAACAGAAAAAGCCCCCAAGAAGTTACATTTCAAACCACGGTGATGCATTCATCAGGAGCTCTGCCATGAAAATCTGGTTTTGTAGCTTGCTCCAGACAGGACTTGTGTTTTCACAGCTCAAAGCTGAGCACCAGGAGTGCTTTTTAAGTTTTCAAACCTAAGTTTGCACTCATCTCACTCAATACACGACCTCTAAATACAGTCACAGAACACAAAAAGCTTGCCTGTAAATCCAGTGCACTAGGCACACATTTAAACTGACAGCAGCAGCAGCATTGCAGGGCAGAAGGGAAGCTGGATGAAGATAGATTGGACATCCTGTTAACAGAACACACTTTTGGCAACCAAAGAGCAATTAAAATTAGAACTCTTAATCATCTCAAACAACTACAAATTTGAGAGAAGTGTATTAGCAGGGGAAGAACTAGTGGTAATGTCAAGTTTCACAGTCATCACCAGTTTGAAAGAGTGGGCTTAGCATCAGCACATCACACTGCTGGCACAGGTCTGCCATCATCTCCCCACATCCAGATAAATCTCCTTTTCCCCCCATCCCACCCAAATGCAAAGAACTACAAAGGAAGTTCTTGTTAAAAATGGGAGGGGAAGATTTGTTAGAAGACATAGAGAGCAGAACAGCACAACACATTTCTGGAGCATCACAGAATGCACTGGAAACTGGTTTTACTCTATTCCATTAACAAGTTTTACATCACCCAGAACAATTCACCCCATAGATTCCCTTTCAAAAAATAACAGGTCACATTTCTACACTATATCTATGCACAGACAGTGTAAAAGTTTACCAGGTCTTCTGTTTTGTTTTTTATTTTTTCCTTGATGTAACTAAAATACCTGCGACTGCAGCTAAAAGTTCTACAACCTCCCTGGTATCCATTATTAAAAGCTAAACAGATGTTTACTCAAACTGTAACATCATTGTTTGCAGAGCATATAGGAGCTGTTTCTGTCAGCACAGAATGGATCCCATTTGCTCTGCCTGCTCTGGGATGCAGCAGAAAGCAGAACAATGAAAGGCATTCAAGCACAGCAAAACTTGCTCACAGCAGAGAACCCCCCTGTCTTCTGCCTTTCTGCTGCCCAGTATTTCACAGTTAATTCTAACCAGATCGAGATGCACACAACCACATTAAGCTCTGCATTTATTAATCTAAGTGCAGGGTTCCTCCAAGCCCTTTCCTACACTGACTCATTGGCCATCCCAGCAAGGATTTACACACCCACCAGAATGGAAGCTGTCTGCCCCTGGACCTGCTCCTCAGTTCTTTATGCTCAGTTGTGCTTTAAGTGGCTTCCCATCTTTTAATAAAACACTTTGCTGGTCACAGCACTGGGAGTAGCATCAGAGTAACAGCACTGAAATAGTGAAGGAAAAAAACAAACAAATAAACAAAACAAAAAAAAACCCAACTCTTCCTCCACGCAGTATTTCTAAACAACTAGACACACTGCATTAAAAAGATAATCATAAAAAAGACAATCACTCCAAAATACAGCTTAGTTTTGTCAGCTAGTGTCGATTGGAAAATTCAGAGGCTTGCATTTTCCTTGTCTGCCATTACTGGCAAATTAAAGCACTGAACAAATGCTGCGTAGGCAACAACTAATTCCACTAACATGCCAACAATCACTTTAATCTCTTCCACTTAACAACTCATGAACCTTTTATGAACATAATCTTCTAGAAGGTAACTGGTAATGCAAGATAATCCCAGTACAAGTTTAATTAAAAATACAAACTACATCTAACTCCATGCTTACCAACTCTTTCATGCTTCAAAAGCAAGAGTGGTTATTATTAATAGCTCTGTCAATCCTGCAAACTGAAGTGCACAGAAACAAGCTAAAGAAGCATTCAACAGACCATTTCTCACTGAAAAAATACTTTACACAAAATTATAACTTGCCTCAGCATAAACATTTTAAAAAAAACCTCTTTTAAATCGCTAAACTGAAGCATGCTGGCAGAGTTATGGATCTGACTTAAAGGAAATCCAGTACAAGGTTATACATTGTTATGTGCCACCATGGAATTAATCCAAAAGAATAAAAGGGTAATTTTCCTTCAAGAAACGTGGAATTTAAGTCACTTGGCTGTCAGATGGAAGTCAACATAAATTTCATTTGAGTTTTGAATGCCAAGAACCTTATTTGACTGGACGTAAAAGACACTTGCTATTTTTAACCACACCTCATGGAATCACTTAACCAGAGCCCTGTAATTCCAACTGGGGAGCACTTTTCACATTAAAAAGCTGACCAGAGGGCTTTAGAGTTCTGTTTAAGTGGTGGCTGGTTTCCATAAATACATTTTGCACTTCCAAGCTCCCCTACTCATCTTCACCCTTCTAAACCCAGTTAGAAATATTTCCAAACTGCCTGAAAGCTCCCAGAAAGATTTTGCTGCTTACCTTGACCCCAGCCACTGCCTCATGCCTATGGTTAGCAGTAACTGGTCCAGTCAGGTCAACACTGGCCACACCATGGACACTCAGTAGGCTGTGACTGGATCCACCTCTTTGCCACGCTGACCAAGAATCAGGAAATCCCAAGTTTGACTTCACCATTTGATGTGGTGCTAACAGTCAAACCTGTATCCGAAACCTGAACCTATTTCTCACCTCAAAAACTTCAGCTGTGTGATGCTGAGCTTTACAGTTATTCAAAGGCACAAAAGGAATTCTCTTTTAACACAGAAAAGTTCAATGGACTCTTCTGACACACAGACTGAAGTGATGTGCAGGTGAGATGTGACTTCTTCTCATGTAGAACCACCTTCCCCAAACTGTTCTTATAATCATTCCCTAAACTTTTCCTATAGTCTCCCTTTGGCTTAGATTATGCCATGATGCCAGGCACTGCATGGGCTCTGTTCACACTGAGCAAGCAGCAAGAAATTGCATCTTGCAGGAAAAAAACAAAAAAACAGTATGTCCAAAAGCAGGAAAAATTAAAACCTGTCATTTAATGCAGATTTCTTTGAACACGTTTCAGCCATGACACTTCACTGAGAATTAAATGCCTGGCAAATACTTTTGCCTCCTACAAGAAAGCATCAAATCTTAGATGCAGCTGCAGGAGCTACCACTACCTAGAAATGCTTTTTTGATCCTGAGCTCGAGGAAACCCACAAGACAACACAAACCCTTTGTCTTTTCAGGAACACACTCAACTAATCACAGACAAATGTAATTTAGATGGATATTCAGCTTCTAAAGGGATTAGGGAGGGGTGCTTGGGCTCACAGAAGTTCTTTTACATTTGAAACCAACTCCTTCAGCTGTTGCACTGTAAGAGCCAACATCAGATCCCTCCTCATCTCATTACCCAGGGCTACCCCAAATGTCAGACTTTCTGCACACCCTTCATCTCTAAGCAGCTCCTCACTAATGTGAAAACTTCCAATTCACTGCTTCTGCAGTGCTCAGTCCCCATAATAGAAATTTGTTTTGATATCAGTGGCTTAGGAAAAAAAAAACCTAAAAAAAAAAATTTAAAAAAAATTGTACTGTGCTATAGAGACAACACTTCCAGCTCACCCTGACAGCCAATTTATCTACAGTCTAAATTCATAGCTAATCAAATCACCAGGGCAAGCATATCAGCCACGTACCATGCTCTGCAAGTTCCTTCTGACAAACACTTAACATCTGCAGTCTTTGGAAACAGAAGACATTTTTCCACAGCTACAAGAGTCAAACTGTGCTATGGATGACTGGCCCCTCAAGTCCTCCTGCTGCAAGCAGGAACTGATGACCTGAGAACTGTTAACATCAAGGAGCTAAGCAGGCAGCAATCTCAGAGGGGAGGTTAAGTGATGCTACCCAAATAGGTTCTTTCCACAGAAAAATCCACTCCTTTCAAAATTTAAAATGCTTCTTTAATCATGACAAGATTTGCCTGAACTTAACCAGCTGAAGGCAAGGGTTCTGTTGCAGGGGAGAAGCTGTATTTTTAGAAGAACCTTTTCAGTCAGGTGTCTTTCTGCTTTCTCATAGTGTGGACAATGAATGCAGGGGACATTGTTTGTCCTCTCAGAAAAAAACAAACTAGCAGGGTGGAATAAATCACCTTCAGTGACTGATACATGCTCGTACACATGCCTAAGTCATCTCAGAGAAGTAAACCCTCTTCCCTCCAAGACAAGCTTCACAGTAACTGGATGATTTTATTTTCAAGTCTGAAGAATATTTTGGTTTTACTTGTGCCACCAACTCACTACAGCCACCACCTTATCTCCTAACCACAAAACAGACAGTAAGGCCACACCAGCTCAAAAATACACCCAGACAGAGAACAGACCTGGTTGGACTTCAAACAGAAACTAAAGATCCCAGAAGGAACAGTCTGTTTTCTGCACTGCAAGTATCAAACTCTTTTGCCTGATTTTCTCCTCTGCCCTTCCTTCCTCTCACCTGGGGGAATGAGGGCAGCAAGCTAGAAAGAATATGAATTTTATTTTTCATACACCCACTGAACCACAGACTGAGTCTAAAGAACCACATTTCAATGAGGTTCAAATTATTTTCCTACTAAGCAAGATTCTAAAGATCCTATTTTTATTGAAAGCCAACAGGTACCTAGGAAATAACCTCCTGGCTTTCCTTCACTTACTAATGGGTAACTCCCCTGTTTTCCATCTTGGAAGGCTCATTCAACATTTATATCTCCACCTCTGTACACCTGAAAGCAAAATCCCAGCTTCAATCACTTTATTAAGGAGGTAGAGAGAATGTTTCTCAGAAGGTATTTCCAGTATTGATTCAGAACTGCCCTGTGAATGAGCAAACAGTCAATTAGGAGCAAGAAGGAGACTAAGTAGAGGAGCTCTCCATTAGTAGTATCTAGAGACATCTTGCCATTACAACACATCAAGCCATATATTTTCTGCTAAAAGCACAAACAAGCAAAGCAGGGAGTAAGAGGTTACAGTAATTCCTACAAAGCTCATTTTAAAGGACTTGGTTCAGGACAAGAACTGCAGTATAAAACAGTTCTGAGAACCATGGTGAATGAACTAGAAGGTTTTTTCTTAAAATTTAAGAAAACTTAATGTAAATTAATTTTGGCAGATAACAGATCAGGTGTATAAAAATAAAGAATAATTTCCATTCAATACCAAAGTATTTGGTACCTTCCAGTGATGTGATTATCAGAAGATAACTTAACTTTGATGAGGACAATATCCAGTATTGATATATCCAATAAAATGGATGAGGAAATATCTATGTATATGATACATCAAGACAAAATACCAAACACTATGATACAAAAGAGAGTTGCCATCAGAGTTAGACTTCCAAGTAAAAGAGCAGCAACCATGTCTAAACTAAAAGATACAGTAAGAAAGTCATGATCTACACCACAGAAAACACAGCTCACTGGTGCCTTGATGCAAATATCCCACCTTTTATTTATGTATTTATAAACCTCCAGAAATCAATAGAGGGAAAAAAAAAAAAAAAAAACCCCACAACATAACATCAATGCCTTTAAAAACAGGAGGGGGAAAAAAAAGAAAAGGAAGACATAAAATAAAAATACCAGAAGAACTTCATTCTTCACTGGGAGAAAAAGGGTGCAAGTAACCACAACAAACTGAAAAGAGAACTGCTCAGATGATGGTTTTGAAATGTAGACACTTCTTAGCCAGTAGAACAACAGGTTCCTTAGAGTTCACCTGTTGTTCCTGGAACCCACTGCTGAGCACAAACTACCATTAAAAAAAAAAAATAAAAAATCACCACATATTTCATCATTATTTTCTAGCTCACTAGTCCTCCATGCCAACAACAACATTCCATAGAAAGGAAGGTAAAGCTTTGCCACAGCACAGATTTTCATGGTTCTGAGCTACCAAGTCAAGAGCTCTCTGTATTGAGGGGGTGGCCAAGCTGGTTTGGGAGGTTTTAATGGTGTTTTTAAAGCATTAAATAGTTATTTCATAACCATTTCAAAGAGGAAACATGTAATACATTAACTAAGTTAACATACTTTCTGATTATCAAAATAAATGGATATTAAAAAAATTAACATTTTCCTATTGTATAAGATCTATAAAAGCTTCAGAGAAGAATGACCAAGTATCATCACACCTATTTCATAAGCAGAAAAAATTCCAATGAGTTGTTCAGCTGGAGGTTATTCAACAAGCTGTATTCTAGTTGTCTGAGTTTTGGGGTTTTTTAAGTGCCTGGAGCAAAATCCCAATTTTGTGGTACCAATGACACCTGAATTCTTGTTATGAATTAACAACATGCAATCTTTCCAGTCTCTTGTATCAAGACCCTGTATCATCTTCAGGAATTGTATATGTCCTAATTAAGATATCCTTGGGATTTAATGCAGGAAATATTACATTTCAAACAATGTTATGAACAAGAGGCCTCATTCATTAATAATCCCTCACTGTCTTTGTTTCTATTCCAGAATATCTAACATGTGCATTAGGGCCTCAGAAAAATCCCAGTAAGGAGAAGTGTGAATATAACTTAAAGACTCAGAAGACTTCACTAAACATACACAAAAGTAATTACTTTCCCATCTTAATAAACTTGTACTTTGGGACAAAAGCTATGGAAGTAGTTATTTGATGAATAATTAGTGTAGGAAGAGAAGAGGGTTCTCATTAATTGCAGCCAGGCAGTGTGGAGAGCAGTGACACACAATGAGAACACAAGTGGAGCCAGTTTCATTTTTCATAGATTACAGACATGGAAAGAGAAGCATGCAGGGAGACAATAAAAAGCAACAATAAAAGACTAAGTGTATTCAACATGAAGAGAAGCAGGAAATAAGAATCAAATTCCTTTTTCCAACTAGGAGAATGAACAGATACACAGTTTACAGAACAGCTGGACCAAGGCAGCCCTGGAAGGTAAGCTGAGATAGTGAGGGAGACCCACAGAAGAAGAAACATCAAGTGCTCACATTAGTCACTAAAAAAGAAGAACAGCAGATAGGATCCCAAAGCAGGGAAATTGGCATAGTTATGAAAAAACATAAGCAGAGGTACAAAAGAAATGTTACAAGCCACACTTCAACTCACCTGCTAAAGGCCACGTGCCATACAGCAATATAGCCTAGCACCTCCAAAAAAAAAAAAAAAAAAAAGGAATCCAAACCTTAGCACTACCACATCCAGCACTATCTTTTCACCTACTGAACTCCCACAGTATCTCACAACTCCAATGAAGACATCCAGTCAGCAACCAGAACTCCTCCAGCAGGTCAGAAGGGAACTTGGATTCTGCCAGAGTCTTCTTTCAAGACCATCTGGTAACAGTCAACTTGGCCCTTTTCTAATCCAAATATTATTCAGACTTTCATCCTGAAGTGTCTGCATTGCAACCCCTCCCCAACACCAAGAGACTGCCTGTCAGCAGGAAAGCCCAACATCCAGATTCCCTTGATGTACATTCGGCTGTTTTATTTGCACCTCTGCCCTCAGAGAACTTCCTTCCATCACCATCTCTACCCATGTTCCTTCACAAACATTCACACCTTCACCAAGGCATCTACATTTGCCACTTGTGACTAAATTCCTTCAATTAAAAGCTTAACCTCTGAAAGCAAACCCCACTCCAGCTCTGGCTAGCCTTAAACAGCTTTTCTACTGTCATCAACTGAAAGCCTTCCACAGCTTCTGCCTCGAGTTCAGCTGAATTAAGCAGCAGGGAATATAAAATTTACCATGGAAACTGAGTCACAGAAAAAAACCATGAACAAGAAAGGGAGAGGAGGTTTCCCTGATTAACCACAGATACAGGGGCAAATCACAGCAAGTTCTCAAAAAATAAAACAGAATGGGTTTTTCCTTCACTAAAAACATGCCCATTTTGATTTTGTTCCCAGTAATATCAAATTAACTTGTGTGTGAGAGAGATAACAATAAACCTTTAGTTCAAGCCTTGCAAAGAAAATAAATGACAAATTAAATGCACAGCTCTTACTAGCTGGCCATTTGACACACAGCAATCTTTAAATTTATGGATACCTTTCAATTCATTCTATCACTGGGTAAATTTTCTCCTCTTAAGGGTTCATGTTAGAAGGCAAGTAACATAACTCAGTGGTTTAAGGGGCAGTCAGAGGCAGGGCTATTAAGTTTTGTGACAATGAATGACCTTGGAGACATATATTAGATTTCCTGCATCTCACCCCTAGTTTGTACAAATGAGGATTAAGTGTTGAAGTCTCCTGCAGTGACCTCATTAGAAGACCTGTAATGGAGACATTGCATCCCTTGTTACATGAGATGTACCAGCCTGGCACACAGATACCAGGAGAACACACAACTATGGTGTTTTGTTCACCTGGAGAACCTGTGGTTTTTCCCATTTTTTAAATTTACTAGAGAACAAGGAGCAAGGCAAAGCTTTCTTGCCAGAATCCTGAAGGATACGAGGTCTTAACCAGGTAAATCCTTAAACCTGCCAACTTCACCAATATAAGTTGATACTTCAGTATTGTGAAGTTTCTTTCCTACTTCAGTTCTAAATCATCCTGAAGCTGATGCACCTGAACAAGAGGTGAAACACCTGCATTAAAGCTATTGCAGACAGAGAGGACAGGACAAAAAGTTGAAAAAGAAACATAAAGGAAGACACATAGAATTCCAAGAGCCAGGTTAAGTTGTTTTTCTGAGCAAGAAAAACTTCCAAACAACAGATGAGCAGCACTATTTAAAAAAAATAAATTAAAAATACCAAAAATCAAACCAACAAAATCATAGTGGAAGACAGATATTTAAAAGCAGCTCCCTTCAACTCCCAAATTTTCCAAGCTCGGAGCTAGTCTTGAATTACAGGAAAAAGCATTTGATGTCTGTCCACCCTGCCACCATGAAGAATCCTGCATGCCAAATACTTGCTCTTAATTCAAAGCAAATCTGAAAATCCTGATTGCCTTGGCATCATGATTTTGTACTGGGTGTAATTTCTTGGAGAAATACAACCCTTAAAGCACTTAAAATTTTATGATGTACCGGCACTTTCTTCTCTCATATTCATGACTTTTTCCATGTTAACATGCATGAGTGGATGAAGATTCCTAAATCAAGGAAAAGACAGAAGCACTTTAACACCACCACCATGTCTTCCAGTCCCTTGTGGTTGTTGGTATCAGCAAGCTAAAGTCATATACACACTTGTTTAAGATTTATAATCCGTAAGCACCTATTTAATAAATTCTATATTCAGCACAAAGCTTCTGATCCCCTAACACCCTATAATACATAGTTAATTACTAGCTGCATTTGCCATTTTTCTTTAAACTGGCTGCCAAAATAGTAGGCTCTGACAGGAACAATCATATTCTGGTTTAATTCTCTATTCCACCCCACCAATACACTCATGTCTAGATCATCCTGCTTTACACATCAACACAGCCACATCATTATCATAAGTGCCTGGGTTGAAAATAAGATTCAGTCTTATGTGCTGCCTCCAGACCATAGTGACTTCAGCAGCAGTAAAGAAAAGACCCCTCTCTGGCATCAAAAGTCTGACTCAATGCCTTTAGCTGCAAATCTAACACTAAATGTCTACTTTTCACTATACATTTTAGCTCTCCCACAGTCTATACAAGCGTTGAACTGTTTCTCACTTAAAGGAAACAAAGCCTCTCTTCACCACAGCTTCTGCTGCCAACATCACAAATATCTTTTGTTAGAGATGTGAAGATATGAGCTAAAACAAGACAATTTGTCAGTTCATGCAATACACAGGTGGCTCAGGAATGAGTAGTACTGCACAGGCTGCTGACTCAAGGAATAAATGCAGAGATGAGGTCCCATGAGTCACAGTCACTAAGTGCCCAGAGCCAGTTACTACAGGAGAGAAGCAAACAGAGCTGCTTGAAGTTGGGAAAGAAAACTGCCACCTCCCCTGTGTCCTGTCACTGGGAGCAAACCCCTGCTGTGTACCTCACATGCAGAAGTGCAGAGCAGCTTATCCTACACAAACTCATGTGTCCCAGCCTCACGTTAATAATATAGATATATAGGTTGTGTCACGACATGCATGACCAACAATCCCCCCTTCTGAGCAGATCCCCCCCTGAGCACCTTCAGAGCAGCAGGATTCTGTGTCAAACCAAACAAAAGCTTGGTTCTCCCAAACTGTGATTTCTCATTAATACAAAACTCTGCTCCTTCATGCATTTATGGTTAGCAGAATATATGAAACGAATGTTGCCTCCATGCATTTTACCCATGTTGCCTGCTCCCAGACCAGCTGATCACTAAGAATGCTTCCTAACAGCTCCAGCTTCTTTCCTAAAGAAAGGAAGACCTGCAGAAAGATGACCCAAGTACCCAGTAACTTGTGTTTCCATCCCAGAACAATCAGTCACACCAAAAACACAAAGACAAAGGAGAAACTGCCCATCAGCAGACAGAAGTATTTACCAGCACTAGATGACAGACCTTCCTTTCTCTTTCTTTAACACGGTTTCTCAGAGAAAACCAGCTTCCAGAATTCACCTCAATCCACCCCCCCCCCCCCCCCCNAAAAAAAGCCAACAAAAAAACAACCAACAACTCTAATTAATTACATCCCCACCAAGGCATGGCCAGACAGAAACCAGAATTTTAAGTTTTGCTTGGCAGCCAGCTCATCCTTAGGCACATCCATCCTACTTGCCCATTCTGCAAGGAATGGCAGGGGAAAGGAGGAAGCCCTGGGGATGAAGAGGACAAACTGCAGGACTTCCAAGCTCCTCCTCAAAAGAACTACTAAAACATAAGCTTCATTAGTATGGGTGGTAACAGAAATAAATTTACACTACAAACTTCACTGCCTGCACCAGAAAAGATCACATCCACCATTATAAAACAGGCCAAAACTCTCAGTATCAGGAATTGATACCACCATGATAGCATTTCTTTTCTAATTAAGACAAGTAGATTAAATACATAAATTAACTAAGACCTCAAAATTAATGAGCACTCATTTTCTTCCACTTATCTTGAATCTTAAAGCAGTGAACTAACCTCTCATCCGTGTTCTGTCAGAAGAACAAAAGACAACCTACATGTTCAAAGCATTACCTGGGTTTCAGGAACTCAGTCATAAAAAATTATTTTTTAATCTATCAAATTCATGCATATCTAGGAGGTCTACATTTCTAGAGTTGCACTTTTAACAGACTTAAGATGCCAAATAAAACGCAACCCTTTGTGCCTAAAATTCAGAGAAAGAGCTCTGATACAGTGTATTTCATGCACACATTTCTAGCAATTTCACAGAAAAAGGCCACCATTATCCCTATTAGGCACAGAGGGAAAACTAATGCTTGCATGCAAGCTAGTTTCACTTTTCTCTAGGTCAGTATCCCATTCAGGATATTCAGTGAGCTAAAGAGAAATATTAGTAATAAAACAAAACAAACAAACAACACCTATTGAGACTGGAATAGTCAGCTAAACCTGTTTGGTTTTTTCAGCCACTTACAGCAATTCTTTGCCCCAGTAGCCTGCTAAATCAAAAGGAGCCAGTGCAGTATTCATATCTTGTTTGTGCCTTTGTTCATACATCAGCCTCTCTGAAAAGAGCAGTTGGGCACAGCTACCAACATCATAAAAGCCTGTGTAAAATGCTGCTGGCAAAGCAGCCTGAAGAGCACAATACCCCCTTGTAGATCCTGCTCTCTAACACCTCCTATCACTCCAAGAAAGGGCAAGATTTTCTTCCTAGCAACCTGCTGGAAAGGCCATTTCTGATCACACTCCCCTCCCTCCTGACACCTTCCACCCCACCAATGCCAATCTCACAAACCTTCCAAACCCTCCTGCAAGAAACCAACTGAACAGCAGTGGAGCACAAGCTTCATTTCAAGAGCTTTGAAAAAGCCTGCTAAATAAACAGGCCTCCAATCAATAGGGCTTTTGTTCTGCTTTGGTTCCAAGATAGGTCTTTCCTAAAAATACGCCCTATTTTAAGCCTATTGATTTAAATTTAAGCTCTGAGCTAAAGTCAGATACTCTGCATCCCTTGAAGTCAAGCAGGGTAATTTGTTTAGACTTTCATGCAACTGAAACAACTGGGATATATTTTCATTGCAAAACCAGAGTGAAAAATAGCTGAACCTTAAAATAGTCTAACCAGGATACCAACCTAAAAAAAAAAACAAAACAAGCCAAAACTGTACCTTAGAAAGTGAGAGTTGTTTGGGGCTTTTTGGGTTTTTTTTTTATTGGTCAACTCCAACTGTGACCATTCTTTTGAAATCTGTGTATTTATTTGCTCACACATTTCAGGATGACATAATAACTGTTTTGCAATTGTCACTATTTTTTTAACTAGCTATTAACTACAATTTGAGTACAGTATTTGTAAGCCAACAACACAGAGCCTACCATCTTACTGAAGCTTACAGGGTCCTCAAATATGGCACGTAATGAAATCAAAGCTGCCCTCAGGCAATCTTAATGTACAAAAAGCTCTGCTGAGAGGGTAACACGGGTTCTGCTGTGCCATTACACAGCCAGTAACACATACTTGCAAAATCTATATGCTCACAGAACTCTTTTTTTTTTTTCCTCCCACTCCCCAAAGTGAAATAACTTCTTTATGGGCAAAACAACTACCCAGTATGGCAAGAACAGAGAGATATATTTTGTAGCTATGATAGTAAATTTACAAATAGCATGTTATTAAAGAAGTCAATTATTAGACTGCAACATCAGAAGGCCATTTTTCTCACCTAAGGTGTAATCAGCATTAAGAATTACACACACCATCTCTCTTCACATTCATGAATGTTGCTAATTATTAGCTTTTTGCTGCAGTAGCATTTAATCCATACACACAATTCCAAAGGATGGGCTTATGCACACCTACAAACCCCCCACAAAGGTAAAACAAACCCCTGGACATAAAGAAATCACTACTGGTTAATCCAGCTATGTAATTACTGTTTAAGGCAGGTCTGCCTCTCCTAGCTCCACTTACCTTTTCTGCCTGAGAAATGCTTTCCATTTTGCACAGAGATATCAAGAGCTTTGTCCAGATGGAGAGTTATTCCTCTCTCAGCCACTCCACAGTGCAAATTCACGTGCCATAAGAATCATAAAGCCACAGAGAGGCAGCATAAGGATTTCACTGTACCTCTCTGTCATCTCAAATCGTTGCATTCATGCAGACAATAGGCTACAAGTCTTACAATTACACCTAGCCTCACCAAAGCTATGCAAGGGGTAGAAAAATAATTAAAAAAAAAAAAAGAACAGCGTTCTCAATCCAGAGGCAATCACCACATTTTATTTAAGCACAAAAACTGAAGTAATTTACCTCAATGATACACTGAAGTTAGCCAAGGACTCAGAAGCAAAACTTAAAGAGGTCTCATGATTAAACTGTCAGTCACCAATGTTCCACAGGGTCTGTCCCACTGGCATCTTCTCCTTAACAGCCACATGTTATTCTTTTACCCCCTTTTTGCTGGTTGAAGCTATCCATGAGCTGGAGGAGATGTTACCATTCCTCAAGAACCCAACCTACAGACCAGAACCAGCCCTTCTGCATCCAGAAAGGAAACCATGTACCCACCAAACCCAACCTCTGCACACTTGCTTTGCCTTTTGCCATCCTCATGCATTTACCAGGGTTCTCCCTTGGCAGGAGCCTCCAGACCAAACACCCTGAAGCTAACACACAAATCCGAAGAGGAGAAACTTTGATTTCAAGCCAGCTGAGGTTGTGATCCGGGGGGGGAGGGAGGAGAAGGTAGAACATGAAAGAAAGTTGAGAGGGGTTGAAAAGAGTGTACTTCCGAGTCTCACCTCATGTGCTCCCTCTCCCTGTATACATTCGCTTACAGACAGAGAAAGCAGCAGAGCCGGCACTGGGAGGGGAGGAGGAAAGAACAGAATGTTTTGGCGCCCTTTAGCTTCTCCTTTTTTACCATCTTGCTTTTTTGCAAGGGTACCAAAAGGCCACCCCGGGGAAGAGAGACGGAGAGGTGGAGAATGGGAAATATTTTCACTTTTTAAAAGAAAAACATACAATGCTGGAGCGAGAACACGGTCCCAAAGACAGCAGAGTGTACAGCAAAGAACAATGAGCTCCAAGCCTGGGCATTGTGTGCATCTACCTCCTCTGCTTCCCTCTCGACCTCATCAGCCAAAAAAAAAACCCTCTAAAATCACTCTTCATCCACACCAGGTCAGCCCCGGTTCACAGTTTATGGTACAAACTCAAGGATTAAAACAAAAATAAGCCATATTTACCAGAAATGCTTTTATTAGAATGGAAAAGCTTCCACCCCTCTTAACCACCATTGATTTTTCAATTCTAAGGGAGCAGGGTACAAAAAAAACGTGTGCCTGGTAATATTAGAACTAGAAAAAATCTTACATACTGCACATTAATCAGAAATTACAACCAACAACTACTTCTTTAAGTACAGTGTTCATTTTTATATGATTAATATCCATATGTAAGAACAGGCACACTGAACTATGGTACTTCAGGTTTGTTCTGAGGAAGCATTTTTATTAAATTGTGACAATAAAAACTAGTGGTTGAGGCTCCTCATTTCTGTCCCACTGGTGCACAAGCAAAATTATACCTTTGATTTCAACAATCGGGCAGTGTAACTCAGAAGGAAACAGACATCACCCTGCTGATTGCATCAAAATGTCCTGAGCTTCTAATCTCCAAGAACATTACTGCTTCGAGGAAAAACTCGGCATAACAAGTCAGTAAATCAAAATAACTGCAGCCAGTGTGTAAAAATAAATCTCAGGAAAACGACACTCCAACAATGAATCATATTGTTTTCTTCCCAGTAATTTCTTGAACAGGCAGTTTCTGCAGTGAAGCCTCCAGTGTTGTCTACCTCCTACTACTTTCCTGATTCTGGTCATTCTTCTTTTCACAGTTTAGAAAGGGAAAAGGAGAGGGAAGAAGGGAAAAAAAACCAACAAACAAACAAAAAACCAACCAGCCCTTCCTATCTTCCTGAAAATGTTATGATTAAATTCATTTGCATAAAATATTCACTTCACAATTCCATGCCTACCACACATAAAAAAAAAGGTAGGAGGAGAAGCCTTTTAAAAATCTAAGTCGAATTCTTCTCTGGGTGCCTATTTATGTTATATATTTCCCAGCCTTACATTTATTTGGGAGCTGAACAAGTTAAACCTTGCTCTGAGAGCCCTTCCTCTATTGAGCACCAAACAGACAGAACACCCCAGCTACAGAAAAAAAAAAAAATAAAAAAAATACAATAATTTTCAAATCACCATTAAAAAAAAAAACCCAAAACCAAACAAGACGAACCCCAGCCCCCTGGGTGCATCCTCCCCAAGCCGGAGCAGGCAGGAAGGAGCAAGCAGAAGTCTGGCAAAGACTTTATCCCCCCAACACACCCACCCCATGGTCTCAACATCCTCCCCCCCCGGAGCCTTTCCCGCCTCCAGCCCCGGGGCGTTCATCCCGGAGTTCCTCACCCAGCGCCTCCTTTTCTTCTCTCCCGGACTCATTAATCCCCATCACCCCCGGGCACACCGAAGGGAAGGGCCTCACCCCCCCTCCTCCTCCCCGAGTCGCCGCCACAACAAAACCCCGGCCAACCCTTCCCCTTCTCGGCGCCCACCTACCTCCTCGGTGCCTCACACCATCCACGGCGGCTCCGTTTCCCTGCCGGGACAAAGCGAGGAAGCGGGAAAGGGGCGGAGGTGAGGGGGAAGCTGCTCCCCTCTTGCCCGGGCNATGGGATGTAGGGAAGTGACTGTAGGGAATGGGCTGTAGGGGATGGGTTGTGGGGCTGAGAGAGGCTGAGGGAGCTGGGGCTGTTCAGCCTGGAGAAGAGGAAGCTCAGGGGAGACCTCATCACTCTCTACAACTCCCTGAAAGGAGGTTGGAGCCAGGGGGGGGTTGGTCTCTTTTCCCAGGCAACTACCAGCAAGACAAGAGGGCATGGGCTGAAGTTGTGCCAGGGGAGGTTTAGGTTGGATATTAGAAAGAATTTCTTTCTGGAGAGGGTGATCAGACATTGGAATGGGCTGCCCAGGGAAGTGGTGGATTCTCCATCCCTGGAGATATTTAAACAGAGCCTGGATGTGGCACTCAGTGCCATGGGCTGGGAACCCCGGGGGGAGTGGATCAAGGGTTGGACTTGATGATCTCTGAGGTCCCTTCCAACCCAGCTGATTCTATGATTCTATGAATTGACTATAGGAAACAGGCTGTAGGTTGCCCCCAGCCAATGTCTTGCTCAACAAGAGAAAAGCACATGGAGGCTGAGCCCCAGAGGCTGTCAGGGCCCCAGCACGGGTCAGGCCCCATCCCAAGGGGGAGCATCCTGGGTCTGTGCTGCCTCATTGTCCATCCTGTCCTTCCCCTCTGAGGTTGTACCTGCCCAAGCTGTGCTTTTGGGAGCGTTTCTCCTGAGCTGTCTTGTTCTCCACAACGAGGAAGCAGTGACCAGGGCTATGGGGAAATGCATTCCAAGGGGAGATGAGAAACCACCACGGTTTGGGGCTCTGGCAGAAGCTCTTGGCCATGCTGTGGCTCCAGTCCATCAGATCTTTTAGCCCCACACTCCATACCAGTCATGTTAATCCCTATCACTGGCCTTGCATAGAAAGTTCATGCATGAAGTGCATTGCTAGATAAAAAGCTGATGATGTTTATTCCCTGGCAGTGTTGAAGGTTGGATGGGGATTGGAGCAACCTGGTCCTATGGGAGGTGTCCCTGCCCATGCAGAGGTTTGGAATAAAGTGATCTTTAAGGTCCCTCCCAACCCAAACCATTCTATAATTCCAGGATTCTTCGTGCTCTGTCTCGGGGGGAAGTCATCACAACAGAATGCCAAACAACAGATAATAAAATACTTGGCCACTTGGGAGATTTTTAAGCAATTTCATCTCGGAGCCATCACCTACTCAGAAAAGATAACACAAAGGTACCAATGCCAAAAATAGAGCAAACTTGTTACTTAACATTAACCTCATCTTCCATCTGCAGAACACAGGCCAGGAAAATAAATCACATGGCTGTAAAGCAAGTCACACTTTCTTCCAAGGGATCGGAGAAATTTCATATGGAATTCTATCATCTTTTTTCAAAAAGCACCAGGTATGTCAGGACAGATTTGGCCCTCAATTGCACTTGTATAACCCCAACTCTTTGCTGTCTCTGAAAACTGTCCTCATGGCTGATTCCAGTAGTATCACAGATGATAAGTTGGATGCTGTTAACATCATTGCCTTTAGCAGGGGAAGTGGGAACCGTTTTCACTGAAGGGAAAGGCACACCCAAGGAGCTCTGAGCTCTGTACATCAGAGGAATTCACTTCTTCACCCTGAACATACAGCACAGATTCATCCCTAGCCTGGCTTCAGGGACATTGCCACCAGAGGTTGAGACACAGGGTTGATTGTGTTCTAATAACTCATTTAGATAAGTGTCTAAAAAGGCACATCAGTTAAATGTCTGACACAGCCATTTTGGAGGCTACACTTAAGCTGTCCTTGATAGAGGCTGATTCCATCTCTCCTATTTTCTCTGCTAATTACAATTTCATGTTCCTTGGTCTCTGGATGTGTGCATTAAAAGCTGTACAAGTTGCCAGAGCAGCAGCTTTGCCTTCAGCATTCTCCAGTCACTGTCTCCGTGATGGGAAAATTCTCCACACAGCATCCTCTCTCTGTCTCTTTCTCTCCCTCTTTCTTCTTCTACTAACCTCCTGGTGATCACGTCACCACACAATGATTAGAAGTATTCACTCACAGCATCTTGCTGTAGTTTGCTGTTAAACAAAATAAGCATATTTTGGAGGAATTTCCTCCTGTGTTAGTTAACTAACATCTGTGTACCCCCTGGAATTTGTACAAATTGACCTGCAGAAGAAGAAGGTGACTACTCACTCCTTTTTTTTTTTTTTCTTTCTTTAGGCAAAGGTGCAGCCCTCCCTGTAGACAATAATAAACCAAGATGAATGCTTATCCTGTAATCTTCCACCAACTAAAGTGGCAGAGGGTTTAGTTAACACAAGGAAGATGAAGGAAGACCCCCTGTGCTGCAGAGGGAGGTTGTTGCTCCTCTGTCTGGTGACTGCAGATTTTCATTCCAGTGGAGAGGGATTGATGGTGAGATGGCTGGGCACATTCTACATGTACAGTGTTTTATATACATATAGATTGTCTATATGAGATGGCAGCAGGTCTCTAACAAGGCAGTTTCTGACATCTTTGCAATGTTGCATCCATCTCTCCCTCAGCACTCCTGGGAGGTATAAAATTGCTGATGCAGGGAAAGGCTAATTGGCCAAATCCACAAAGAGACTTAAATTCCAACATGCCACATCAGGTATCTACACACAAAATGTTAATCCTCAAAATCCTCTTCCTTACCCTTGGATATTTCTAAAGATCTGATGCAGCAATATTGCTGCTATCTGAGTCTTCTGGAACCGAAATGCTGCGTCTGCTGCCAGCTGGAAGTGCTTCTGTCCCCACCACACACAGGGTCACACCAGAGTCCCACTGGCAGGGCTGCCTGTCCCTGCTGCACACATAGGTGTTCATCACAGAGCTCCTTAGCCCAAAGCCCCCTCTCAGGTGCTCCAGGAGCCTTGCTGAAGGCTGCAACGTGCCTTTCAGGGGAGCAGAAAACACCCAGTGTCGCTCCCCTCTCCTCTCCCACCTTCCCCACTACCACAGCCCCCACAAGCTGCTCTGCCAGCTCCTGTCCTGCCTCTCAGCTGCTGTTCTGCTGGTCATACACTGAGGCAAAAGGCAGCGTAGAAATATCAAATATTTGTTATTATTTGTTATAGAGAAGTACAGAAAAATACTCCAAAAAATCCCCATTTTTTTGCCACCAAAAAATCGGTGGCAAAATGCCACTTAGTGAACAGGAGGCAGGCACTGCTGCAAGAGGAAAATCACTTTTAGACAACACAGGTCATCAATGAGTGAAGAGTTAAAATATTTCATGACAACTTTGCTGCCAAATCCAGATAACACTGACATGGGTAGAGACAAATATCTGTTGTGGATCCAGCAAACCTTAGAAACACTTTTGAAGCAAATAAACACATTTGGATAGTAGGGATATGAAGTGTCTCTGGATTTATTAGTATGATGCAAGAAGAATTCCTACCCTGGGTAGAGGAGGGTCCTGCAGACAGCTTTGGACTTTTTTCAGATGCTGATATCTTTCCTGCATGTGCATAACACTTTTCTGACACTTTTCCTTTTGCTGCAGAATTTATTGTCAGTGTATGAGAGAGCATGAACTTCTCTGTTCATGGAGAACATGGAGTTCATGTTCTGTTCATGCTCTGTAAAAATGGAGGTTTATTACACAGATAACAGACTTCATTCAGCCTAAATTGTTGTTTCTTTATAGCTTTAGACAAAATTTCTTTCTTTCTCCCTTTGTTGGCTCTTGCATCTATTGTCTCTGACACCCAAATGTCAGGGTGTGTGACATATTTAACTTTTAGAAATTCTCTCTCTACAAATGTGCTTTAACATCATGGCTCTCTGGTTTAATAACTGACACTTTGCCAACTGAATGAAACAAAAATCTACGAGGGGAAAAAAACCTAACCAGGAACTATAAAGTCAAAAAAACATTAATCCTGGGAAGGCTGTGAACATCATTTCAACCCAACTAGTTAAAATAAAGGAGATTTTTTTTTTTTTTTCCTGATTCTACAGTCATGAAATTACAAACCAGTCATGACCATGACAGATGAGTCAGGTTCTAACCTCAGCAATGCAGTAAAAACCCAGCTCTAATGAAACAGGCAAATGTCAATACAGTGATTAGCTTGGAAGATAATATTCTGAGGCTTTTACAGATGACCTAACTCCACTCACAAAAAAGGATTATATTCTTGCTTTCCCTTTGTAATATCTAAATACCAGCTCTTTAACAGAAGACTGTTTGTTTTGAGGGTTTTTCTGTTTTGTTTGCTAGAGAAATCTCAGGAATTTCAAATCTTTCACACATATTATTAGAGAACTTTTTGGAAGGCTCATAGTGCTTGCAGGACTATCCACTGGATGGTTGTGGACTCCTCACTGACACAGTTATATCTATATAAAACTGGCTGTGTGGGTTGCAGTGAAACCCAAAGTAATGTAAATGAGATTTAAATCAAATTTGAGCATATTCACACACACTCAAGTTCACACAAAAGCACCAGTGGCTGTGTGGCCTCTGTGAGAAGAATCACGTTAACCATTAATCTGATGCAACATTTCACAGGCTGGGGAAACAAGTTACCAACAGGAGAGGCTAAAATGACAAGTTGCCAGGGATCTGCAGCCTCGTGGTGATGGACTCTCTTGATGGTTTGCAGGGCCACTGGAAGAGGAAGAAGTGACTGGTTATTTATCACAGGATGAGAACACAACCACTGCAGAGATCATGGCACCATGGCAGCATTTTCACACCCAGCTGCCACCTTGGTGGCTTCGTGCAGATTCTTGAACATGAGGCTCCTAAGTCACCTTTGAAGACATTTTCTTTTATCTAAAAAAAGTATCCTGTCTGTATCTTTGCACATGACTCAATCATTAGATCTTGGCTACGAAGTTTTGAATATATTCATAGCACATAAAACCCTGAAATTTCTGGTTTGAATATTCTAAAACATCCCAGAAATGTAAAGTGTTATAAATTAGACTCCTCAGGAAAAAAAAAAAAAGAATTTTTTTCTTTTTATCTTGTAAAGGTTTTCCATTTCCCTGACTCAGACCATTTCCTAGTGGGTTCTGCATAATGAATATTAGCAGAGGTTGGCTTACCACAGTGTCTAGTGAGACTCATTTATCAAAGCCCAGGATGTGCACCACGCAAAGGTAAAAAAAAAAAAAAAAAAAAAAAAAAAGAAACCATTGAAAATGAGCAAAAAATTTCATCCCTAACAATTCTTCCTCTCATTTTTGTATACTTGGGAATGTTCCAGTGCATGCAGGGAGGAGACAGAGTGGCCATCTGCAGAACATGAAACGTAGCTAACGAGAGATTTGTACACCTTGAAAGTCACCAGTGCTGAAGCTGCAAATGACTAATGACAGCTTTTCCTCATGAGTGGGATTAATTGCAGCACCCCTTGATGCTTCTTTCTGTAGCCCTGTTTATAACTGGGGATGGTTACAAGGTAAATTCATTCTGTGATTTATTTACCAGATAAAATTAACAAAAAAACCCCAAATTTCCTTTTAACCCAAGTCAGCTTTTGGATAGTAATAAGGTCACAAATGTTTTCATTTAAGCAGAATATTGTAAAAAGGATTCTGAGGTTCAGGGGGCTTTGGGTGGGGTTTTTCTCACTGGCTTAGCAGGAAAAGGAACTCTGGAACCACTTGGTCTGACAAGGATCTTGCTAAACCACAGCAGTTACCAGTTGAGAACAGGGATGATGGGGGGAATGGAGATCTTCCCAGCACCTACTGATAACCCTTCTGAGCTGTGAGCAGATTCACCTGCTGCCTGGGGAGGCTGGATCCCACCATTCTGGGAAGAACCCCTAATTTTTGGACAAAGCTTTTCATCCCCAGGCTGGCAGGGAAGGTTTCAGGGGGGATGACAAGAAGGCTGCCAGCACAATGGAACCACAAACAAAGGGGGAATCAAAAGGAGATGGGGTGGAGGCACCTCTGTGCCTTTGATAAAAGCCCAGAGCCAGGGCAGTGGGAGGAAGATCAGTCCACAGAGCTCTGATACATCTGAATCTCAAGGCCTACCTGCTTTCTGTCTGTTCAAAGGTTTGCTCTGGTATTTTTGAGCCATCCTCTATGGCTAATGTGGAACACCTCATCTGTGCACTTACTGCATTTCCACTATAAATTCACTGCTTCTCCTTTAGTGCAGAAAGTAGTAAATGGATTTACAAGCTTCTCTTCTTGTCCTCAGTGACTGACTGCACTTTAAACGGTTATAAATGGCCAAAGCATTCAAAGGAGAGAGATGGATTGATTTCAGATTTGCATTTTTGTCCTTCCCACTGCAAATCTGTTCCTCCAGGAGGAGGTTTCTGGCTCCCACCTCCCCATTGTAGCTGCTCTTTCCCCAGTGTTGCAACACTGCTCCCTTTGATGGTACATTTGAATGTACTTTTTTAAAAGGAGATAAAATAAAGTGATGGAAATGGGAAAATTTCCATTTCAAGGACTGTCTCTTTTTTTCCCCCTCAGCACTTGTTATCTTCAAAGCACTGTACAAAATCGACTGATGAATTCTCCCAACCTTGCTGGAAAGTGTCATCCATCCCATGGGACAGGTGAGACAAGTGAGCAATAGAGAAATAGAACAACACATCTCAGGTCTGAAAATAAGGCTGGGGCTGAGGAGAGCTCACAGGCTCCTGGGCCCTGTGTGGGGACTCTGCTGCAGACCTGTACCTGCACTTTTCATCCTTAACACCTGGGCAAGAAGATTTTCTTTTTTTTTTTTTTTTTAAACAGAGAAATTTATCTGTCTTCCTAAAGACAGAAGGCTTTCCTGTTTAGAGACTGACAGCAGGTTCAGGCTGTACATGCCTAGAAACATCTGCTCTCTGGATTTTGGTGGGAAAATAAACTTGTAGGCTCTGAAATCAGCTATTCCCACTGTCAATGATTTTCTAACTTTACAGAAGCCACACTATACACCTTTCAATCAATGCTTATTGCAGGAGATGAGAGAAGAACCCAAATACTACAGAGTATAAAACCCAAAGGTTAGGACTTATTTAAAGCAGTGCAGTAAAATGTATCAGTCAGTGGAGGATCAGGGCAGCAGCCTGGAGCTTTTCTTTCCCAGCTTTTGTTTGCACACGTAGAGTGCATCAGATCTGATAGCTCTTCAGTCCCTCTTGAGGACTGAGAGAGGGAACACAAATGGATCTCTCCCTCACTGTACAAATGACCAAACCTGGACTCCCAGGACAGGGAGACAGATGCAGGGAAGGGTGATGTTCCCAGGGCTCAGAGAGCAGGGCTGGCTGCAAGGGTTCTTGCATTTTATTCTCACACCCACCCACAGCTCATATCTACAAGGAAATCATTTCACTCAGCCATACAAAGAGAACAGTAGGAAAAGCTTTCCAAGGGAGTGGTGGGACTAAGCTGGTGCCTGGCACAGCTCTTCAAATCCTGCTGTGAAAGGGAGCATGAGGCCATTGCCTGAGATGCTGCTGCAGGGCAGGCAGGGCTGGCTGCCTGCCCAGCAGAGATCCTCTCTCCCTGCACCCCCCATCCACCCTTGTGTCTCCTTGCAGTCTACACAGCAGCAGGAAAGCCAAAAATCCTCCTTCCAATGGGGAAAACACAGCAGCTGCACTCCCTTCATCCTCTTTCACTTGGTCCTGGGCACAGTTGGGGGCTTTTGCCCTCTGGCTGATGAGCCCCTGGCAGCCCACGAGGCTGCTTGCAGCTCTCTCTACATCTGTGAATGAGCAGAAGGAATGCTCACTCCCACTGCTTCTTCCTCTCCAGAGACAGGGGAAAGTGGCACAGCTTGCCAAGGTCCCTTCTTGGGGACACCAGAGGGCACAGCAGCCCAGGGCAAGCAGTGCATGCCACTGCCTCCCCTGGGATGCTCAGAGTGGCTGCTGGATGCACTGAGACAGAAACATTTTATGCACAGGGTGCTTAGAAATGCCCCTTGAGGCATACCCAGGATAAACAAGCAGGAATAAAAAAACCAGCAGTGGGTATAAAATTGTTCTTACCCACTTTACTGGCAGCTAAACCTCCTACCTGGCAAGTCTTAAGGTTTCAGTGAGCTGAGCAGTTCCTGAAAAGAACAGGGTCGACCCACTGTTCAGTTGTAGTTTTCTTTCTTTTTAAAATCAACGACCTAAGGGGAAAAAAAAAAAGTAATTTATCACATTACTGAGTGACATGAAGACTGGGGAACAAAGGTAAACAGGATGAAGCATGGACACTGAGGAATCCAGATCATCACATTATGGATGCATGTAAAGTCAGGCCTGTGTCCTCAGGGGACAGAGGTGTCCTCTCCAGGTGGGTGATCTGAGAATGAACTGCTGACTGCACCAACCAGAACTGGGAAGGTTACTGTACTGCTATATTTGACACAGTTGCTGGAAGACAGGGTCCAGTTTTGATGTCCACTATATTAGAAAATAAATGAGGAGGCTCTGCACCTGGTTCAAAATAACCAAAGGATTGGAAAACATGCCTTGGACTGGCAGCTTCAGATGCTGAGAGTGAAGGTCATGAATATTGTGCTTACACCCTACCAGGGGCTAACATCCAGGGAGAAAGGCAAACAGTGAATCATTTGGTTTCTCATTAATTAGAGAGGAATGGCAACATTCCTTCCTGTCCAGAACAAACTCTGTGAGAGGAAATTAATACCAAGAGCAGGTTGGGCTACAAAGCAGAAAAGTTACCTTTACAAACCTAGAAATAGAGCCAGTGGGTAATGGGAGATCTTTCCCACTCCAGTTCTTTGCATCACTCCATTACATATCCTGTTACCTGAATAGCTCCTGTGCTGCCTGCCTCTCCTCTCTGCTCATCACTCATCTCTTCTGCCTGCTTCTTACTTCAGATCTGCTTTTAAGGCCGCCTGCTAGTCTCAGAATAGCCTCCCAGTTCGTGTTTGCTAAGCTGATGCCTCCTTCTGCTCCAAAGAGTGCCATCCCTGCAAATTATTACAGTAATAAAGACACTGGCTGTGCTCCATTTGCACTGCTATAAAGCACAGCCTTTCGAGCAGGAGCTCCATGGGGACAGTACAGAAAGGTGAGGAGCTGTGCAGCAGGATTCAAGCCCTGATTAAGGAGCAGACACATCTCTCCCCCTTCAAGCACTGCAGGTTTAGGTCTTGATTTTCAGCAATCAAATCTTGTTCCCTGTTTACTTATTCCCCTCACTCCAAACACACACACACAGAGACCCCAGTCATTCACTTTTCTCTAACACACTTTAAATTCTTATCTATAAACCACAGCCCCATATTTCAGCACTTACCCATTCTGGTCTCCTTTCTTCTTTTGCAGGTGGCTCCTTTCAATGCTGTAGCCTCATTAGGTAGAGACTGGATCCTCTGCAGCTGGAAGCACCTTGCTGATCTGGCCCAAATACTCTCTGAGGTTTCACTTAAAAGCTTTCTCTAGCTCTGGTTTGATGAGACAGGTGTGCACAGCATCTGACATTATGGGATTGACTAACTGGGGTAGGGAGGCATCATACAGCTCAACAAAATCTGACTTTAGGTTTTGATTTTAGAGTCCAAGCAATAATCCTCTAGCCCTACCATTTTTGCATGCAATTTCCTGATTGAGATCTGACAGACCTGGCAATTGTGTAACTGTTCATCATGCCCTGAGAAAGAGCAAAGTGGGCACAACAATGAATTAATACCTGGGCTTCATTTGCAGGATTATTAACCAGCAGAAAGAGAAGGCTCTTTTGTCAGAGCTGGGACCATCCTTTTCATCTGAATAGGATTTCAGCCCAGGGTACCAGGTGTTTTCCCCCCCAGGTTTGTGTTGCTGCACACAAGTCCAGCAGCCCCTGTGCCAGCCCCTATTCATGTCAGTCATTTCATGGCAGCTGGACTGCCATTTAGGGGTTAATTACAATTTCTGGCAACTGGTGACCTGATTTCCCATCTCTTTCTACTGCTTATTAAATCCCCAGGTGTAAATACAGAAGGCCAGGTAAGGGGGGGTTGAGAATTTGGACTTTGCTTTCTGAAATCCCAGGTGAGAAAAAGCTGTGTTATTGCTTTCTGGCATGGTTCTGCTAAAAAGCTTCCTAAACCTTTTTCCACATATTACAAGCTTGCCTCTTTGACAGAAGAAAAATCCCTTGATAGGATTTGTGTGTAATTAGCTGGTTTATTCATTTAACAGGTCTGATTCAGAGATCAGCTATGTGTGAGAAGTGCACCAGGTTTCCAATCTGGATGGAAGTGCAGCCAGCTTAGATCAATGCCTTCTGAAAGGACAAATATGTGTGCAAGGAGGAATTTACCATGTGCTGAGCTTGGGCTGGTAAATTTGGTATTTATGGCAAAGCCCTTCAGAAGAGCTTGAGAAAAGAATCTCCTAAGGAGAAACAGTTGCCAGCTGCCCCACAAAGGAATGTTTTATTGCACCAGTTAGTGGCTTGGTTTCCATAGTCAGCTGTGCCTGTGTTTGTAAGGAGCATTCTTGGTGCTGCAGCTTCTCCAAACTTAAGATGTTTTGGAAATGCTAACAACAGGTGAGTCTTTCTAGTTAAAAACCATTAATTTTTTAACATTAATAATAAAAGACACTAACAAGGCCAGGCTTTGCCATCATCTGTCCTCTCTGTGCTTTCACAGCTCTTACTCACACTAGTACTAGGCAGTTCTAACATCTCCCAACAGTCCTCACACATCTCCAGCCTGGCTTTACTCCAGATGATGGCAGAGCACTGTTGTACAGTTCTTACCTCTCAGCATTTCATAGCTCTGTACTTCCTCCCAGCAGCTTTTCAAATAAAATCTGAGTTGGGTTTTTTTTCCCAAACTAGAACTGAAAATATTCCTTAAAACCCCAGGTTTAAGGTAAATACCACGCATCCTGCATCATCACTGGATTTAAATGCGCTGTTTCCACGTTGCTAATTTAAAGCTGTAAGAGAAAAACTTGACTTGCAAGACATCCCATGTCCACAGCGGGGCACTGCTGTGCTCCTCACGGATAATCAACACAGCCACAGGTGATCCTGCAGGGGAAGAGAAAAAACTTGGAGGTCTTCCTTCATTTATCCCACAGGTAATTCAGCTTTCTGAAGTGAAAGACCAGCACAACACTCATTGAAGTGATTCAGAAATAGTTATTTTTTCCTTACATATCTGCCATTATGGAAAACAAAAGACCAGAAGCAACAAGAACTGGTTTTTACCACCCGTTCCTCAATTATGCAATAATTTGCTTTGTCCTGCCTGGTGAGCATTCCAGCTGTTCCTCACTCCCCAGTTCTGACAATGCTGCTCTGACACAGAGCAAGAGAACAGAAGTGGTGACAGAACCATTAAACCATCTCTTGGCACATTCCAGGAAAAAGGAACTCTTCCTTCTCATCTCCAAGAACATAAGCACTGACTTGAGGGTGACCCATGTGCTTCCCTCCTTGGCCAAACCAGCAGCTCTGCAATCCAAACTGAACAAAAGGGTTTGAAAATAAAAATATTTGCTCATGAGCCTTTTGTTTCTGGCCATCTGTTCTCCCACAGCTAGAAATCCCCTCAAGTCTTTTTTGCCCCCCCCCAAGGGCAATATGGCTTCTCAGGACTAATAGGGCAAAAATTAAAGTGCAGCTATCAGATCATGTTTCAATTACACCTTGTATTAGCAAAGGTAAAACAAATGCAGCAGTTAACAGTTTTGCTTTTAATTGAGTACAGCATCTCACTTGTACCATGTTACATGAAAGTCTCTCTATTACCATCTCCTAGAATCACTACTTTCAAGTGTAGTTTTACCTTTTTTTCTCTTTCTGTTCCACAAGTCAGATCCCATTGAACTCCACCTGCTGCAACAGCAGATCAACATGGAGGTTACACGTTCACTTTTAACATAGTTAACACCATGTCAGCCTCCTGCTAAATGCCAAGGGTATCACCAGAGTTTTTTCAGCATTACTCTGACAAGACTGACAAGCAGACATCTCTAACAGTGCATGATAAAGGTTAATCACAGCCTTTGTCAGCACACACCCCATCTTTGATAAATGAAGGAAGACCTCCAAGTTTTTTCTCTTCCCTTGCAGGATCACAACAGATCTAGGGACAAGAAAGTTATTCTTAGTCCCCCTTTCAAACTACTCAACGTATTTTTGAAGCCACCTCTTGATAGCAGGCACATAGAGCTAATTCTTTGTCCATTTGTCACAAAGAATTTAAGTCCTCTCTGTGGCCAGTTACAGCAGCAGAACTTTTCATCCCTAAAGCCAAACATTGGGATACGGTTATGGAGAGGCAGTATTCCTGCTCCTCAGCCTCCCCCCAGAGGAACTCAATGCCACACTTTGTCAGGTTGTTTGATGCTTTTATTTATCACATGTAAAACCACTACGATTTCTGTTTGCAGGTACCTCTTGCTGTGCTGCAATGCACAGAGCTCCAAACATTGAAGACCAGACAAGCAGAGAAAGAAACCAAGGTGTTTATGCTCAAAGTCACAAGGTCATGAGCCCAGAGGGTGGTGTTCAATACACAACCCCCCCCTCTCAACAGGGACTGTTCTACAAAAGCAAAGCATCACAAGTAACAGATCAGAGTTGAACATACCAGGTGAAGTAATCATCTAGAGGGGGAGAGGACCTGCAAACCAGTCTTTCTCCTTCAGCTGCCCTTATCTTACTAGTACAGGTAATTGTTATCTAAGTGGATGACTAACACTTTAAACCAGAACAGGGGTTGGCTGATCCAAACAGCTTATTTGCCATGAGGGTTCCTGAAGTTCCTTCCAGCGAAACGGGCCTTGCTGCCAAGCTCCTCTTCGATTCTGATGGAAAGGGAAGAGAGCACTGGGTGTGATCTAAATCCTCTCATCTACCTGGCACTGGACTTGGCCACCAAGTCACAAGCCAGTTCCCACCAAGCAACTTCAGTTCCATACACATTCACTGCACCACTCAGCTCATGCAGCTCCACTCAGACACATTAATGCTTGCCCAAGGGAAGGGCATCATGCAGACAGAAGGACAATGTCTCATGTCTGGTGTCACAGGATGCTCTGTGTGATATTTCCCTTTAGTCTGGCTGTTATTGTCACCCATCCATCTCCTCACTCAGCCTACAGACAGCTCTGCAAGCACAGCACCAGCCCAAAGGCACCTCTGATAGTGTCAGTTTCTGTCCTTAAGCTGCAGAGTGTTTCTGAGATACAAAAGACCAACGTGTGCCTCAAATGCATTAGTGGAACACTCATTCTGTGTCAGGCTTTGCCCTCTTAACCCTTCTCCCCCCTGAGTCTCACCTCAGCAGCTGGTTGTACTTGGCTAGACGCTCAGATCGGCAAGGGGCACCAGTTTTGATCTGAAAGGGAAATCAGAAAGATATTGAAGACCTCCAGCACAAATCAAGCCACAGGTGCCAAGACAATCCTGTTCAACTCTGTTTAAAGTAATAAGCACAATCACAAGCTTTATTTCAGCATCAGACTCTGACAGGATAGGACTTGGGAGCAATAAACAATGTTCATTTGCTACCAGCTTTAGGATCAGAAAACACTGATACACCCACTGGAGTTGGTTTATTTTTTTTAATATCAGTGGTTGAAGGTGAGTTTACACAAGATACCATGTTCCCTGGTCACACTCCCAAGAAGAGGAGTGATCTAATGCCTTAGATCAGAACATACCCCATCTACTGAGCAGCACAGCTTCATCACCAGATTCTCATCAAACAAAAAGGCAAATCTACAGCAGATACCAACCTGACCAGTGCAGAGACCAACGACCAGATCAGCAATGAAGGTATCTTCTGTTTCTCCAGAACGATGACTCACCATCACACCCCAGCCACTGGACTGGGCAAGCTTGCAGCTAAAAGAGATAAAGAGATAAAGAGATAAAGCTCCACACCTCTGCCACATGCTCAGCCTTTGCTCTGGTGATGATGGTTTAGGCAAGCTGGACCCACTCTTTGGTTCATGTTGGGGCTAGAAGCACATGAAAAAATAGTGCTAAAGAGATGCTTTTACACATGCTTAGACGCAGTGAAGTTGTTTGATGTGCTTTTACCTTCTAGACTTCAAGGCCTTGAAGGTACAGGCTTCCTTGTCAATATCCTCTATTAGTTACCAATTGTTCTCCCTTCACAGATGCCCAATCAATAGACTTCTGTTCCATTAGCTCCACTCCATCCGTTCATCTCCCTCAATTAGAAAACCTCCTTCTCTGGCACAGCTAAGAAGGGAAGAACTTACGCTTGCAGGGACTCTGTGACGGAGCCAATCTGGTTGACTTTAAGCAGGAGGCAGTTGCAGGCTTTCTCCTCCACAGCCTTGGCAATACGCTTGGGATTGGTCACAGTCAGATCATCCCCAACCACCTGGATGCCAGCACTGGCAGTGAACTTCTTCCAGGCAGCCCAGTCATCCTGGTCAAATGGGTCTTCAATGGACACCACTGTACAGAGATACAAGGAGCTTTAAGACAATGTTACCCTGAAAGGTCTTATTTGACAGCAGAGGCACCAAAATGCTGTAGCCAAGTACTACCCAGCTCAAAGAACATTCCTAAGACTCCTAAAAGGCTGCCTGCTTGTCCTGCTCTTGATCCCTCTTATAAGAGAGGCTGCACCTCAACCCTTCAGCAATCAACCTGTGTTCACCACTAACACCACACTTCTTGTTGACACACAACTTACAGGGGTAGTTCTTGACAAAGCCCATGTACAGGTCAGCCAGCTGATCAGGAGTAATGTATCTGCTGGGATCATCAGGGGATTTGAAGTCCAGGTCATACTTTCCATCACGATAGAACTCTGAGGCAGCCACATCCATACCAATGACAATCTTTTCAGAGTAGCCAGCCTTGCTGATAGCAGTCTTCAGCAACTCCAAAGCTGAAACATAGTAAAGGCATTTTACCAAAGATCTTAACTCAAAAGCTGTCCATTTATCACCAATAGAACATTCACTTGGCAAAGAATCTCCAAATCAGCCCAAAGGCTGCGGAGAAAAGGTTCTTAAACTCTCCCATTTTTGAAGTGCTTGAAACAAGGTATTACTTTAATAATGCTTTTAGCTTGTAATATCCTTGGAGACACCATTATGGGATCCATAATCTCTTCAGGCTAGACTGCATGTCAGCCCAGAAAGCTTAATACCAGGTGATACTACATCCTCTTTTAGCTTTATGCATGTGGGCAGGAAGCAGTGACTGCACTTTAATCTCTTTTAGCTCCAGATCAGATGTTGACAATGGAAGTGGGGAGCATCCACACCCTGACAGGCAGGGTGATACACAAGCTGCTTCTGAACAGGGCACCCATTTGGCATACTTCTCATGCACATTTTTGTGCAGAAAAGGGAGCAGAACTGCTCAGCAGGAGTCTCTGGATACTACACACTATGCTACCCTGTTTGGCAGAGACCAGCAAGGCTCTCCCAACGAGCCCTCACTCAAAGCCAAGCAGCTGGATCAGCCAGGCTATTTACAGTAGGAAGCTTAATGGTTTTGTTTGGGTTTCCTTATGTGTGGTTTTAAGATGATAATGCAGTACAAACTGCAAAAGCAGCAGCTGCCAGGAACATATATTCCTTGGAATATAATAGTTATTCAAGGCCATCTTCACTGATGTGTGCCAGGGTACAGACCTAGCAACAGCTGCACGTGACAGCATTCCTAAACAGCCTGATAGCTGCTGCAGTGTCACAAAAACCAACACAGTTCAGAGGCCACCTTCAACAATAATGTAATTAACAGCTTTGAAGCAACAAGAAACATAAGAGTTCTCATATTCTACTGGCTTATCTTCATGCACTCCTACACATGATCAGGCATATTTCAAACTGTTCTCCTCCTTTGTCAGCATAAAACCTCTACTAAACTGACTACTGATTTGGGGGAAACCTGCAATCCATGTGCACATTCCCATACCACTTGGCAACTGCAAGGGAGTAAGATCCCCTTAAGCTGCTACAGGAATGAAACAGGAATAAGACATTCAAGTCAAAGTCGTTCTGTCAGGCTGCACAAACTGATGTCCACTCATACTGGACAGGTATGGTCTTCACTCTCTCTGCCTCTCTCATTCACCTCTTCTCACACTTAGCTCATTCTTACCTTCTTTATTTTCCAGGATGTTGGGGGCAAAGCCACCCTCATCACCCACATTGGTTGCATCCTTGCCATATTTCTCCTTGATGACATTCTTAAGGTTGTGATAGACCTCTGCACCGATGCGCATTGCCTCCTTGAAACTGTCAGCACCCACAGGGAGGATCATGAACTCCTGCATAGCCAGCTTATTGCCAGCATGGGAGCCACCATTGATCACATTGAAAGCCTTGGAGTAAAAAAACAAAAGAACAAAAAACAAAACAAAACAAAAAAACAAAACACAAAAATAAAACAAAAAAACAGAACACAAAAAGGCAAGTTAGAATGTCTCGGAGCAAACTGATAACTGAGACTCTCCAGTCTCTAAAAAATCTTCATCCAAGCCCACCAGTCATCACGAAACACCTGCTCAGATCAAGTCTCCAGCTATCCCTACCAAGACTTACTGGAACTGGAAGAATGACTTCTGCATTCCCAGCAAGGTCAGCAATGTGACGGTACAAGGGGACACCCTTCTCAGCAGCACCAGCTTTGCATACAGCCAGAGATACACCCAAGATGGCATTGGCACCAAATTTAGCTGCAACAGGAAGAAATCATTTGCAAAAGTGTCAGAAAAAGACTCAGCAATACCTGCACTATCATCTTGGCTATGGGAAGTGCACAGCATATGCCACTCACTGCCCACTGTTTCTGGTAATGTAAGAAAGAAACCTATACACCAATCTTCAGCTTTTCACACCTCACTGCAACACACAGCCCACTTACATTTGTTCTCTGATCCATCCATTTCCAGCATCAGTTTGTCAATCTTTTCTTGCTCCAGAACGTTGACTTTCTGCAGAGAGAAGCAAGAAAAACACTGCTTGACCCCAAACATTGCTTGGATAATTCTCACCCACCCACTGCATTTTTATGTCCCTGGCAGGCACCAGTAACTGTCCAAGGGCAACTAGTAACAGCTGAAGAGATAGATTAGATCTTGTCATTTCCACACTGCAGCATCTTCTGGTCATGTCCAGCAGACCAAGGCTGACAGATACATATCCCCTAAAATTCCTTTCCAAATTAGACAGCTTGAATAAAACCCAGTCCCTCCCTGTTTTTCAGCCACCCTTGGAAGCACAAAGCAGTCTGTATCTTAACTGCACACTACTGAAGTTCCCCAGTGCTTAAGGATTTCTGAACACTACAACACTTTGTTGCTAGAGGTTGTTTTCATTGTTAGATATGCAGTCATTAAGTAAAGCAATTACTGTAGGTCAGTTTGTTCACATGCACTCCCATACACAGGGTAACAATCCCTACCATGTAATACAGTTCTTGCAACTGTCTCTAGCAAGAAAACCCATCAGTTAGGAGACACTGGACTGACATTAACTGATGTTAGCAGAAGACAGATTGCTCCTACCTTGCTAATCAGTGCAGGTGCAATTGTTTTATTGATGTGCTCAACAGCTTTTGAGACACCTGTAAGGAACAAGCAAATCAGACACTGGTCAACCACAGCAGCTCTGCAGAGGTTAATAGATGATCTCAGTAACAATCAAATCTCAGAATACCACCTCATGCTGTTCAAACCCCAATCCAACCTGAGCTGACAGCCGAATCTGAACACTGAACAGAGGTCACCTCAACTGAATGGACGTTGCAGGAAGTAAGCATCATCTAGGAATGCCTGCTGCAAGGTTAGTTGGCAAGACCATGCACTGGAGAAATTCATCCAAGTGACAAGGTTGCACAGAAAGCACATCCATTACCTGTGTGCATAATGCTGTCCCCAGGAACTCGTTAACATATTTAACAGCTCTGGATACACCTGACAGAAGCGAAATGGACAAGAGAATCAAGGAAGAAGAGATGAAGACTCACAGCCAAAAACAGACAGTCATGCAAGCAAGAGAAAAGGACACAAACAGGTAAACAGACCTACAAGTTAGCAAGTGTCCAACACTGAGCAGAACAGCAGAAACAAAAGGGCTCAAAGAGCAGAGGAAACTGCAACAGCCACTGAGGCTGGATGGAGTACTGCCATACTATACAAACACCACTGAGGACCCAGACCTCAAGTGGCTGAATGACAGCATTTAGAAAAGGCTTTAGGATAGGCTACTCACATCCATCCATAGAATGGATGAATAAGGGGAGAGGAAAAGGCTTCCTAGAAGTTAAGCATGCAGTACCTAAGGCATTTCACTATCTGCCACCACTGTGTAACACTGCTAAGCCATCACCTCAGCACGTTTTGCACGTGGTACAATGCTGAAGTACACTGTCTCTGAACCTGGATGCAGGCACAGAAATGGACTGTTTGCTTTTGCTTTGGGCAAGGAATAAACCATGAACACAGCAGCATCCTTTTAATCCACCTTGACTCACCACTGCATTAACCAGCAGACCTTGCTTCTTCCCCATAAGCAGAGACCATCATTGGCCAACTACCAATATTAGCCTAAGGAATACTGTCACCCATGTGCAGTGTAAGCTTCAGAACAGGTAACTGCTAATTAAGTGTTCCCAGAACAACATTAATTGCTTTTCAAATGGTCTAAGTCTGCACATTGATATTACAACAGACACACCAGCTAACCACTCTGCAGTTCACCCCACTTGATTTTTTTCATAACTCATGTTATTTCCCCCAGCTGACAAAAACTTTCAGCTGCAATAGCCTGTTGAGGAAGCTCAGACTCCTCTCTGGTTAAGCACCACAAAGAACTGCCTACAGGATCAGATTTAACGTGTCTATACACACACACACACACACACACACATTTAGCACACTGAGCTAAGCACATTTACTCTCCTCAGGGAAAAGTGCCTCAGGTAAACAGCATAAGCTCTTTGCAATACACAGACATGTAGGAGTTTATTCTTTGTTAGAGCATAAATCTTGTCAAAGGCTTTCCAAGTTCAGTTCAGAAGCTACTGCAAAGGACTGAGGCACAAAGTATCTTTCTTTCACCCAACTGGCAGAAAAGTTTGAAGACAAGCAACTCTCCCAGCCAAAAGTTAAGTTGATTGCTTTTACTTGGAAGGCATCACAAATGCTTTTACAGCAGCAAGCTCAACTATCCAAGCTTTCAGAGTACTTGAAAGAATTACTATCAGAATATTTACTAGGTAATGACATATGGCTATTCATTTTCCCCCATACTTGTTCCCAAGCCACGTTGGTGACTTGGTGTGTTTCCTTTCAGAACAATCAGTCCCCAGACAAATAAAATATCACATCACTAACACAAACTTACGTATCCTGGCTACTGATAATAAAAGACAAAAAACTGAGGTAAGCTTTAGCTATTGTGTGGTCCAAAACAAAAGCATCTTCCATGATTACCAGTGTAAATCTGCATGTTAGCTGTGGTCAGCTAACCTCAGGTTTTAACGGGATTTAACATGCTGGGACTTAAGGAGTCTACAGTGCCAAAGCAGATATATTTTACAGTTCTTTGAAAATTTGGTCTGTGAAGAGATCTTGTGACAAGCTGCAGTAACACCAAGCCCTTAGGAGCAGGTGATTGAGATGCTTTCCCATCACACTGCTAGAGCACTCTGGACTCCAACATGCAGGGCACCAGGAGTGGCATAACACACTGTGTCTGGGCATACTGTACTAGACATGATCACCTCTGTGCCCTGCCTGAGTTCCATGCAGCCACCCATGGCAGTAGATTCACCTGCAGCACTGCTGGAGGCAATCTCACTCCACATTGTCCCCTGGAACTCCCAGCAGGCTGTGCTACACTTCTGCCCCAGCCACACAGCCTATGTGCAGAATATGGATGGCACTACGTGTCCTTTACTACAATCTGGAGTGAACAGATGCAGCACCACAGCCACTGTAATGGGCCAAGCTGGGTGTCAGGAGCCAGGTTTACCTTTCCCCAGGTAGCGTGTCTTGTCATTGTCACGAAGCTCCAGAGCTTCATAGATCCCAGTTGAGGCACCACTGGGAACAGCAGCTCTGAACAGACCTGTTTACAACAGAGACAAGAACTGTCTTAGCACGTTCCAACTCAGAAAATGTTCTCCATCCATACACAATCCCAACCTACCACATACTTCCATCCCCAAAGGTAGAAGAATTGATCTCTAAACAGCAGCTCTGCTCTCAGGGATCCTGCAAGCTATCTGCTATGAGTGTCCCACTCACTGATAAACAGCAAGCTGACTCCCTCGTTCTCTGCCACTAAGCATTTCAAGTGTTTAAGTTCAGAAAGTCATCCACTCCCCTTCCAAAAAATGTCTTTATTCTCTGAATCTACTTTTGACCTCAGTCTGGATGATAAACTCTTAAATTCTTCTAAGATACGACATGCAAGGGACAACTAGGAGGCCTCCTTTGGCAAAGTGAGTTCTGAACTCCTCTGACAACAGGACAACCACCCAGCCAGCCCATTCTTCCAGCCCAGGATGCTAAAGTTTCTGAGCACTGTTCTGCCCGAGGTTCAAGATGCTTCAGTCTCCAGTCTTGCCCTTCTCCTGCTACAAAGAGCTTAGTAAGGGCAATCTCATTAAATGACTGCATTAATCTTTTGAGGCAGAAAGATCAGCTATTTTGTTAGTTTATTACAGCTATTGTGTTTGCTCATTCCAGCAAACCATACTGCTGTGTGTTTGCACAATGCCTTTGTCAGATCATATCAGATGTGCAATGAACAACTAACAAACCAAGGGAAAAGTCCTACAACAATTAAAAATAAGATGTTATAAGTAAAAACCCAATTAAGCAAGTTGTTTAGTCATGCCTGCATACTTCTGCACAGAAGAACCCATCACCCACTGTTCAACTCTGCAGCAGAAGACTGTTTTATTATATAAAGTGACTGCTAGACAAATCAAGAATTAAGTGCAGTCACACAGAAAACTAAGGTGTGATTAGCAACCACTAAAGGACAAGAACTTGGCTTTGGTAACTCTGAGTTTGCAAATGCTATCCCAGTTTATGGTCAGGGCAGGCAGGCTTGGATCAACACTTGCACAGTTCAGACTGTGAGAAATCACACTTCAAAAAAACCCTTCATCATCCAGGCCAATATCTTGAGCTCAGCAAATTCATCCCATTAGAGTAGGGTAGAGGTTTTCCTGGGAGTCCAACAGCAAGCTCAGCAACATGTTGTATGCTTGGAGGAAAGACTAAGCACAATCCCACTGCTGGACCAGGAAAACTGGTATTCTTTTGCCTGCCTCTTCAGCACTATCAGATACAAAACAGTAATAAACATCTCCAGCTATGGACTCACCTTTGTTGGTATGGAGGTCAACCTCAACAGTGGGATTCCCACGAGAGTCAAAGATTTCACGGGCGTGGATCTTAAGGATGGACATCTTTAACCACTGCAAAGAAGAATTTAGAATTACAGAATGGTTTGTGTAGAAAGGGATCTTGAAAAATTACCTAGTTCCATCCCTATGCCATGGTCAGGGACATCTTTCAGTAGGCTTGGGTTGCTCAAAACTCCATCCAACCTGACTTCGAGCAACTTTGGGCATCCACAACTTCTCTGGGGACCCTCTTCCAGTGTCTTATTGCTCTTATGAAATATTTCTTCCCAATATCCAAACTGAAGCTACCCTCTTTCAGTTACCTTCAGTTTGAAACTGTTAGTATTATTTAAAACATGGTTCTGAGCAATAAGCCTTTTTTTTTTTTTTTTTAAAACCAGAGGGCAACCCACACACCTGCCTGCTCCTCCTGAACAGTTAATAACCATTGATTGCAGCACTCCAGTTCAGTGATTCATCTCAAGTTTCAGCAACAGCAATTAGATCACAGTTTTTAAAAGGAATCTAGCTAGTAGTAGCAAATTGCTGTATTTGAATTGCTTGTCTGCTCTTATTTGGTGAGGTGACATTCCTTTAGACCCCTCCAGAAAGAAGGCTTCTGGTTTTTAACTTTTCTTCCCACCTAGATGGGATATCTGTTTAACATACAGCCCTTGATAAAAGACTACAGAGCAACAGTTCTTAGTAAGCACAGCTGTTCAGAGCCAAATGTGACCCAGCTTGAAATAGAAACAGCTACATATCTAATTAAGAACTTGCCTTAAGAGTTACAACCCATCTTGAGTATTTACAGGAATAGCTTTCCCTCTTAAAACAAAAAGAAATCACTACAATCTTTTTAATACTTCATTTTTCTCCCTTTTCACAGATCTCTACGCTTTCACTTAAGATAACTGCAGTAAGAAATCCCTTATGTAAGCTCAGCTACATTTTAAAAATCAAGTCATACAAACGCCTGTACAGCATTCCCTGGCACCAAACCCAGCTCATCTGCAGAGAAGAAAGCTCAGCCTGAGAAGCAGAACTATCTGGAAGCCAGCCTTTTGGCAAGCCAGTGTGGGTGGTAACCCTGTTTACAGAAATGGTCATGAATTCTCTGCAGTTACTGCAAAGTTAACAAAAACAAGAAGACCTTAAAAATACCATGTCCCTTCTAGCTGTCCTGCCTCCAAGGAGTGTATTGCATAAGGCAGCTCCAAAATTTTAGTTAGTTCCTGCTTTACAGAGACTCACACACTGAGAGATGATATGAATAACCCAGGAGGCAAAATAACTTGGTTCAAGATGGCCTTCATGCTGCCACTACTTAATCAGTAAATAACCCAAGTTAGAAATAAATCCCTGCAACTCACCAGTTATCAGTCCCAGCCCTGCCAACACTTATCTCCCTGCACCTGCACTAGCAGTGCCTAACAGGAAGTTTCCCATTTATCTAAAAAGGACACTCAGAGCTGGCACCTGCTATGCTTGACTTGTATTTTTCAAGAACTACAGCTTTGGGGCAAAACATTTGGTGCCTTGTTCTTTGAAAGCACTGCCAGCTTGGAGGAAACTGGGACTGGTCACCTTCAGAAAGGTGGCACTTCAGGCAGTGTCTGCCAGCTGTGACATGACTCAAGTGTCCTTGACAAGTGACCTCTCCAGCAGTCTGGCTTTTCTTTAGAGGGAGGCATTTCACAGCACTGCACCATTCCTGAAATTCTTCACACTTTTTTTTTTTTTTTTGGCTCATTTTTCAACCCCTCTCCTCACTCTTGTCTTTAAGAAACAGTTTACCCACTGAGCTATTTCTGAGTAAAAATCTGACACTGCTTTGCTCACCAAAAGCCACGTATCACATATTTTGAAAGAGAAAACATGAAGTATAGAAAGTGAGAGTCACCCCATGCACATGTCTAGCTGTGGAAATACTGCAAAAGTTCACCAGTAGCACCACCTGCCCCAGACCTTTGTACTCAGTGACAGAGCTATGCAAACACACACAAATGCCAGAGTAGTGCTTAATGCATGCTTTGCCTTAAACCTTTTTTTATAGCATTATCTGCTGGCAAGGTCAGTGTCTCCCTTTAGGAAAGGACACACTAGATTTCCTGGCCTTCTCAGGAGCACACGTATTATCCAAATCATGACTAAGTTACTGCCCACTGCACCACTGCCAGTCCTCCAACTGGACCTCTCCAACTTGAAATTAATTATTTTGTTTACAGCCACCTGTATCCCCAAAAGCTGTACTTGTGAACTATTTTGCAGCCACATTTCTCTCAAGCCAAGACAGAGTTAAGACTTTGCAATGCAAGCATCTGAACAGATTTGGCCACAGAAAAAACTTTCCCAGTTAGTGCCTTAACACACAACTGCAAACTTACATTAAAATTAAAGCTTCTGTAAGACTGCAAATCTCATACCATTGCCACCCTGAAAAAAGCTTACTACTCCTTGGACCTCTGACCTATTGCTGCAGCCCTCCTAAGAAGACTGTATCTTACCAATCCTACTGATGAAGCCCTCCTAAAACCAGGACAAACATGGACCAAAGAGGGCATCTTCCAGTCCTACTCCTTCCACGTGGTATTCACCTCTATGCTCTGCAACATGATGCAACACGTTTTAAGTAATGCCTAGCAGGGAATAGGTCACAGACGTGTTGAACCACTTTCTCTTCAGGTTCTCTAAGAAGATGGAGGCCTGAAAATGCACTGCCCCAATCTGTGGGTTTGGATGATGAACTTCACTGCTTCCTGACAGGCCCAGAAAGTCCCAGTCCTGCCCTGTGACTCAGCAGCCAAGTAACGGAACAGGACAAAGACCAAGATCCTCTCGGGCAACCCTGCACGAGGTGAACTGGTTAATAGGCTGTTAATTGTTTCCACACATTGACATCCAGAGAGGCACGTTAAGCTGTAAGGTTCTACTCCCCTAGAAATGCTGCCTGGAGATAAGAAGTATTAATTAACCCCACTGGGGAAGAGACCTAAGGCCCAGAGGTTTGAGTGCTGAAATCAAACGTTAAATATTTGAGATGCAAAGCTGAAGGACATCCACCGCCACTACAGAGGGGAAGGTCCAAATCACGACACGCAATCCCAGAGTGGCTGTTAATGATTAAGAGAGAGACGTTAAACCCTGTCTTTTCAAGAAGCCTTGACCCGCCACGGTCCCAAGGGGATTTTACCCCTCACACACCCCCAACCCCACCTCCCACACTGATGGGGCCCGGTCCGGCGCAGGCCTCCCCCCCGCCCTGCCCCCGCGATGCGGCCGTTAACACCCCCACAGCGACCAGCACCCCCTCAGAGAGCACCTGGAACCGGCCTGGCCCTCAGACAAGGCCGCTGCAGCCCTATCTCACGGCCCCATCTCACGGGGGCGGCAGCGGCTCTTGAGGAGGGAGACGCGAAACCGCGGCTCACCGAGACCTCTCACCCCGCGTACAACTGCGGGAAGGGAGGGCTGAGCCGCTAAGGCCACGCAGGAGCCAGCAGGCCGAAAGGCCCCCCCAGCTACACTCACCTTTGGCCCAGCAGACCCGAACCGAACCACACGGCTCAACGCTTCGCCTCAGACTGGGAAGAAGCAACCGCACAGCCGCCGGGCTATAGCCCGCCCCATCCAGACGTTCCGCCCACCGCCCGCTCCCCATTGGTCGCTTCAGCCCCCCTCCGCTCTCCCATTGGCCATCCCTGCCCTGCACCGCCCTCCCATTGGCTGCCGCTGCCTCAGGCCAGAGGAGGGTTCGTGTGCGTGCGCTACGTGCGGCGGCGGATCCGTTCGCCTCGTGGAAAAACCCAGGGAGGGCGGGGACGGAGCCGCTCGTCCCGCCCACAGGGGGCGAGGGGAGGGAGGGAGGAGGGAAGGGAGGAAGGAAGAGGAGCCCACCCTGAGAGGAGGTGGCAGTGAGGGGAGCCTCTTCCTGAGAGGAGGCAGCCTTGAGCAGGAGCTCTTCCTGAGGGAAACCCCCTCCTGAGGGGAGGTGGCCATGAGGGAAGCCCCTTCCTGAGGGGAGGTGGCCCTGAGGGGATCCCCCCCCCAGAGGGGAGGCAGTGGGATCCCGAGTGTGCAGGAAGACGCTTGCCCGAGGTGAAGAGTGGTGGGTTTTTTTGTTGTGTGACAAACCCTTGAACCTGTGACATCCGCAGGGCTATTCCCAGGCCTCTAAGTGCAGCACAAACACCACCTTTCTGACCCCCCCAAAAAACCCCAAAACACAAAAAGATGGAGGAGAGTGGAGCCCAACACCCAGGCCATGGAATGGAAGACTGTGCCAAAATAGAGCTTCCTGAAAGCTCCAGTCCCACTGCAGATGTTGAAAAAGCCATCAATTTATTCATTGATAGTTATTAAGTCTGCTGCATTGTGGTGAGGGATGAACTCTGTGACAGCAAAGCCTCCCTCCCTGGAAAGCCAGGCTCAGATTTCTGTGGGCTCAGCAGTAACCACGAGCCGTGGTGTCTGATAAGAACATGAGCGCTGACATGAGTTGTCCCCAGTCCTCCTCTTTTCACCTGACACTACAATGCCTGTGGGGGCCTGGCTCTGCAGTATTTCAGGTAAATAACAACAAAAATCTGAAATTCCCCAAACCTGGAGTTGGGGCCCAGGGGTATGGCAGTGCTTAGTCCATCCTGTCTGCACCACGCAACGCCACGCTGCTGCTTGCAAAGTTACCTGTGTTTGTGCTTGCCCCAGAACTGCCTCACCCTTCCAGCCTATGACCCATCATTTCTTCTGGGCACGTTTTTCTTTCCTTCCTGAGAACATCCCCTCAAGACAAGCTTTAAGTCTAAGAAAAAGCAAAACGGAAATGCATGGAGCTGACTGCCATCCCCAGGCTCGCCGTGCTGACACAGTCCCCCACCAGCCCCACCTTGTGGCTCCTGGGCTCCTCATAAAGAGACATTATTTGAAGGCCGAGCTGTTTTCTCACAGAGCAATATGGTCACAGAAACACTGCATGCTGAGGTTTTTTTGTGCCTTTTCTGCCTTGCTGGAGGCACAAATTCATGTGGGCTGCTCAGCCATGAAGCAGGTTGAAATGCTGCTGCGTTGCACACAGCTGAGATAAGAAATATTGTCCAGGAAAAACGCTTGGAATTAAACTGTCACTTTATAGGCAGGTGATTCTTTGCTGAGCCAGCCTCACCAAAACTCCATGTGTCCCTTATAGCTGTGTCCTCGGCAGTAATTCTTGGAGGCAAAGGCATAAGAAGGGAGCATTCCCTGCAAAAACATTTTCCTGAGCAATCAGATGCTGGAAATTATAAAACTGGGTTTTTATGCTGGATGACTTCTGGATTAGAGATGTTCCACCATTTCTGCACTTTGTGGAAGTCCCTTGATTGTTATGCATGGAAAAATCACTTATAGGTGCTGAGTCTTATAATGAGCTAGAGAAGATGGAGCACAAGAAAGCCTGAGGGAAATTCAACCTTGTGGCAGTTGAGCAAAAGACTGAAGTATGGTAAGGTGCTCTTTGGGAACTGAAGGCACATTATGAAAGATCATAATTAGCTTGGTGGCAGGCAGAAGCAGAGTGTAAAGCCAACCCCCTGGCCTGGGAAGCTGAGCACTGAGCCTCTTGCATCTCCACATTCCTGTTCAACCAAACCAAAGCCGTGAGAGAGGTCTGATAGTTGAAGACCACCTTGAACTCTCCCAGTTGTCCCTTGCCTAGGCTCTTCTTTCCTTGTCACCACAAAAACAGAGCAAAAAATTTCCTCTGCTGAGGAAATGAGCAACCAGCTGTTTGCTGAGAACCTGCATCCCCCAACCCCTGCTTGGGCAGTCCCATCCTCAGGAGGCAGGACTCACCCATGGGTTTGGTCACAGCCACTGTGCCAGGAGTCATGTCTGCTCCACTGAATCCTGTGTCTGTGAGCCAGGGAGCAACTGAAGACACTGGCACTGCATTGATCAGGCATCCATGAGGACAAGTCTGGCACTGTTCAGGTGTTGCTAACATTTTTCCTGGATCAGCACATTTAAAATTGCACAGGACCATACATATTAAAATACAAGTCAGAGCTGATACTAACAGTGACATTGCTCAGTCATGTAGCCTGCCTGATTTTTCTTTTTCTTTAAAGTTGAGCATTCCTAAGGCTATGAAATATCTAGCTGGTATGAGCTGCTGTGGGAATCCAGGCTTGGTAGCAGTTAATCAATTACTCAGTGCACTCTTTGAAAATACCATATTTCTTTCACAGTGTGGGAGGGGGATGTATGGCTAATGGGGTGGGCACTGGGAACAGAGAGCTGCAGGAAACATAAAGCCACTGGTAATTCAGTTTGACAGCCCACTCAAGTACACTAACACATCAGTGTAACATGCTGCTGGAGCAGATGGAGGAACACACTGACACTGAGCTGGCTTACAGGCATCCACCACCCAGAAATGGAAAACAATTCTTGTGATCAAAAGTCCCTCCTAGTGCAAGGCCTTCTGCTTTACAGGCCATGGTATAACTATAAACATCATACATGCAAGTTTTCTGATTGCTTGTAACAAGCTCATGAGCACAGAGGCTGACCAGCCTCTTCCCTTTTCTAAGTGGCTGAGCAGGAATGTTCAGAGCTTTGCAAAGTGTGAAATCACTGATTCAAAGAGCTAAGGATGCCAAGGCAAGGAGCAGAACCACCACAGATCAGGACTTGTTTGCTGGTGCACTAATGTGCTTCGTAATCATTATGCAGTGCAGGATGCATTCCAGGGTGTGAGCTTTTACAACACCTTGAAAGGACTTCCTGAATCCTCAGGGATTTCTCTTTCTCCCCAGAGCCTCACCAAACACCTGAAGAACATGTGCCTGGGTCACTGTGGATGCACCACTCTGTGCCACCCCACCTGACAGTTCTGCAAGTGCCAGCCTGTTGATGTTTTGATAGATTTCTTCTTGAAGAGTAGTCCCACAGCTGAGTGGCCTCATGAATGAAGCTTTCTGACTGCGTTTCTGCATCACCACAGCTGAGGTGAGATCTCCACAGGACCTGGAGCCATCAGATGCACAACTCAGTCCCCTCTTGCTCAGATTCCTTCTCCTCGCTGACTCTGCAGATTGGGGTGTTTTTAAGGAACATTCATTGAAAAGGTAATGGCAGAGTTTGACTAATCCTGTTTCTGGGTATCTATTAAAATGACTGAGTGACTGTTTAAGATGTTTTCTTCCAGAAATTCAAAACCTCCCCTAAATTTATGTCCTTCTCTATTGCTTCTTATGCTTTTCTGTCATGCTTTTGTCTTGCAGCTTAATTCTGTGCAATCACACACTACAGGTTTTAGGCACATGAATAATGACATGGCTTGAGATGACAGACCTGATGACTTTTTAGTGCTTGCAGCTTCCACTGCTTCTCTTAATTCTTTTCTTCCAGAATTTTAAACATGAACTGGTTTGTGTCCTGAGAGTTATTTAAAACCCTTAAGTTCCTGCATTTAATAGCCAGCCTGAGATAACTTCAGTACAATGCCTGGGTGTTGGAAGGACTTAGACTAAATTAGATCTTTCATGTCCTCTTATAGAAACTCAGAATTACAACACAAAAATGAAACAAAGAATTATCAGGGAGGATCTCCTGGGAGAGCAATAAGCCCTGCATGGTCACGGGGACCTCAGCCTGCTATCTCAGCTGGCACCCTGATTCTGATTTTCTCCAGCTCCAGCTGGCTTTAGGAAGTTTGGGATTTGACTTTTCTATGGAAAATGCTGCCCTCAGTTTGCAAGCTAGCAGGGCCAGGGCAGGAAGCTTACAAACCTTGGTAATAGAATTTTATGTCTGTATATCAGAGCTGAGTACTCAGGTACTAGGCAGAATATTTTGAACATATTTTGTTTAAAATGGAACATTACACAATGATGGCAACAACCAAAAAAGCAGGTAAGATGGCTGGAATAGGAAAAATATGCACTACTTTTCAGCTACTAGAAAGGCTAACAAACTTATAAAACTACTCCATCAATTTTCAGGTAAGGGTGACAGGTTATTTGGATATGAACCAAACAACAAATCAGAGTGCTAATACCAAAGAGTGCATTTCCCAGCAGTTAATGATCTGGTATGGTGATTTAAGGTAAAACTGAAAGCTTCTAAACCAGCTGGATATTTACTGCCAGGAATTGTGCATCCAAAGGCCATAGCTGCTATTTCAAAACCATGACAAAGCCATTAAGTAATCCTCTTTATTGGGGCCAGTGTGCAAGTCTTGCACAGCCTCCTAGAGGGTCTTTGATCTTCCTTGCTGATCAGGTCTATTCTTCTCACTTTGAAATATATTCTGCTATAAAGGGGAAAGCAAGCTTGGAATCAATTAGCCAGTAAGAAACTGTATTTGGCATTTAAAATTAATTTTTTTTTAGAATGGAAACCTGAAAAACCCAGTATGAGTAAACTAATAACAACTCATTTGTTTTCATAAGGGGTGCATAATACTTATGTAAAGCAGAAGGGTTATCAAGCAGGATTCTCTTGTCACAGAACAGGTACAGCACAGACTGTAGGATTTACATTTCCTTCATGTTGTCCTCCTGCCTTAAAAATTGACCTCATTCCCATGGGAATCACTTTTATCTCCTACCCCCTCCCCTGTCTTACACAGGCAGAGTACAGTGGTGATGGGGAGAGGAGGGGCTCTGGGTGCTTCTGCTCTCACTCAATATCCCTGCATGGACCTTACCTGCAGCATAAAAGCACTGCAGGTCTCAGCCAGCAAACACTGGGGTACAGACAACTTGGGGAAAGCAGAGACTGGTATCTTGTTCTCTGAAAACTGAATGCATTTGTCCTTAATTTGGAGCTCTGAATCACACGAGTCTGCTTTACTAATCAAAAGGAAACAGGCTTGTCTGGATTGGCCTCTGATGTACCCATGTAAGACACAGCATCTGTATCAAGGATGCTTCTCTGCACAGTTGGATGCTTAGGCATATCCCTCAGCACACAACTCAAGCACAGGCAAGGAGTTGAGCAATGTCTGAAGTGCAGCAGATGCACCAAGTGCTCTGATCAAACCACTGTCAAAGGCTTTTAAACCCCCAGCTCCTCCCCATTAGGGTGGGCCTGTGGAAGCCCATCCTTTAGTCCATTTCTTTCTTTGTGGAACAGATGTTTGCTGGTGTCAGTCTGGGATGCCCTGCTCCCTGGGTGAGACCATGCTCCTCTTTTCCACCAATTTGTTTTCTTGGTTTTTTGTATCCTCCAATTTACTCATCACAACAGGAATCCCCATTAACTATTGGGATCTCATTTCAGTCACATTTCCTTGATTCTACCACTATATTCACTCCACCACCAATCCATGTTTGTGCCCCCCTTTCCTACCTTCCACAGCCATCAAAAAAGTCCTGATATCTTCAGAAAATCACTGCAGGAGCCTTCTCCTCTGACCAGGTCTCTGAAACAACATCTCCTCCAAAACACCTCTGCTCCTACTGTGTCTTATATAGCTTTCCCCATTCCACATCTTGAGCTCTTTTGCTCTTGGGAATAAGAACCCAGCCCCTCCCTTAGGTGTTGCCTCTTCATCAGGTGCTGAATGAGCTGCACCTTTCTGATCCTTTCAGTCTCAGGAGCTGCTCTCTGCAGTGGTGAGTGAAGGTTTTGCACCCTAGCCCCAGGGCAGGCTCTTCACCTCCCTGGAGAGCTGATTCCCATCCCTGTGGGGAGCTTGGTGAGTGGTTTCCCCTTCTCAAGTCCTTCCAGGGTCACTAATTCATGTGCCTCACTGAGCTGTGTGGGGTTAATGAATTACAGGCTGCACAGCTCCTAGAAGATGAGAAATGCAATGGGAGGGCTTTGTTATTGTAACCATCTGTGAAAAGTTCTGTACCAAACCCAACTTTATTGTTTTTGGCCACTGGATGTCACAGCTGCTCCAGGCACAATGCAGCTGAAATAAGGAAGAAGTGCTTACCCAGCAGTGGGCAGCAGCCACGTTTCCAGAGTCATTCTTTGTTCTCTGAAGAAAGTCTGTTTGCTGAGGGGCTTGGGGGCTTCTCCTGCAGTTATGCACTCCTAATATTGATTTTCAGAGAGACTGAGCAGTAAGTGCTTCCTCTGCATCTTGCTCACTGGGGGATCAGGAGCAAAGTGAGTATTTTTTATGGATGGAGGTGCAGATATAGGGTATACAATACTCCTAACAGTGTCTGAGAAGGCAGACAGGCATTTGCATTCAGTAATTGCATTATTGAATTAATCCTTCTCTGTCTCACCACCATCCTGTCCACAGCACAGAGCCCTACTATGAAGAAAAAATTTCCCCCAGGGTGTCTCTTGCCAGCACTCCTGCAGTCCTCACGCTCAGGCCATGCTCCTGTGTGCCTCACACTAAATGCAGAGGGAAGGATTGACCTCCTCCTCCCTTCACACATCACTGAAAGTGACTTCAGACTTTGAAAGAAAACAAAGTCTGCAGAGCAGACCTATATAGACATTACAAGAACTGTAATTACATTTCCTGGAAATGAAAATGAAGAGGGATTATTTGACCATGTTCTGTTCTTTTTATAGCATCACATTGTCCTTTTTGCCACCTTGGGGAAACAGAGAGTTGAAAGGCTGCTCGTGCTTGTGGCTCAGTGAGGTGATAACCAGCCCAGAAGTGATGGGAACATTAAAGAGAGAAACGTATTTTAAGATAATCCAGGGGCTATAGCTGTAACGAAGAGTAATTGGCTGAAACTGAGCAAAAGAAAATTTAGGTTGGCAATGAGCTGCAGGTAGTAATGCTGAGGTCTTTTCGACCATGAAATGGAATTGGCAGAGGAAACCTCTCTGCTTTAAACCAGGCAAAGCCTGCTTTTAGGAACACTGATGTAAGCCTCCAGAGTCTGACTGCCTCAAAGCCTGTTTGTATCACAAAGCTTGAAGGGAATGAACAAATGTATCTGAATTTATGGCAATAGAAGGTGAATTTAGCCAACGACATCAAAATATTGTATAAGAGGAAGGTGGCCTAAAGGGATTGTGTGGAGAAATGTATTCTAGCACTTTTCTGCCTTGGATTTCTGTGATCTCTGTAGGTCATTGAAAGCCAGGGGGCAAAGGGGGGGAAAGCATAGACAAAATTTCAAAGAAGCAAAGGCCAGTTTTAGAAGGAAGATGTAAAAACACTACAGGAATTATTGAATAAAAGGATGTCATGTTCCAATCCACACAGCTATTGCCAGCTTCACTCATGGGTTTGTGCCTATCAGCACTAGCTGCTTTCTGCCTTTCTGTAAAACTCATGTAGGCTCTGAATACTTTTGTTTATCCAGCATAGCTTCAGCAGAGAAAGCTGTATTTGAAGAGGTTTTGGACTCAAAAAAACCTGGATAGCCTGATTGAAGGCAATCTGTCTATCTCACATCAAACATTCTCTGTCTGGTCAAATGTTTGCTGGACTTGGGAGTGATACAGCTATTACTGCAACTCCTGATGAAATTCCTGCTGATACAGAGAGAAAGGAGTTAACCCTTTCAAGATCTGGGTCAAAGGAGCACTGAGGTATTGAGCCAGCTACTTCAATGCAATGACAAGGTTTTAATGTGGCTACCAAGACTGGATGGATCAGAATGGATCTGAAAGTGGGACTTGAGCTGAGCTGTAGGCCAGTGAGGACAGAGAGAATAGCCTGGGAAAAGCAGGATATGAAAGATGGCAAAGAGTCAGGGAAAAGTGTAAAGATAAAAGAGGAGTGTATGGAAGCCAATGATGTGGGATTAAAGGCTTATTTCCCACTGTAGTTGGAGCAGGAGGGGGGAGGCTGAAGTCTGTGTAACTGTGTGTGAAAGTAGCCTGCCTTTGGGAAGAAATCATGCCAACAATATTAATGGCTGAGCTATAGGACATTAGATTTTTTCCCAGTGCCTAAATTTGGGTGCAGAAATTATTCCTGTTAGACCCACAATGTTCTTCACCTGTAAAACACCACTTTGCTTCAAGTGCCATCCTGCTGTGATCTCTGGAGTTCTCTCCAGCAATTATATTGAGGTAACAAAACAGATGACTAATGAAGACAAGCCTCAAGCCAGCCAGGTTTAATACCTGCATATGGACTAAAAAAACCTGTAGCTCCAAGAACCAGTGACTGTTGACGTGTGCAATGCTTCATACAGCTTGTCATTAGAAGCTTAATAATCAAATACATTTAAAGAGTTTAATTAAGACTATTGTTCTGTCATAACACCAAGACAAATTCATACTCAGTGCACTTAGTAAATCCTCCCCCCAGATTGCTGTGCCTCCCAGGGCAGCCACTGATTTGGAGGAAGGGAGCCAACAGATGTATGGAATTTGGATGTGCTGAGCATCCACAGCTCCCGATGATGTCAAGTGGAATGTCACAATTTTAGCATGTTGCAAAAGCTCCATTAAAAATTAATTCACTCTCATCTCCAGTTTCCAGTACACTCACAAATGGGCTTTATTTCAAATCCTTGGGACAGACTGGGGTAGCTGATCAATAAAGTGCAGGCAAGAGAAGCAGCTTGTCCCTAAATGACACCCATCTGAACACTCAACAAGCAGGGTGACAGGAGGGATGCTTTGGTGCAGAGGTGACCTCCTCTGACTCTTGTTCATCCCCTCACATGATGCTGTGTGGAATTTTGGAGTGTAAACAGGTATAAACCCCACAAATTTCTCCCTTGGCTAATTTCAAAGCCTATTTACTCAACTGGATACCCAAGGATTATGAAGTGCATTGCAGGGCATGTTTGATTTGTTTAGTCTTACACAGTTCAGTGCAACTGTCAGAATAAATAACTTCTTTTATGGAGAGAGGGGAAATGCACATTTGCTTAATCAACTCAATATTCCAGCAGTTCCCAAAGATTAAATATGCACTGCACAAAACAGCAAACCAAGAAAGGCCTTTTAATGTTAAAAATTCACTTGCAAAGAGCAGTTTTGAATAAAAAAAACCCTGCTTCTGTTCTCCAGCACAGTCCAAGCCTAAAAACCTAAATTCACATGAAGTTAACTCACCTCTGATGACTTGCTGTTACTACATACCTTATTGCTGAACAGAATCATTGCAAGTATTACTGCAAACAGCACAGCCATTGTGAAAAGAAATGCTGAGATTTCACTGATTTTTTTTGCCAAATGTTTAATATTGCTGCCTGTTACCTAAAACCAACAGCCAAGTTGGACTGCATGTGGTGGAAGCCTCCTGGGTTCTGAAAGGGGATCCAGCCAGAGAGATGTGGATCACAGCCATCCCGTTCCACTTGCTCCTGGTGCATCTGAGCTGCTCTCACCTAGTGCACTGGACATACAAAGGTAATGAAAAATGAAGCTGTTTTGGGATTTTTTTTCTGCTTGCTAAAGATGCTTCCATCCTTTCTGTGCTGCAGGAGCAACACTCAGCTTGAGCCTCTTTCCATTGACTCTCTTCCCATTAGTGGAAGACCTCTGCAGAGCAGCTAATTTATTCCACTTTATTGCCTGTGTGTCTTAAAAGTGATTCCCTTCAATGTCACCCCTCTTTACTCCTTTGTGTGGTTAGCACACGTTGGCAGACCAATGTGGTTTAAACAATGAGGGTTAATCTTTCAATGTGTTAGAATAAAACCTGCCCTTTGGATGATCCTGGAAGGAAAAGCTTTAAATACTGCCTGCTCATTACTTTATTGTCATATCCCATTCAGTACAGATCACTAAGAAGTGCCTATTTATGTATTTAGTGAAATTTGATCTGATTTTCATTTCAGAGGTTTTTTGCAGAGCTCATTTTAGTAAACCCTGATCTTTATATATAATGGGCTGGGAATCAAGCTGAAGCAAAGGCTACTCTTAAATAGATGCAATATTGCAATTAGGACTCTCAGCTACTTGCAGAAGTTCTCTCTGCATTTTCTTTTATCCAGGCTGTCTGCATCTGCTAAGCTCCTCCCCGTATTTAATCAACAGCAGGAAACAAATACCTGCAAACTGTCATTGCTTAAATGAAATAAAAATATAAGAATTAGAAAAATCATAACAAATTATCAGGTATGGCTGTAACTATAATAATTTGAGAGTTAGGAAGGTGATGAAGTAGCTTTGAAATATTTTCTTTTTAAAACAATCACCTCTCCTTCCAAACCATCTCTGCAGGATTTGAAATCAAAATTCAACAATGACATTGTGATTCCTCCTTGGCTCTGGCAGTCTCAGACACAACTGATACTGATCAATACATTGCAGTGAAGAAGAAAAGGCTTTCTTACTGATTGTCAGTACAGCTATGATAAAGATGGCATCCAAATTTCTACTTAGCCTTAAAATCCTTATCCTGTAGAGAGGGCAAACACCTTGGAAGGCTTCATGTCTTCAAAAGTTTCAGCAGCACCCAGACCTCTAGAGGAAAGATTCAAAGCAAGGTAAGAGGCTTGGAGACCTTGGAAAAAGTAGAGCATCCAGCATGCCAGGTCTCCTACACATTTGCTTCCTCCATAGGTGACCACAGGAAATTTTTAGTGTTAAAAACTTGCAGAGATGATGAGCATGTGCAGGTGAAGCTGAGGCCTTTAGTTCTGAGTCCCAGGTTTCTGTCTGAGCTAGTGACACTGAGCAGGATAAAGTATTTTTATCAACACTTAGCATGAGCTTCCATGGCTGTTAGGGCTGGGATCAATGGAATCCTGAAACTGGGACACTCAAGACCTATTTGACACCAGGTTCTGTCTTCCACAAGCAGTGAATAATATTGCATTGTTTTATTGTGTGTAAAAAGGGGGGCGGGGGGCCAGGAAGAGACATTGCACTGTGCTCAGGAGAGGGTTGGGGTTTGCTAACAAAAACACACCCAGAACACCAACTCCACCCCAGATCACTCCTATCCCAGAAAACATACATAAGGTTTCACTTATTTAAACCATTTCACTCCCATTCTTCATTAGTTAGCTCTCTCCTTATTTAAAAATAGCAAATTTGCTGCCAGTTCCTGATCCTATGCAGATATTTCCCACCTGCTGCCCTGATGCCATTCACTCAGGAGAATCTGATCCCACACCTTTGGCAGTCAAGACCCATTTAAACCCCCTTTCTACAGAAACACTGCTTCTCTTTCAGTGGAGGCTCAGTCTCCAGCAATCAGTAAGCTATTACTGCAATGCAGGTTTCTTATTTTGCAGCACAGTTGTCCTGCAGACAGAATAATGTGTATTTTCACTCCAGGGAAGGCAGAACAACCTTTTATTGCTGCAGCTCCTGGTGTTCTAACAACCAGATTGACATGCCCTGCTGGCAAATGAGGAGGCTCTTCTGACTCCTGAGCTAACAGCAGTTCTCACCACGTCCTAATAACCTGGTTTGCTTCTCCTCCACACAGAAGGAGAGCTGGATGAAGAGCACTGGGGAGAACACTTTGCAGAATGTGCAGGCAAGCAGCAATCTCCTATTGACATCCAGAGGAGAAAAGTGAGGTACAACCCCCAGCTGCTGCAGCTGGAGCTGAGTGGTTATGATGGACCTTTGCAGGGGGATTTCACCATGACCAACAATGGTCACTCTGGTAAGACTGAGGGGATCCTTCTCAACAGCTACCTAAGAAGAGGAGCTGGTAGAGAGGTCATTACTGCAAGGAGCATCCTGAAACACACACCAGGGCATAGAGCTGGAGTGGGAAATTTGCTTCTTCCTTGGCTGAGGAGCTGTCCCAGAAGGGTGTCAAACTCGTGACAGTGCAATAACAGATTATTCTTTTGTTTTGGAACTCACCTTGCTTTGCCATTTCACTTCCTTCTCCTCTCCTAGTTTTGCTGTTTTCTCCAATCACACAGGAATGCTCTCCAGAAACTCATACGTAAACCAGAGAAATAAAAGACATTTATGTTTCTGCAAGGTATTTTCTCTATTAGCCATTAAGAACAGATAAAAGGCAGACAGAGCATTAGAGCTCAACCATTTCTTTGGTGACCTACTGCAGGATTATGACAGTGAGTGGTATTTGGGGCATACTGACTCCTCTCTCCACCCAGAAAACACATCTTTTTGCCCTGTGGAATAACAAGAATTAGGAGTGACAGGAAAGGAAAAACATTGTGCAGCATGTTTGCATCTCAAGTTTGTCTAGATGTAGGTCACACAAAATACAAGTCAGAGGAGAATCCCTCCTTTACAGTTAGAGAATTGGTATTTCAGGGCTCAGGAAGGGAAGCTGAAGCACAGCACAGGTTAAAAGCCTTGCCTTTGGCCACACACTCTTAGGGCATGGTTTATAATTTTGGAGGTCCTGGATTCCACTGCTGCTGTCTGTAATTCACTGTCAAAATAATCCATCAGCTGGTACTGTTGGAATAATGCTTTGGGACTACAGATGAACAGTGAAAGAATTTTCTAATAGTTGTGGTGCAGGGGGAAAATGAATATATTTTGGGAAGGTGTTTGGAACATAAGGCTGGTAGCTCTTTAATCCCTCAGAACAGTCTTTTCTTCCTCTCTGTAATAGAGAGAGAGAAGTATGGAATGTGAGCAGTGAAACAATATGATGAGAGACATCCTGCTTTCAGAGAAATGCTGTTGTGATTGTATTTCTGAAAATAATAAGGAGTAAGTACTTCTGTTTGTTGCCTTCACAAGCTGAGCATTCAGTTAGAGGCTCCCATTGGCTTCTACCCTGACTGCCCATGAATTAATTCCTGCAGGTTTAGCTTTTCAGATCTCTGACTGCACGTGTATCATTTCCTATTCTTTTGTTAATATCAAACCAAGGGTTTTTCTGATTCAGGGCATTTTAGTAAAGCACAAAGGCAAATGACTCTCCTTATTCACAGCTCTCCTGCAGTCAGGCTGGATTTTCCTTCTGGCTTCAGTGCATTAGGACAGGGTAGCAGTACCTCAAGGAAAATATTCCACTGGAGCACATCATAAAACCTTGAGCACATTTGAAGGGGGCAGGAAATTGATTTATCAGCAGGACAGGACAGACGCTCAGGAGCTGCAGACCAAGTGTCTCACCTAAGAAATGAGCTACATTTTCTCTATATAATCATACACTTACCAGGCTAAAGCCCACCTGATAAAGCCTATTAGCATTCATGCAGGGTGTCTGCACAGAGAGTTCCAGAATCCTCCAGTTACAGATTTGTTTTTGAACTGGGACCTCAAGTGTGACCTTCATTAACTCATCTGCTTCAGAGGCCTGAGATGGGAAACCAGGCTGGCTGCATGGGCTGTGATCTGTACAGCAGGCACTGCCAAGAGTCCAAAATGCAGAACAGAATTGTGCAGTTGCACTCAAATTCACTCTGCTTAAGCCCTGATGATTTCCCTTGGCCTGGCAAAAAGGGAGCTGTGGCAGCAGGAGGGCACTTCCCGCTCAGAGCAGTCAGAGCATCCACACACCTTTTATCCAGGTGAAAAGTCTAAGCAGCCTGGCTTGGTGCCTACCTTTGTGCTTTCAAAGTATTTGCATAACACAGCTCACAGAACACTTAAGCTTACTGTAAACTCAGAACACAATTCTCTGGCTGGGTTTTGTAGAAAGTAGAAACCATAATGAAGTACTTGAGGTAAATAACCTCAACTAGGAAGGCAGCCAGAGGGGTTCTTAAGTGAACAGCAAGGCAAATGGTATTTTTCCCTACTCCAGACTCTTGTTTTCATCTCTTCTTTAAACAGTTTATAAAGAAAAGAAACTTCCCAGAAACCCTAACTATGACTAAAGTGCTACATTTTGCAAGGACAGTTGCTCTTTTTTTATAACATGCTCTGGACCTTCATTGGGATGAGGCAGTTCTCCATTTTCTTTCCTGGGTTTGGCATATTTAGGAACACAGTATATGTTTTGTGGCAGGCAGTACATTAGCAGGAAGACAAGTGTTTCATAGGCTTTTTGTGAGTACTCCTTGGCAAGGAGAAGCTGTGACTTGTCTCTACAAATCCTTCAAGCTGTGTTAATATACAGCCTTTTCAAACTTGCAGGGTTCTGGCCCAGTATGGCTGTTCCTACAAGATGCAGAATACTGGAAAGTATGATGACAGGTTAGATGAGGCCACTTTGTTGACTTATATCCCCCTTTTTTTCCTTGGAAACAGAGTAGTTACCAAACCTGTGCAAAGCCCTGCAGGATGTGATGTACTGTGCAAGGGATGAGCATTAAAGAATTATTTTTTTTTTAGTTGTCAGGCAGAAAAAAGCTCTGCAGACACAGCTAGTCCTCTTTCTGCCAGATGTGATCTTTGTGGTGTAGAAGCCTGAGGTGAAGAAAGATTTTAAGCACATCTAAGCTTTAAGCTTCAGTGGTTTTCCTTATGTCCTGGCATTAGTTCCCTAAAGGTGACTGTGCCAGCTTATTTCAGGGAGGGTGCTCCTGGCAAGAAGAACTAGAAATTATAAATGTAAGTACAAGAACAGACATGGCTGCACCCATTGCTGTCTCTAACCTTGTTTTTTTTCAGTTCAGATTGATTTGCCACCCACCATGCACATCTCCAGAGGGCTCCCAGGATTCTACACAGCTGTACAGATGCATCTGCACTGGGGTGGCCTGGACCTGGAGACCAGTGGCTCTGAACACACCATAGATGGGATGAGATACTTTGCAGAGGTACTTGTGAAGGATGTGGGCTGGCAGGAGGGTAGGTTCCAGGTCTGGCAATTGGGAAATGGGAAGCTGCAGCCCACAAAGCCTGCAGGAAGCAGTGCAGAGGCAAGTGAGAGGAACAGGGCTCCTGTAAGAGGTTGGGGAAATGCAAGGGCTAAGCCTGATGATGCTGGCACAGAAGACTAAGAAATTCCATTGCAATAGCATTAATTGCCTTCAAAAATGGAGTTGATCCTCCACATTCATCACAAATCTATTAAACTAAAGATCTGTTTGTGCTGTGAGGCAGAGGCAGCAGGAATTGGGATGGGAACCCTCCCTTTGGTCTGCACTGGGTCCTTTAAAGCATGGAGGAAGCCACTTAACACTTCTTGCAAAATGACCCTGTTTCTCTTCTGGCAGCTGCACGTTGTCCATTACAACTCAGCTGACTACTCAAGCTTTGAAGAAGCCAAAGACAAACCAAATGGATTGGCTGTGCTTGCCTTCCTGTACGTGGTAGGTTTAACACCCAGACCAGTCTGTAATCACTGCTTATACTGTAATTCCTGCTCTACCTGAAAGCTTTGCTCTGATTTGCAAATGGGAACATTTACTTTTGTATTGATTTAGAAATGGTGAAAAAAATTATCCTTATAGTTTACTATTCTACCTGAGACCCATGTGAGAGATCCTGACCATACCTAGGATCTTCCAGCCTATCAAGAGAGCTGAAACAGTGTTTGTTCTCTTTGTCTCCCAATTCATTATCCCCCCCAGCTGATTAGTAGTATAGAACAGGCAGGTCACTAACCTTTTGTTCTGCTTCCTGTGCTATGTTTAGGATGGGCACTTAGAGAATACCTACTACAGTGAATTCATTTCCAAACTGGCAAAAATCAGGTTTGCAGGTAAGACCTGGGAATACCCTTCTCCAACCTTGATATTCCCAAAGCTTGTAGGTGTGTACTGGGGCTGAAGATAGACATTCTGCTTTGCCTACAGTTACATCCCCAAGCATCCTCACCCAGGCACAACTTCATGCAGCTCTAACATCAGCCCACACAGCAGGGTGAGGTGGAAGATGCTCAAAGCAGATAAACATACTCTTGGCAGGTCTACACAACACACTGCAGCACCAACAGATAACAATCTCCTATGGTCCTGCAGTCTGGATGCCCAGATAACAGGTGCTCTGCTGCACTAGCACACTCTGCTTTCTAGGAGAACTAAGGACTTCTGGCAGAGCACTGAGGTGCAGTTGCTCACCACCTCCAGGACCCCAGGTATCTCTGAATGACAAACCTGAAAGGACCATTCACTTCCCTCCATCTTCATCTAGTTCTGCCAAAGGTTGCCAATCCCAACTCTAACACCACTCTTACCTTTCTCTTTGGTCCCCATTAAGTGTTAATATTGCTTCTTTGCTTTCCTTTGAGGTCAATCAACAAAGCTCACATCCCTGGATGTCCAAGCCATGCTGCCAGAAAACCTTTCACACTTCTACAGGTACCAGGGCTCACTAACAACCCCACCTTGCTTTGAAAGTGTGATTTGGACCATCTTTCATTCTCCAATTGTCCTGTCACACACACAGGTAAGTGACAGCTTTTTACTAGGCAGAGCAGCTTCTCTTTCCTCTACACTTTACCTTTCCACCCAAGTTACTTTCTCTGTCCTCCTTAATCAAAAAGAAGGATCAGAAATATTTTCTACCTGGAAAAAACCAAGATAAAGTGGAGACTGTAGTAGTGGAGGCTCATAGTGTGTTCTCATTTCAAAAAGAAATGCTCTTTTTTTTGGCAGGAGTGCTAGTAAGCACTTGTGGGAAAGCAGAATGCTACAGAATAGCAGCACACTCTCATTTCCTTCGGGCAAAAAAAAAAAAATCTTTATCATGAATGAGCTGATAAGAGCTCTCATGTTCTATTCCTTTCCTTTGCTCAGCAAGACCCCCAGTGGGTTCCTCTAGAACAAATTGCTAGAGTTAATCCTGAGTTGCAGAATCTGCACTGCACTTTTAAGCAAAGCTGTTGTTGCTGTTACCCTCTGTAACACAGATCAGCCTCCTGGAGAGCACCTTGCTGGACTGGCAGAACCGAACGCTGCGAAACGACTACCGGCACGCCCAGCCCCTCAACCAGCGGGTGGTGGAATCTTCCTTCCCAGCCAAACTCAGCCAAGGTAAAGGCAGTCAGGAGGCAGGACACCCCTGCGAGGGACAAGAACTCTATGTGGGAGGAGTTAAGCTGCAAATGGCTTAAGCGAGGCATGGTGGGGTCACCTTTCCCAGGAAGAGCAGGGGCCCCTCAAGGCAGGGGGAGGTTGCCCTTTGTGCTTCTTTGCCTCCTGCAAAAGCATCTTCTAACAGTGCAGAGGTGCTGCAGGCTGTGGGGTGCACTAACCATTATAGAACCAGCTCTGGAACAGCTGATTATAGAGGTGAGATGCTGTGTTTGGAAACAAAGGTTTCCCCCAATTTTTCTACAAAGTAGAAAGGAGAGAATCTATCATGTGCAGGTCCTGGCCTTTTGTCAATTCATCCATCTGGTTACTCTAGAACAATGCTATTCAGAAGAATTCAACATCAGGCTGGAACAAATCCAGATGCAGCTCCAAGAAATGAAGAGAGAGTTGCTGACTGGAGTGAGTGACATAGGTAAGAAACATTTCTTCTTGAGTCCAGCTTACCTTCTGAGGATGAAGAGCCCAGGCCTTGCTGTCCTTGAGGTCCTGAATCATTAACAGGCTTGGAAATTATATATGCAGGTAGAGTTTTGTCCCATATCTAGATCTAATGGTGGAAATTCTTCAACTAGCCCACTCACTAAACTCGTCCAATCTAGCTACTCTCACAGCAAGATGAGCCTCCTCTTGCAACATGTAAACATGTTTTTACACACACAGAGGGATTTAAGCTCACAGATGCCCTGGGATAAATAATCATGGTCTGTATTTTACACAAGATGAGACAAGAGGAGGAGGGGATGGGAAAGTAATTTCCTAAACATTTGGGTGAGGAAGACAAGCTTTTCATCATTTCAAGCCCTTTCCTTGTTGGTATGAGACATGCCAGTAACTGCAAGACAGCTAAGGCTGCCACAGCTCTGCCAGTTCCTCTGGGTGTATTCCTCATCATTTGGGCTAACTTAAAAGCAAAGTAGGAAACATAACAACTGGCTTTTTGGTTATTTCAGGCATGAAATCCTGCACTTTTCCAGCCTTCTACTTCCCCGTGGAAAACTTTGAGAGTTCTGTGAATGTTCATCCCCTCCATGATATGTCTCTCCAAGCCTTCACCTTATGTTTCTGGACAAAAGTCCAGCGTGCTGGCAGTCAGACTGTGCTTTCCTACTCCACACAGGAGAGGGATAATGAGCTAGTGATAACTGTGGGCACAACTGTGGGACTGTGGATAGGAGACCATTTCATCAGCTTCCCCTTGTACAACATGGCACAAGATTGGCTTCATTACTGCATGGCATGGTCCTCCCAGTCTGGAATGGCAAATTTATGGCTCAATGGAGCACCTGGTAAAGCTAAGAGTATTCAGAAAGGGTATGTGAGCCAGGCTGGAGGGACACTTGTCCTTGGGAAAGACAGAGACACTCTTCTTGGGACATTCTCCAATGGTTTTGCAGGGTGGATGACTCGGGTGAATCTGTGGAGCCAAGTTCTGAGTCCTGCAGATGTCCGAGCACTTGCACTGTGCAAGCCAGGGCAGCTGAAGGGAGACATCATAGCATGGGGAGAAACCCCCATGACTCTCTTGGGAGGGGTGGTTCTGCAGGCTGACACCAGCTGTCAGTGACTCTACCTTTTTTTTTTTTTTTTTAGTCAGTAGAATCCTTGCTGGGAAAACTGAGAAAATCTTAAAACTATTTGCTTCTTTCTTATTCTCCTTTGCTCAGGCTCACTATGCACCTGCTAGTGCTCCAGGTCATTTATCCAAGCAGGCACATGGGAGCAAAGCTTCCATCAGTGGGATAGAAGCAAAGAGCTGAGTGGAACTTGGCTCAGTCCAACTCCTTGCATTGTCACATCCCTCCCAAGACTTTGCTCTAGGTCCTGTGTCAAAGAGCTCTCACATCCTTCACCAAGTCTTGGTTCCCTGTGTGCATCCTTCCTCTCCACTTCCACCAACACCACACCCCTTCCCCTGCAGACACAGGACAGGACACATAAAGCCCTCCCAGCACAAAGTGTGGTCCCATGCAATCACTGTGCTTTGATCAGTGACTTCTTTTCTGTGAATGGATGTAGAGACTGAGCATGGAAACAGCTTCTTTTTTAACATGTAGACATCACAAATTTCAGGGCAGGTATAAAACTCATCTTCTGAGGTTAAAGACTATCTCCATCAACAATACAAAATCCATCCCAGGCCGTTCAATGTTTTTCAAAGCATTTTCAGCAGCCCCACATAACTACCAATGAAATTTAATATTCTCATGTTCTGTTGTGCCATTATTAACTCCCAGGCCCCTTCAGCTAATAAATACTTTAAGAATTCCTCAATTTTTATCAGTGTGCACTTTACTTTCTTCTGCACTAGTCCCTCAGACTGGGATCTTTTCCAAACCATTTTAGCCATGAGGTGGAATGGGGTCCTTAGGGGACACAACCAGAAGACAGCAGATGGATCAAGCTCCAAATCATTTGAAGATTCTTTGAGTCTTTTTCAACACCGAGAGCTGAGTCTTTTCATAAACTAACTTTAAACAACTCAGTGTGAGAAACTAAAGACAAATTTGGACATGTTTGCAAACACAGGCTCCAACTTGTAGTCCATTGCCAGGGAATCAACCTGAATTTGACTCCTGTGACAAAGCAGGGAGGTTCTGAGTTCAACGAGTGATCTCCCAGGTGGTTCATGTGTACAGAGTAGGGACACAGGGGGTTTTAAAGGACTGAGAGGGATTCGTTGCTCTTTGGTGACTGAAGTGTTAACACTGAGGAGTGAAATGACCTAAACAGCTTAAAGATGAGAGTGGCACTGGAGCAAATGAGTATAAATTAGCTGTGAATGAACATCAACCAAATGGAGGACTCCTAGCCCCAAAAATGAGGCTTTGGAAGGACTCATCAGCAATGACTGGGGAGTGGGGTTGATTTGAAGGAGAGAGCTGAGTGAGCGGAGTGGAGGTGAGATTATAGCTGTATGCATTTCCAGCTTAGTGGTCCTCTGAAGCACACAAAGGACAAGGGCTGTCAGGAGAAATGTTATTATCAGCTCATCTAACAGAGTACCTCAGAACAACTGACACTCTCTCCACCCCAGAGCATGGAAGATTTGGCATCACCCATGCTGAACCCTCAGTTACATGAATGACAGTTCCTAAGAGGAACTCCAAAGCCTGGCTTGTGTCACACCTGAGATGTCAGTCAGGACATCAGGGATGTGCATCACCTTATGACACAGGATACTTGATCACAGGATTGAGCTGGCTGAGAACACTGCCCTTTCCTCATGTCAAACACCATGGATGGGTACTTTGCTTGGCAGTGGCTGTGCCATGAAGCAGAACGGTTCTGCTAATTACTCATAATGAGAACACTCCTAAGACAATGGCTTATTGGGAAACGCCTGTTGTGGGAAGTTTGAAGAAGGTCTGAATGAAGGTCAGTATAAAATGTCGAATCAATGTATTTGTTCTCCAGATGAACAGATCCTGAAAATGTCTTGGCCAGTCCAAACAATAGGCTGGGTCACAGCTCACTGCTGGAGCTTACTGTCTTCCCTGCCTGCCCACCAGGGGCAGTGTGGAAATCCTTAAGTTCATCTTTGTCTTCCTGAATCTCTACCTTGTTCCTCTTGGCCATGATCCTATTGATTTCCATGAAGGTTTTGTTCTTAGTCTCAGGAACAACAATGAAGATGTAAATGATGGTGGCGAGGCAGATGGCACAGAAGATGAGGAAGCTGTAGGGCCCCAGTCCAGCCTAGGGCAATGAAAGAAGACAAATTAGACTGAACTCACCAGCTCCCTTTGCACAAATCAACAATAATAGCAATTTATGTGTTGCTACTGCTGGGGAACAGTTTGAACTGATAACCTAGAGATGAAAAGCTAAAACTGGCTCCCTTGGACACATCTCCCCTTCCCATCAAACATCAGTTTCTTGCCCTTGGTAGATAATTCTGCATACGGGTACCAAGCACCACCTTGGATGCTTACAGCTCTCAGGATTAAAAAGGCTTTCTCAGAACACAGGGGTGAAGATACTAATTTTAAGCTGAAGTCTTGCCCTATGATGGGATTGTATCTTACCTCCATGTAGAGGAACACAAGCCCCACAGTGAAGTTGCTTAACCAGTGCACAGAGCCACCAACCATGAATGCTGCAGGCCGGGATGACTGCAGGAACATCTCAGTGATCAGGACTGAAGGGATTGGACCTGCAAGGGAGCTGCATGTTTAGAAAATCCCAAAGACAATTCTTCCACTCTGAATTCTTAGGTTTCAGTGTTCATTTCAGTGGCATGCAAAGGTTTCTAAACTACTAGTGTTTAGAAACGCCCAATAAGTCAAATAAAGAATATTAAAAAAAATTCATAATCCCCAAAGAGGTGCTCTCCTGCCTCACAGACACAGCCAGCAAAACACTGGAACAGAAATAACCCCAGCCAACAACCAGCAAGGTACATGGCCACACAGAAAAGAAATTCAACCTCCTTGGCTTAGCTCCACAAAGCTTTTGATTGGAAAGTCAACATGCCACTTGGCTTTACCCAGCCTGTGGAGGAGACTGGACTGTGCATACTTACTGGCTCCTATAGCATGTCCAATGATGTAAACAATGACACACACTATGCTGATATAAGACATCCACGTGACAGTGTTCTGTGAAGAATTTAATGACAGGTTAGATGAGGTTCACATCTGAACATCAACAGATTTGAAGCATTATTTGCAGTAAGCTTTGCAGATGTTCTAAAGCCAGGGTCACCCCCCATTGCCAGACGTGTCCACACTTACCCACTAAAATCATAGCCTGGGTATGATCCTTGCTTCCAACAAGTGGATGCAATGGCTATTATGAACCTGGAATAATTTGATGGAAGGAGCATCTAGACAAGCAAGATCACAGCTTGTCCTGGATTTACTTTAGGTAGATTTGCAATTGCAGAGACCTTTCAAGTTTCCTTCTGCCCCTCCAGGTTGTGGAAACAACTTCAAAATATACAAATGGCCTGTTCTCTGTGAGGTCAAAGAACACAAGGGCAGGATCACCTGGACTATTCAACTACTCACCTGGAGATTGAGAGCCAAAGTTAAAACTGCACAGGAGAGACAGCACAGCCCAAAGCCAGCAAGAAGAAGGATTCTCCTCCCCAGGGATTCTATAATGAAAACCTGAAGGAGGTAGAAGGCAGTGAGACACCAGACACTTGGTGCACAGCACATCTTACTCCAGCAACATTTATTAATTTATTAATAACATTTATTATCTTTTAAGAAATTCAGTGAAATTTCTGCCATCTACTGATGGATTGCGGGCATGAAATCACCCAGGAACAGCCAAAAGCTGGATGTGTCAATAACAGAGAACAGCCAAGGCATTCTTCAGTGCCCAGTCCCAGTAACAGCTGGGTAGAAGCCCTACATGGTCACACAGCAAAAGGAGTGGAGTCAGCCTGGAGACCAGAGATTAAAATCTTCTTTGTGAGAAATCAGCACGATTAATCACTTTGGTTTACAGAGCTGCCTTCAACCAAAGGACACTGCAGGGCATCTGTTGTGCAAAGCAGCTCTCGCTATGTGTAAATGAGAGTTTTAATTTAAACACAGACAGGCAGGGGAGGTGTTACAAGCAAGAACTGGAAGAGCCCCCTCAGAAACTTACAGCAAGCAAGGTCATGACGACATTAATGGCACCGATGGAGACAGTGACATACTGAACACTCTCGGTGTCCACACCTGCTGACTGGAAGATCCTGTCTGCGTAGTAGAAGACCTGCAGCAAAACCATAGCTGTGTTTATATGTGGCCAAAGGAACACAGAAATCCTGGTCCAGCTGCTTCTGCATCCTGGAGCTGGTGCACAGAAGCCTGAGAACTGAATTATTTGCTTTCGGGAGACACTGCTGATTGGATCCAGGCACAAGCACCTTACCCTAAACCATCCAGCCTGTCCTCAGCAGGGCAGCTTGGCTCTGGATCATCTGCATGTGGGTAATGGCTTTGGTACAAGCAACAACATGATGCAGAACCAGTGTCCCTGTGTCATAGTTTCCAGCTCCCACGTCAGCACTGCCCCACATCATCCCCTCTTAAGTCACATCCCTTCATCACTCACCGCATTAATCCCTGAGAGCTGCTGGCCCATCATCATGACAATGATGGAGATGAGCTGCCATCTCAAGCCTCTGAAGGTGAACAGGCTGAGCACAGAGAACTGCCCTTCCTTCTTCTCTGACTCATCTTCCCGACGCATTTCTTCTATCTCATCGTAGACATCATCGCAGCCTCTCAGCCTCTGCAGAGCTAGTGGGGAGAGGAAGGTGAGTTATGAGCCCCAGGTCTACAGTGAGCTCTCCTGCTTCAAGTCAAGACAAAAAAACAAAAACCATGGACAGCAGTGCTTCCATGGTGGGGAGTCAGAGATTCACACATGCAGAGAAAGGAGCAATGTTGCAGGAATTCCAATCACCAGTCACATGTAGTGGAGAATTCCACACTTGTTTGTTGCACTGTGGCTGCTGGCAGTCATGTCCTGCAGTCAGATCTAGCCCATTCCATCTTCCCTTTCATTAAAGGATGGTACTGTACCTTGTCGTGCTTGTTCTTCATTGCCCTTTTGTATCAGCAGATATCTGGGACTCTCAGGGAAAAAGGGCAATAAAAGGATCTGAAGAAGTGAAGGGATCCCAGTGAGTCCCAGCAGAATGGGCCAGTCTGCAACAAGGGAATGACAGCTGTAAGTAATAATTCCCTTGTGGAGCCCACTGACAAGTCCCAGGCCAGGGCTTTACCTTCATCATTCCCAAGGATGTCGTGGAGACCAAGGATCTGAGCTGAAAGGATCCCAACAGTAATGAAGAGCTGAGGCACTACCCCAATAGCACCTCTCAGATTTTTGGGGGACAGTTCTCCAAGGAACATGGGAACCACGTTGGAAGCCAGACCTAGGAGTTAGAGAACAAAGTTTAGTTGGAGCTGCCTGACATCAGCACACTCACTATTGTTTTCCCATGTGAGACCACAGTGATCCCTTCTGGACCATAGGCCATATGGAAACTTCACACTCAAGCCCTTGTGCTCCAGCTGAAGATTTAATATCATCTTCCATCCAGTAAATAAGCTGTGTATGCTTTCCTCACTCTTCAGTGGATGATGAAACAAACAAACAAACAAAAGTGCTATTTGTTCACCCAGTATGTGGAGAGGTACAAAAATCCATCACTGCATCCAGTGCCCCCAGAAACTGTGGCCTTGGGAGTGCAACCTGCACCCCTTCTGGGGCTTATTAACCCCTCAGCAGCAAAAAATCTCAGAAGCCCAAGAAGGCTGACAGCAGCTTGTCTTGCCTACAGAGCTAATTGGAGAGGCTCTCAGTGTTCATCTTTCTAAAAGCAGCTTTCACCCAGCAGGGTCTGCAAAGTACTTCTGCACAATAAATGCAAAAACAAACAAATAAAAAAAATTTAAAAACAAAACCAAAACCAACCCCCAAAAAACAAACAAAAGAAAGTATGCAACTTCAGGTTTGGAAACAAACTCAAAATGTAAGGGATGAATTTCTACTTTCTCTAAAACAAGAAAAGAAATAGGTATCCAAACAGTTGATGTGAGGGTGAAGGGTGTGACACCTTGCTGGGTTTTAAAAATTCACTACTCTGCTTTGTAGAAAGCTTTGCTGGTTTGAGATCTCTTACGTGTTGCATGCTGCAATAGGTATTTCTACTCTGCTAGGACACTAAGGACATGGGTTATTTTGAGGAACATTGCATAGTTACCCACAGTAACCTCAGCAAGCTGCCAGCTCCCATGCTTATGCTGTAAATCCTGGCATGCAAAACTCCAACTCCTGTAGTCAAATGACCACGAGACTCTTATCTTACATTACTCAAGTTCCTAGCCTTCAGGAACTTGGAGTTACAAGGGTGGTCAAGCTGTTATCTGAAAGCCAAAAGGCACAGAAGCAAGTATTAAAGAAACCAGAAAACATGATAAAACTAAACTCATGAGGTGTAGTGTTTTAAGTTACACTATAACCAGCCTTCTGATTGCTCAGATTAAACCCTGCTAGCAGCAGCTCCTGCACTACTGTACAACTCAGACCTCTGCTGATCAAGCCCTGTCACAAATGGTCCCTGTATCCAGCAGGGCTGCCAGCACCAAAGCCATTCTTTGCCAGGCAGTGTGACACCAGGATCACCACCAGAGCCCAGAGCATTCTAACGTGGTGGTCCAGCACCTTCCCTCCCCAGGGCCCACAATCCACAGGCCAAGTGAGGTCAAGGTGTGAGCACCAAGTCAGAACAGCCAGTCTGGATTCTTCTGTCAGTTATAAATAACTGGAAACAGGGATCACACTTAACAGGTCCCTTAATATTTATTTAGGGATCCAATGCTGAGAGCAGCTGCCAGGCTTAGGAGGGTCAAAGGCAAAACGAAACTATTGGACAATATAAATTTCTTGCCCCATTGCAACTGCTGCACGTGACAAACCATGTCCTTGTCAGTTTCTTGTTTTCTGATTTTGTCTTTATAGGATATCCCAACTCATTTATCAACCTTGCAGCATGTTCATCTCACCAGCCCAGAGCCAATTAATTGAGGATAAACACTGTCAGGATTTCTATCAACCTGCTCTGCACTGACATAATGCAGAACAGGGCACCCAGCCCAGCTGGGTTCTGCTTATTCCAGATTACTGTAGCTCTAATACCAGCAACACACCCTCCCCCCTTCTCATTGTCTTCCCACTATCTTTTCAATCCATTGGCTCCAAACCTTTCACCCTCCCTTTCAACATTTCTTTTCTCCTGCAGAAAGAACAGTCAGTTCCAGGACTGGATCACTGGATATCTGGCATTATCTCCTCTGTGTATCTCCAATTCCAGTCTCACTGCCATGGTTTACAAGAGATCTTTAGGACTTCTGCCACATGCAGGTGACAACTGTCATTCAGGCACGTACAGCATTGTTAGGCAGATGTATGGCTACCTGTGAAACCATCTGTTGTGAGACTAAAGCCAACTCGGCCTCACCAAAAAATTACATTTATTGCTCTCCCTTTACCGTCCACTTACCAGCATATATTCCCATTATAACACGTGAAAAGATGATTACTTCAAAGGTTTTTGCTATCTCTGAGGTTCCCATAAGGATTGCAGCAACAATGGAGAAGATGTTATTTATCAGCAAAGTGCCCTTTCTGCAAAGTAACAGAGGAGACAGATTCAGTTTATTTTTTCTAAAGCCACAACAGCAAATAGGTCCCCTCTGTTTTGTACTGCCCCAAACTCAAATGGGTCACCATCCCAAAGACTAATCACAGAGAAAATGGAAATTGTCCCATTTTTCCTGCAGGGAATGAAGGCTTTCAAGAACAAATTGAAGTTTCTCAGGAAACCTGAGCAGCAGAAGCTGGGCCTGATCTCATATCTCAGCCCAAGACTTTCATCATTGCTTTGCACCTGGCTCAGTGCCTAGCCCTGACTGCACTGAAACTATAAATTCCTTTACATGTGGAAAAAAAAAACCCCTGTATTGCCAAACCCAACAGCTAATCACCAGCCCATCCATCTTACAATCAAGGTGTGCATGACCTGGTCACGCTCCTGATGGGCTTGGCAAGCTGGAGTGACCGGTGAGGCAAGCCTCATCTCAACCCACCAAATTACTGGGGACCAATTCCAAACACAGCTGTCACGTACCGACCACAATTGTTGACCAGAGGCCACACCATGAGGGACCCAAATAAGCCACCCAGAGGGAACATGGACACAGTAAGAGACCAGAGCAGTGTCTGGAACTGACTGCTCATGTACTTTCCATTCCTCTCGTAGTAGGTTTGGTTGTAAAATTCTTGCATGTACTGGAATGAAACATGGAGCATGTTCAGTAAGGAAAATTTTCGTGCTGTCAAAGCTACTTAACAACAAACACAAGAAAGCTTTAAGCAAATATCTTGGTAAAAACCACAACGGCAGAGCTGGAAAACAAATAGAAGAGAAGGAGAAGCCTGGGCTTGATAACTGTTAATACAAGTTTTCCTGTCTTCTAGAATCTGCCTGGTAGCCAGAAGGGAAGGTGTTTCTCATGCCTTGCCTCTCCTGGGCAGTGTCTGAACCATTGTGTTCTACACCTTAGCAGCTCTCCTCTCCTGGGGAACCATTTCTCACTGGCTGCTTGGTGATGTATGAACCACAAGCATCTGCCTACAAACACACATAATGTACTAGTAGGCTCCTGCCTTGTTTTGTTTATAAAGCTACTCCTGGGTCAGGGTCCACTCCACAGTCCAACCAACCTACCGGGGCTGGAGAGTTGATCACAGACACATTGTAGCCATACTGGAAAGAAGCTCCAAAGGCAGAGATGAGCGCTACCAGCGCCAGGGTTAGTGTCATCTGCAGAGGAGAAAGAAAACACACAAACCACACTTTAGAAGCAGGTTTGGCTTTGAGGCATAAACGGGATTCAGTAAAACTAAATAAGTACAGATTTATCTTCTTTGTTTTTCACTTCACCTTACTGTATAAAGCAAGCCCAATGGGTTGTTTTCATTATTACTCTTTATTTTTTTCCATTTGATTTGCACAAAGCCATTTACAGTAATTCCTTCTGCTTTTTCCTGGTACTGATGAATGATTCGGAGGATGACTAATTTACCATTCTTAAAACACTATCCCACAGGGAAAACAGCTGTATGCAGTTATTCTTATACCAACGTGCAAATTGGTTTGTGAAATGACACAGGATACTGGCAGAGACAACCAGGAGAGGTTTTGCGTGAAGTGGCAAAATCCCTTTCCTGTTCATTTGCTCTGCTTCCACACGCTGACTTGCTCTGCCTCCCACACTTCAGGAACAAGCTGCTTATAGATCTAATCCGATTGCCATCGAAGCCAATTAGAACTTATCCAAGTAGCTCAGGGAGGGCTTGGTCGGGGGGTGTAACAGCAGCAGTTAACAGTGAAACCAGAAGGGTGAAACCGCCACCCTGAGTAGGAGCAAACAGCAGTCACACTTGTGGGTACACACTCCTCAGAGTTACAGGCAATTTGCTCTGTGAAACAATTTAGTTGCTATTCAGTCCTCAGGCTAGCTGTGTTCACTGGACCATATTTTGGGTTTTTTTAAATAGCTCAATAATTTCTCACTGACTATTACCTTATTGGTGTAGCAGCATTCAGACACAAACAATCGTGTGGCACCATCATTCACCTTAATGTCTGCAAGGATCTGCCATTTCTCTAACTGAACATTTGTCAGAGGAGCTGCTTGTATTCCTCAGAAGCTCCAGCAGCTCACCTCCAGACATCTGCAGACCTTAAGGTGCTGCAGGAGACCAAAAATAAAGATCCCAGAGTAAAGATCAGGAAAAAGCTGAGGCTTCCAACCACATTTTCTACAAACAGACTTCTGACATTCTTGCATTGGTGATGAAAATCAGGCTGCCTTGCTCTCATTAGACAAATCCCAGGAGCTCAAAAGAGCCACTGGTGTTAATTAATCACAGTCAGTACTTTTAGGAAAACCTCTGGCATACATGAGCATTGCATTGTGCAACATTCCACAAAAAATGCTGTTGTGAAAGGCAGATGCCATCCGGAAGCATCTGCAGCCTAAAACCGATTAAAAACTGGGAAAGAGAAAACGTACACAGAAGGGGAAAGTCAAACAGACGTGACATGGAAAGTCAGCTGCAAACAAGGAGGAAAAAAGACCCAGAGACTCAGTGCACCACCGCGCTGCAGCCAGCCATAAACTGAGTTCAACAACACGCATGTGTCTGCTCTCCCTGCAAGATCAGTTATGGCTACGTTAGCCCTGAAGAACTTGGGTCTTCTCTCCGAGTGGCTGCAGATGTCCAACAGCTTGCTCTGAGTCCCTGGAAGAGGCTCAAGTTGGGAGGACAGAGTCTGCTTGCTGTACTTACCCCCTTTGAGCCGTCACTGTTGTCAGAGTCCTCGTGCTTCTTTCCTTTCAACTTCATTTTGGCATCTGAACCGCAGATACCGAGTCCAGGCTTTTATAGCCCAAACAGACAACACGGGGATGGAAACGCCCTACGCACAAAATCTCCTCTGTGACTTTTCAGGAAATGTCCAATCAACGACAAGCTCTACCAGCTGCAGCAACTCGTTCTCTTATCATTCCCTTACTCAGCATGACTGCCTCGTGTCTTCTCTTCCTTTTCCTTGTACGAGTCTGTCACCGCTGTCAGATGTTCTTTTGCCAAATGCTTATTCAAAACAGAGGTGCTGCCTAGTTACGGCGGAAACAGCCTGCTCGCTCCAACTAGAAGGGCTGGATTTCTCACAAAAAGCTTCTAAATGAGCTGGTTTTCCCCCAGCTGTATGTACAGCAATGATGTCTACAGCTCTAGAGCTGCTGCTGCTGCTCCTCCCCTGCAGCTGAAGGGCAGCTGGAGAGGCTGCTGGGCAACCGCTGTGTTCCAGAGAAAATGGGGCATTCTATGGGTGCAGCCTTGGGGTGTTTGCCATGGGCAACAGCAATAAAACTGAACTGCATTAACCCTCCTGCAGCCACAAATTGGGTGTCTGCCCTTGGGCTGGAATACTGCTCAGTGTCCTACTTTGCACAGATCAGCTTGCTCTGGGCGCTTTTGCAGTTCACGGAGAACAGGCTCATCCCCCCCCCCCCCCCCCCCCCCCCCCCCCCCCCCCCCCCCCCCNCCCCCCTCTGGTTTGTGTTTTTGATAATGCACAGAGCATGGATTTTTCCAGCAAAGCCCACAAGCTCCTTTCCCCTTGCATGTTACATACCACACGTTGCTGGCTTACTATTAACCTCCTACGAGTCTACTTTGAACAGTACAGTACTTGGTTAATAGTCGACTACAACTCCTAGACTTTATCAGAGAAATGCAAACTTCACAGATGCCTCCAGCAACCAGAGAAATTGGAACCTTGTTATTGGTCTGGCTGTCTTGAACAGACAGCTTCGAAAAAATGCATCCTCTTGAGTGACACGAGTTGTCCACATGCCTTGTACACCTTCTTTGGTTGCAGCTTCCCTTTCTCCAGGTGAAAGCATCCTGCTCTAAAGACATGAAGGGGAACACATCCCTGTTGCTTTCAGGGTAGTGGAGCTTAGTCCCTAGATTTCTTGCCATTGGCCTTTTATTGAATTTGTTTTAAGTTAAGGGCCTCAAGGATGCTGTTTGCTAGGAGATCTTGACAGAGGATCACAGCTTAAAAGCCCTCTTGTCTTTCGAGGACTACTCCTGCATCAGTCCCACCTAACACTTAGCTGAAGAGATGAATATCAGAATGTTCATTTCACCCATAACTCATCTCTTGCTCTCCTTTCTTTGCCTTCCCATTCAGAGTTGTAGCTGTCTGGCACTGACCAAGACACTCTGAGCTCGCTCAGCTTTTCCTATGCAACCTTCAAACATTGCTCAAAGCACTCCAAAACAAGTGGGTCAGGCCGTAATGGCTCACTCAGCAATTAGTTTAGTTCTCACTTTCACCTATTTTGGTCAGAAGAGGAAAAAGGAAAAGTCAGACATTCTGTCCCAGGACTGGGGAAGTTGCAAGGAGAACAAAATTCTTTCATTAAATTTGTGGTCTGTAGAGACAGTGCTATTCTTCTGGGAGCTCTTGACAGAACATCAGTCATCCTGAGACTCAGTAATTTTAAAAAAGGATTCTCTGTCATGGTCTTTTAACTTCTTCCCTGAGCTTGAAGAAATAATCTTGACACATAAGAAATCAAACAGGACGTGTATGATTGCCAGAAATCCTTATTCAGAGTAAATATTTCCTCATGGAAGCAGAGCTCTTTCAATATTTGTCAATCACAGCAAGAATCTGGCAACAAGATCCATAAGGTAGTAATTGACACTGATATGTCCTTGGAAGGGATCAATGAAAGGTGACAGCATGCTGAAGGAACATCTTGGACTTACAAAACAATTGCAGGGGTGTAACTTCACCAGCTGATCTCCTGTTGGATCTCGGCAAAGAACAGAGAAAAGAAAAACTAAGAGTTTCATAAGCATTTTACAAGCATATTTTCCATTTCACCTATGGCACATATTAAACTTCTTGCATCTGCTCTTCACCCTAGAGTGCATTTACCTCAACACATTAACTCTTAAAGGTATCTTCTCTCCTCTACATTTGCTCACCACATGCTAAGTGCCCATGCATGCATGCAGGAAACTGCTTATGCTCATCCCAATTGTCTGTACTCAAAGCTGAATCCTCTGAAAACCTCGTATCTTTACCAAAAATAATTAAAAGGGGAGGTTTAATTGCCAGGAGAGTAAATCTGCTCTAGAACATGAGCAGTGATCTCAAGAGAACTGAGGGTTACATTAGGAGCTGGCAGTCAGCCACGCTGCAGTATGCTGATGGCAATCCTTGCAATAAGGAGACTTACTGGGAGACATCCCACAGTGCATGTCCAAAAAAGTGAGATTTGCAGCCTGTTCACCTGCATTTTGGGAAGGAATTGCACATTCAGTCAAGGCTAAGTCAGTATGATACACAGTCCTGAGGGATAAGTGGAGCCTCAAGGTGGAACAATGATTTATTTAACAATTGATTTGCCTGCAAATAACTCATATACAGATACTGCTCTATCAGCTGCATAAATGACTTCCAACCAATTAAGCAAGAGGTAGATATGGCAGTCTGATCCCCTATCAATAGGAAAGGGTGTTGCTGGATAAACAAGCACACCCTGCAGGTAAACAGCACATGAGGCCCAGGAACTAACAGGTAGATTAGACCCATTTTCCCTACAGACAGGCAATGCCAGAGAGCATCCTGCCAACCTTCTTTCTTTTCCACTCATGCCCCAAAGACCATCTCTGAAGAGCTTCAGCCACACATCCCCAAAATAAAAACAAAGGAGCAGGCAGATCTGTAAACTTACCATGAGAAGTTGATCTGGGAACTGGCTGGTCCTTTCTCCATTGGCAGGGTTGTGTGACCCAGAAGATGCTTCAGAAAGCTTGGATATTAAATCTCCATCTGCACTTTGTTCAGTAGAAGCACCTGACTGTCCGAATACCCACTCTGCCCTCTTGGACCCTGGTGGCTTCATCTTTCTATCCAGCACAGAAATATGGATGTGACAGCCAAAACCTTCTGCCAGCTCATGGCACTCCCATGGATTTCTTTGGTTCCCTGTAGAGCTTGACAGATTCCAAGGCACGTGGTATTAGTGTAGTACAGGAGGAACAGGAGAACACTGAATCTTAATTCTTACAAATATTTGGTTTGGCAGCACCAGAGTACTCTGGTGTCATCTCTGCAGCTGTTCTTTGTGACAAGAGAAGATTACAGTGGTACAATCAGAAATTACTTATTCTTAAGATGCTCCTCTGCTTTAGCACCATTTATTCTTCTCTTGCTAGGTCTAACAATACACCCTGTGGCACAGCCACCAAAGTTTGAATCTATTCTGAGAAAGGTTAATTTAAAAGTTGGAATCACATGGCATATACAAAGCAATACTCACCTGTCACCCTGCCCATGCCTCAGGGTTTTTTTCCCCTACAATGACTTGAATTTGCTCTCTTTGGGCAAATCCTGGGCTTGCCCCAGCTCTCCTAGTCTCACCTACCTTACAGCTTGGCCTCATCTGGAAAGAGTTCAATGTGTAATCTCACGATTACATATCACTCCTAATCTCACATAGCTGAGAGCCACAGTCCTTAAGGTCAACTGAGCTCTCACATAGCTGAGAGCCACAGTCCACAAGGTCAACAAGATCCACACATTCACTTCTCAGAACTCTTCTCAGTTCACAGCAACGGGCCAAGAAAAATGAACAATAGTAACACAGCCTGGTGATCACACTTATCTACAAACAGGTGGAGAAGATTTGTCATCCTGTACCTGGTTTTGAGGTAGCCAGAAAGGAAACCTGAAGGATGATCTTGCAACACTTTCTCAACCAAATTCACCAAGGTGCTGAGACCCATCACAACATGACTGAACAACATCTTGGTAAAGAAACAAAACTTTATTTTGTAGAAGTTGGAGAAAATGTTTTTTTAAAAAAAACAACACAATTAAGGAGCTGTAAATGAGATAAAACACTGTCTCCAAATAGCAAACAAAAACCACCCCCTCCCCAGCTCTGATATGACACTCCCAATGCAAGAACAGACTGTAACCTGCAGCTTTGACAGAGAACATCTGGAGTTCAGAGCACATGCCAGGCACAGCCTGGCTGCTGGTGAGAGCAGCACTTGCTGGAGGCTGGGGTGGATATCCCTGAGCACCAAGGGAGTCTGCAAAGTTCAGATTTTTCCCAGGAGGCAGTAAGCATGCTGCCACCACAAACCCTGGTGATGATGACCTTAAACCACCAAAGAGGAGGAATAAACCATCAAGAGGAACATCACCACCACAACACAAGCACCTTTGCACACTATTGTCCACATTCAAGTGAAGAGCAGGAGCCAGGCTGGAGCTCCCTGGAAGACCTCACACAGCAGGACACAAATCCATGCCCAGCATAGTCCTATTTGGCAGTTAAAGTTTTCCTGTCATCACGATACTTGTTCATCCCAGAACTCACAACACATTCACCTTGTCAGATAGCAAAGCAAAACCCCAAACAATTTTTAAGATTTATAGAAGAAGGTGAGGGGAAGGACAGAAGAAAAACCAGAAAAGTTGGAGTACAGCCACACAGTATCTTCCAGAGGATCCTGAGCAAAGTCCAAGACCAAAGCAGCTGGTATCTGAATGCTGAGGAGCAGCAGGACCTCTTCTGTTTGCTCAGCCACTCCAGAGGTGCTTTTCCCCAGGCTTTAGCTCCCTCTGTGGGACTCCGGCACCTGCTCAAAATGAAGCACAGTTAAAGCCCAGGACTCCCTTCAGCCACTGCACACAGGTTTGCCCTGAGCCAGAGCAACAGACTTGCTGCAGCTCAAACTTGTGGCACGATGGACACCAAAGCTCAGCCAGGAACCCCAACCTCAGCCACCACCCAAACCATCCAAGCTGAAATTCTCCAATCCACACCTGACAGGAAATTGCCCAGAGCTCTTCAGAAATAACTGAGGCTGCAGGGAGAGCTGCACTCCAGCATCACCCCTGCACTTGCACTTCACACCAGAGGCTGAGGGGCACTGAGAAGCAGCCAAGCTCTTCTGCACACCACCTTCTCTCCGACCCCAAGCACTACTGATATTCAGGCTACAGTCAGCTTCAGTGTTAGGAACTCCAGAGACTTCTAAGAGTTTTTCTGTTGGTTGTTTTTCTTGCTCTGTCCTTGCCTGCACCAAGATGACCACAGACTTTCCACTTGTATCAGCTTAAGTGCTATTGCCAAGAGTTGGCCTTTGCAAACCAGAACGTTCCCCTGAACCCCTGGGAGCTGGGAATGTGATTCTGTCAAGCTACACATTGCTCCAAAAGCATTACTCAGAGCTTTGTTATGGAAAAACAGCAAACTGAGAGCAAGGAGTCTGTTTTGATGAGGGTTCTTTTTTTTGGGGGGGGTGGTTTTTTATGTTTGTAGTATTTTGTTTTCCCTTAAGCCAAGTTGGTGATAATTTCCTTTCCTCTCTGTGAGGCTGAATCCCTAAAAATGCACATGGTACAATTCTAAGTCTCAGAATTGAAGATTTCCTATCCTACCTTTCTGCAGGAGGCTTTTAACACAGCTCCTTTTTCCAAGCCATGTGGGATTAACATGAGGTTGAGCTACCAGGGTTGCTACTTAGCTTTTAGAAGTTAAAAAATAATCTTTTGACAGGAAGCAAAACCCCCTGAAGTCATCTATGCCAGAGATAAAGATGCTTACATCTACCCCTCAAAGACCTTAGGGATGCTAATGAGCTGAGCTACCCAACAGCCCCATGACATGGGCTACTGTGCTCTTGGGGACTCCTCCTTCCCAGGCTTGCAAAATCTGTGTACAAAGGGGACTACAGATATTAATATAATAAAGTTAATGCCAAGTTTCCAAATTGGGAAATAACAGAACTTGCCTCTGCCTACAGTCCCATGAGATCACAGTATCATTCAACTGTTCTGCATGTTGTTAAAATTAAACTAACAAGAGCAGCTTTAGAACAGCTGGGGGCCTGGAACAGTGGGAGCCTGACAGCTGCCCTCACTCCTCAGGCATTTCATGAGGCTCCTGTCAATATAAATTAAAAAGAACTGTTAACTGATTTCAATTTTTTTTTTTTCCAGACTTTGTGTTCTGGCAGGACAAGAAACAGATACAAGAGGTCTGCTCAGAGCCTTGTCACACCCATTACACAGCTTTCTCCCCAGGATGCTCAGTCCCTGCTGTGCCCATCACCCAGGTTTGCTGCCTTGCAGCCACAGCCCTTTTTAGCAACCAGGACCCACAGGTCAGTGCAACTGCAGAAGGGTTTTGTACTCTCTGAAGAGACTGAAATCCCCAGCAGATCATGGTTTACATTTACCTAAGCAGTCAGAACAGCTGCTCTGGGTTTTTACCTCCTTCAGCTGCACTCTGTTACTGGGGAGAGAGCTATCAGCATCTGCTTCACAGACACAAGCCCACCCAGCACCCCAACTCCAAGTGCTCTTAAATGGATTACCTTGACACCCCTGCACATTCCACAACTGTCACTCGTGAGGACAAGCACAAGGAAACCAAGATGTTTGGAAACAGCTAGACCAGTGCAAGGGTGTCAGTGTTAATCTCACAGTCGAAACGATGAGACATTTCTTTCAAGTTTTTGCTCATACAGATCTTGTATGGAGCTTGGATGAATCACTCACCTTCTGGCTTTCTTTGTGTGATGCAGGGATTGCATGACCTCACGAGGAACACTTGGGGCATGTCTGAACTGTGCAGTACTAAAGACATGTGGGCATGGTTTTTTACAACAGAAGCAGCTACTTAATTCCTCTTTAAAAGTTTTTTCTGGTGTCCTGTCCTTATGGGCCAGACAGCACTGCAGTCTGTTTCCTCATTTTGTAGACTTGAATAACAGACACTGCCCCAGCTCACAGGGTAGGGGAGTGCATCAGCTCTGCCTTTGGTTTCACCCCAGAGAAGCGTGATGGGAAACTGCTCTGGTGTCAGACAGGGAACTGCCACAGCAGCAGCAGAAACCTACCCCTGGCAACTGCCTCCTGCAAGCTGTTCCTCACCCCTCCCACCATGAAGCTGTACACAGGAAGGGTGGGAGGAGAGATCCTTACCAAGACAGAGAAAAAAATCAACATGGAGCTGTAGGCAGCCCAGACTCAGGTGGTGGAAAGCAAAGGCTTCGCCCTCTCGGAGCCTGGGACATCCTCGTGGGGCTCTGGATGCTGCCAGGAGCTGCTGGATCTTCCCCAGTGCCAATCCAACTCCTCACAGTTGCAACAACAAATGGAGGAAAACAGCCGAGCCCGGACCACCCGAGTGCAGAGGACAAACATAACACAATTGGCACCTCCTTGGAACGTGTTACCAATTCCCTGCAAGACCGAGAAAGGAATTAATCAGTGCCAATCCTACAGGCACCCCCCAAGAGAGGAGGAAACACCAGAAAAATCAACCTTGCACCCAAAAGCAGCCCAGCTGGCTGCCCACGTTGGCCCTCCAGACTTGGCCTAGGGGAGGAGGAGGCTGAACAGGGCAGACACCAACACCTCTGGGCTGAGCCCACATGTCCTGCCCCCACATTGGCCCTCCAGACTTGGCCTAGGGGAGGAGGAGGCTGAACAGGGCAGACACCAACACCTCTGGGCTGAGCCCACATGTCCTGCCCTAGGCACCTCCTGCCCAGCACTCACTCCCGTTGCAGTGATTTTCCAGAGCCACTAGATGTTGCTGGAATAGCTATTGCTGAGCACCCCAGGCGGGGCTTGCCAGCAGGGAGCAGATGTTCTTGCAGCAGGCATGGTCTTTACATGTGCTGCATCCTGCCCCAACAGCAAAAAAAAAAAAAAAAAAAAATCGATCTCAAGAGCAGCAGGAGCCTTAACTCCCTCTCAGATCCTCATTCTAATGCATTTCCTAGCAAATACTTACATGCAGGACAACCAGGACTGAATTTTGCACTGCAGGGGAGTTACAGAGGGTCAGAATGAATCGCACAGTGCTCCAGATGCGGAGGATGATGAAGATGACAGGGATGAGAACCAACTTCTTATCTGCTATGGAAGTCCGGGGCTGAAATGCAGGTGCTCTTGAGAGAATGGGGCGATACTCTGAGAGGGCTGCGTGCTGCCATGGAGAGGGGAGGGGGAAACAAAAATGTGAACAAAAAGCTACAGACACTGGACATTTTAGCTCTAGGGATTCTTTCCCAAACAAACTAAATTTTTGCATGTTGTGGGAATCAGGGATCTGTGCCCTGGATCTGAGTGGCTGGAGGTGTCAGGTCCACAAGATACTCCTGTGGTAGAAGCTACTGGACACACTCAAGATTCCTTGGCTGGGAGGGAGCAGGACAGCACAGCACCCAGAGCAGCTGCAGGGACACATGGTGCTGGATACCAAGATGTTCATGTGGGTAAAGAGATTAAATCTCAGGATACTCCTCCTACCACCAGGCTATCGAGCATACACAGCTGTGATGCACAGCATTCCCCTTCACCCCAGTACTCCCAGTCCTGAAACTTTCCTCCCTCCAGAACAGAGCTGTATGACAACCTCAGTCAAATGCCCCTGGGGGATTTCAATGCAGCTTCCCACCCACTCCCAAAGTTTTTTTCCTACCTGGAAAGCCCCTAGCACCCATGGGGGAGCCTGGAGCACAATACCCTGTGTACCCCCAACAACAGCTATTTCCCCCTGCCTCTCAGACTGTGCAGGAGAAAAAAAAAAAATCAACAACAAAAAAAATCAAGTGCCCAGGAATCTCTGGGTAGGAGCCTGGCCAGGTGCAGGGTCGTGTTTCCAGGCAGTCAGCTGCTATCTGACAGTGCTGGAACACAGAGTCCTGCCTGATTCATGTCAGGTGACAGTGACACCACAAGCAAACCCTTCCCAGCTCCCCTCTCCCTGGACCCTTGGGATTTGTCTGCAAGAACCTGCCCTAACCAGGGCACTAACCAGGTTTGTCTTTATCCCAGCTACCACTGCTACCACTTCAAAGAGAGCAGGTTTGCTTTATATGGAAGGACACCTATCCAACTGTGCTTGGGGTTTTTTCCCCTAATAGAGAAGAAAAACAAATCTCTGGATATAGTTCCTTCTGCAACTCTCAATCTAGATCTCTCTGCTACACAAACATTGTCCTAGATATCTGGATTCTTTGTTCACACGGAACACCAGCAAATAAGCCCCTGAATTCTGAAACCCTCCTAGGACAGGGGGTTTGCCTGTATTGTGCATCCATGTGGTGTCTAATGCTATAATGCCCAGACTCTATATGGGGGCTTTATGCTGCTAGTAATAAAACAGGTATTGATAAATTCAAATTAGAGATCCTAAAGTGGCTGAGGTTTGACAAGTCCAGTCACCAAACTCAGGCTCAGTACAAGTGGAACTTTGGAAGAATGATTGAAGCTGAATTTTGTCCTTCACCTCATCTTCACATTTCACTCACATGCATCCCCACAACCCCTTAAATTTTCGAGAGGCTTTTACATTCTTTTTGTGCCAAGTCACTGTGTCATGACGCTCCAGGCTGCTCAGTCAGGGGTGCTGCTTCTCCCAGTGATGGGGGCACACAAAGCAACCCCTGCCTGTGGAGCTGCTAAAGGTGCAGCAAAATCTTCAGAGCACAAAATCACACTGCAAGGCTGTAAACTGAGCTGAAAGCAGCAAATCACTCACCGCTCTACTGATGTGCTTCTTGATGAGAATGTAGAGCACGGGCAAAGTCACATAGGCCAACATCTCCCAAAGTTTCCCTGTTAACAACATCCACATGACCCGATCCTCTGCATCCAAGTTGACCCAACACCAGCCCACAGAAACATTGGAGGCATCATAACCAATCTTCTTCAGGGCAACAGCAGCCACTGTAATGCCAAGGGGAACACCCCAGCTGAGGAAAGAACACAAAGAGAAAGGTTAAGCCAAGAACATTCTGCTTTTAGTTCCTCCACAGCCCAGGGAAAAATGGATGACTGACCAAGGGATTCTGCATCAGAATACAAAAATCCTCCTCCCAGGGACCTGCTCCAGGAAGGTGGATCCCCACTCCTGAAGGACAGATGCACAATGCTGAGCTGCACTCTGAACTGGAACCTGGCAAGCAGACGGGGTCCAGTGAGGCAACCAGGAGACATCCCACCTACTCCTCTTCTCCCTGCTGTCCAGGTGAGGTCAAGGATTTGAGCAGGCTGGAGCACTGTACAAAGTCACTGTCCTGTAGGACCCAAGCCAGTTGATTCACAGCTTTCAGGACACAAGGAACCAAACCCCTGACACTGATTCCTCAGTGACACTTGGGACAGACCAGCACATAAAGAAATCGACACTTTTATCCCACCAGTTGGTTTTGTTTGTTTTTAAGTGGAGGTGTAGTCTATATTTTGGGAGCAAATAGATAATTTCTGCAGGTTTCTTCCCAAAGAAGAGCCCTGGCAGTAACAACAAAAAGCTGAAAAGCAGAGAGGAGACCTATTGACATGGTTTGGAGCTGTGTTTTGACTCTAGCCTCTCACTTGACTGCAGAGGCAAATCTAGGGAAAGATTTAGAAGAAAAATAACTGGTGACACATATGAATTGTCACTCAGCAGCCTGGGCTGCCCACAGAAACCATGAGCAAGAACTGAAAATTGCAGGAATCTAAACATAAAAACCCTCAGCCCCTTCCTGGGTGCTGTAAATACCCAGGACTTCCCTGACCTGCCCTCATTCACCTATTAATCCACAACTGAAATTTTCCCTGCACTTAACTGAATGCATCACCTGCCCTTCCCATGTTCATCCTCAGAGAAAGGCTTTGTGAAGCCTTAAGAGGGACATCAGGCACCTCCTCAATGAACAGGACAAATGCTTCAGCAAGTGCTCAGCCTCAGCTCCCAGCATAACCTGCCCAGAGGCTCTCCAGATGCAAAGAAAACAAAACCACCACTCTGGAGCTCTCCTTACCTTCCTGGTTCACACTTGTCTTTCACTGACAGCCTGGAGCAGCTGCAGAGAACATGAGAAGGATCTTCCTCCCAAAATCTCTTTCACATGCATCAGACTATGCAGGCAACCAGCAGCTTCCTAGCCCAGATTATCCAAAACTCCTCATCCCAGCTGAAAAACTTAGAGGAAATCCCATGACAGTAGAGCTCAAAACCACCCCCTTTGCCACTCTTAAATAATGTCTGCACTCACTTATTCACAAAACAAATGTAAATATCATGCTGTAAAAACATCAGTCAACCTTTTGATGTGTCTAGAACATTTTGTTTCACTGGCCAGTTCAGAAAAAACAGTCCTAATCCAAGCCCTTTGGGTTACTTGAGAACAGTTCTGCTGGAGGAAGCTTTCCCTGTGCTATTATCAGGGCAGGCTCCCTCAAAACATTCTAAACATTGCCACCACCATGAAAGTTTCTAGGGAATTTTGGGCTCATATTGGTAAAAATGGTGATTTGCCTGAAAACAAGGATTACAGATGCAAAGACATGAAAATTCCAGTATATTTGGAAGAGCTGACCACTAAGGGAAAGAATTCAGGAGAACTGGCACTCCCCTAAGGAGCCATATGAAGTCACACAAGCACAAAGGAGTCCAGCACCAAGAAGAAGGAAGTATATTTAAAAACTCATTTGCCTAAATAATGATTTCCCCAGTGACCTGAAGCTGAAAGAGAATTATACAGGAAGCTAAAACCAGGTCTAATTACTAGATATGGATATGAGGGAACAGCATAAGTACAGTGTTGCAATTACACAAGTCAGGACAAGGATCCTTAAACTACAGCAGTGTCCAGCTCAGGTTGTGTCAGTTTTCTGCTCCTCAGAATGTTTGTCTGGTCCATTCCTCACCCCCAGGCTGGGCCAACTGCTCTCACAACAAAGATGACAACCCAGTGAAGTGATACTTGGTATTTACAAATGCAAAACAAGTGAGGTAGTCAGGAAATCTATGCTTTGGATGCAAGAAATTACACCTTACAGCTACGTAAATATTTTTAAAGCTAATTGCAAGCTTGTTTTCAAATATTACCTGAGCACAACACAAGTTTAAAATCAAAACAGAGCCTGTAGTTCTCTGGTCTAGCAGAAGAGGTGGATGCATTTCCAGAGGAATCAACAAGGAACAAACCTGTTAGACAGGTTTCATCCAGTGTGACATCTTCCTTTCCCTAAAAAAAAAATTAATCAGGTCCTGGCTTCCAACATGTATTTAGTCAGCTCCACTCAGCTAAAGAACAACCAGTCTGTGGTCATACTCAGCATGAAGAGTTATTCATCTTTACAAACACTTGTCCCTTATGAGTTTCTGCTTGTGAAGAGTAGGAAACATGCAGGACCAAGCTCCATCCTGCCTTGAATCCCTCTCAGAGGGGTCTGGGAATGACTCTTCACACAATGGTCACTGCATTAGCAACCTATGAAGCAAGGAGGGAAAAAATAAAATATCCCAGGTTCTTGTCTTAGACAAACACAATGGGAAGATCTTTAACATGTCATCTGCTCTTTGCCACCTTTCCTTTTGTTCCAGACAGGTCTCCCTCACCTACCTCCTGCAGTCCATGTAGTGGGTATCTTTCCATATCAGTGGCAGCAGTTCCTGCCTGTGTGGGATTAAAAGATTTTTTTACACTAAAAGCTACCCCAGGTAGTGAGTGGAACTTGGGAGAGCCAAACAGTGTGAAGGGAAAACCATCTCTGAGCAGCATATTCAGAATTTGGTCTTACTGAGTTCTCAGCTAATGATAAAACTGCAGGGGAGGAATGAAGGAAGCTGTGTAACACAGGGATGGGCAGGGAACAGGTCCTAACTTGTTTTTTGTGGCTTTTTATATAGATCATAAAGCAGGAAAGAGCTTTAAACACTGGCTCTGCCCAGAATGTGAGGCTTGATGAAGCAGAACCTGGTGACAGCCCTTCAGTGACAGCTTTCCCTCCTGCCCTGCCAACACAGCAAGTGGAACTGATTGACACCAGGGAGAGAAGATGGCATTTTACTTTTACTGTAGACACCTGAAGGTAAGCCTAGTAAATTCTCCCAGAGGAGATTCAGTTTGAACACTCCCTCCCCTCTGTCACAGGGTGAGAGCAATCTTTGAGGATTTTCAGTGCACAGAGCACAGTCAACATAATTTCACTCTATTGGACTGTTTCTTTCAGCACTTCGGAGCAGGTAAGGTTGAAAAACATGAAATCAGACAGAGAAGTTAAAGTACAGACAAAGGGAACACAACAAGTGATTAACAGACAGGAAAGTTACAAATAGGCCAGATTTCCATCAACTCTCCTGTTGCCTGCTGGAGACAGCACATTCCTAAAGGAGCCAGACTGCTTGTTTCTGCTCCTCAACCAAAACTCTGTCCCCTCCATAATTCTTATAGTACAACTCTATTTACCTGAAATGAAAAAAACCTAACAAACCCTCTGCACTCCCTCACTGCATCTTATTCCAACTTCCCCAGCAATATCCTGGTGTACCCAGAGGTGTGGGCAGTCCTTAATGACAAGCACTAATTAGCACCGGCAGGGCAGGAACTGAAGTTCCTCCCTGATTCACACTTGGCTTTAATGTCTTTCTCTGGCCTTTAATGTCTTTACCTGGACTCAGCTCTGATTCAACCATTTCCCAAATGATATTGTTAGAAAAGGTGACAAATACTTGACGAAGAACCCAAAGAAAACTCGGTCCTGGCCCTGATGCTTTTTGTTAAAAAACAAAACAAACCAAACCAAAACACCACCAGATCACTCCTCTTAATTTATTGCAAAAGCTTGGCAGCACAGAGGACTAAGGGATCACTGTTTTGCTCAGTGTGGAGGTAGCACATGATTCCACAGGCTCCAGTTGCATAATGAAAGCTTTTACTAAACATGATGTGGAAAAACAGCTCAGTAAATAGCAGAAAGTGAGACATAAAGCTACAACTGTGGTCTGGTTTGTCTTGCTTTCAATCAAACATGCCAAAACAGCCTTCAGAGTGCTTTTCAAGCTGCCTCCTCACTTGTAGACTAAATTCTCCCCCGAGTATTGAATTACAGCAACCTGCCTGGGGAAAGGGGAAGGATCTACAGACCAGGCTGGAACTGGGAAATCAGGGACCTGTGGAGACAGATCCCAGACACAGGAGCTCTGGCAGCAGAGTATCAGTGCTGCAAACACAAGTTTCATGATACTATTTTCAGGATATCAGAACAGATTGGGAAGGGAAAGTAGAAGCCAGGACTTTCAGTCATTGCCTCTTGGGCAGAGATTTTTTCTATGGGACGTTAAATAATTTTTAACTTTTCCACATCCACAAGTTCTTCACTTGGGATGGGAAAGGGGGAACAAGCAGGGCTGGTTAGTTAAAAGACGACAAAATCCTAGTTTAAGAGGCACTTTTGAAGGGCACAGTATCCTTCAGAAAAGAGCAGGTGACAGCAGCACCCATCACGGCACCGGGTGCCGGCGGGATCCGCACCTCCTGGAACAGCACCCACCTCACGACATGGAAGCAGCAGAGCAAGCCTGTGCTTGTGGGCGAGCCCCTCACAATGGTGATATAGAGGTAAACGGCAATGGCCATCGTCCAGAAGAAGGAGCTGGTGTTGGAGAAGGTGGACAGGGCGCCCTGCAGCACGCAGTCCCAGGAGGTCCTCTCGAAGTCCTGCAGCACCCCGTAGAAGTAAGAGAGGGCAGAGAGGAGATCCGCCAGCGACAGGTAGAGCAAGAGCTGCCGGGGACGGGTCCGCAGCTCCGGCCACAGGGCATGGGTGCAGACCAGGAGGCTGGAGCCCAGGAAGGAAAGCACACAGGAGATCAGCACCACCACCCGCTCCGAGGTGTACAGCTCCGTGGGGGGCAGAGGCTCGGGCATGCCGAAGGGACCCGGATCCCGACTCCCGGGAGCAGCCGGGAACGGGAGGGGAGCACCGGGACCGGCAGAGGATGAGCGGGGAAGGGGCAGGGGCGGGGAGAGCCGCGGGAGCTGCGCGGGGCTGCGCGGAGCTGNAGCTGCCCGCCCGCCCCCACCGTCATGTGAGCCCCGGGCCAAACCCCCCCCGGAGCTTCCCTTGGGAAATCCCTGCGGCTGGGCTGGGAGCTGGAACAGCTCAAGGCAGGGCGCTTAGAGAGGAAAACTCCTGCCTCCCCTCAGCCCTGAAATTATTTTTTTTTTTTTTTTTTTTTTTTCTGTAAATGACAAAACCCGCCCTGACTGCCCGGGACACTGTGACAGAAGGAGCCGATTCAGAAGTAAATACCTTTTTTATTTTTAATATCTTCTCCTAAAAGCCATACTTCATGTCTTTCCTCCCACAGAAAGCATGCCCTTTCCCGAGACAGAAATACATATATATATATATATATATATATCTCATCAGAGAATTACATAATAGTTTTGGCTGAAAAAGCCCTTTCCAGTCATCGACTCCAACTGTTCCCCCAGCACTGCTGAGGCCACCGCTGCCCCATGTCCCTCAAACCCCACATCTCCAGGGCTTTGAAACCCCTCCAGGGATGGGGACCCCACCCCTGCCCTGGGCAGCCTTTTCACGATAGAAATATTTCGTGACAGCCAATCCAACCTAAACCTCCCCCAGCACAACTTGAGATCGTTTCCTCTTGTCCTATTCCTCATTACTTGAGAGACCAACCCCCCCCTTGCTGACATATCCACACATCTTGGTACTTCCCAGCTCACAGGGGCACAGTTTGCTATATACACATCCAGATACCCAGGGGCAGGGGTTATCAGGCCAGCAACCTCCCCCAGCTCCCTCACCTTCCCGAGGTGGCACCAAATGTTATCTTTACTTTCCACGTTCTTTGAAAGATGTCAGCCTCAGTCTCCTGCATCCTGTCAAGCAGAAAACAAGAAGCAGAAACAGAGCTTTCACAACTGCACTAAACAGATTAAGTTTCTGTTGATAAGCAAAATGGGATTTTTTTTTAAACCCCTCTTCAAAGAACTTACAAGTTGAAAGCATCTCCTTGTTTGCTTTTAACTTGCTTGATACTTTGGATTCCACACTTTGGACAACTCAGACTTTGCACCTTTGATTTGGGTAGTGATGTGCTCAGATTCCACAGGAGATGGTTATTGTTTCAGGTGGATTGTTCTATCAAAGAGTTTAATCATTGCCCAGCTACCTAGCAATGAAGGTTCCCTCTTGAACTCATTTTTCACAAGGTTTTCTCTGGCCTGTAAAACCAGGTGCCCTTTCCCCCACCCAAGCACCTCTCAGCACCCTGAAGCCATATAGCACACCCAACAAGTATCTTTAAAACCACTCATTATTCAGTCTTTCCATAGACTTTTGGCCATGGTGTCCTTTCAGTTTTACATTCCCACCTTCCACATTGAGAAGGGGTTCTTCTCAACAGTTTAAATCCTTTATTTTGACCAGTCTTGTATTTGGAAGACAGCACAGTGAGTTTTTCAGGATAACTAGTACTTAAATATATTTTTGCACTATTGTCACTTCACTGCAAAAAACCATAACTTTACCTTTTAATAAAATAAACCCAAATTCCCCTCAGATGCATAAGAGGGCTACTACTACTTACATGTTTCTTTAAGAGCAGGTTTTCCCATTTTTCCACTGCAGAAATTTCCTCTTCCACTACTCTGCTCTTCAGCTGTATTCAAAACTTGCAGCCAGTTCCACTGTCTCCTTAAACTCATTATCTTCATCTGGTTTTGACTTCTAAGTTTAAATCCAATTTTCTAGGGTCTCCTGGATGTCCCCAGGGATACATCAGTTTGGCAGGACAAGTCTTCACCTCCACCCAGTCCAGAAAGAGCTTTTGACTCACGTTCAGTTCTGCCTTTGCTACCCAGGGCTGGGTGCCAGTTCTGATGGAATTCTTCAGAGATTTTCTCAGATTGCAGTCAGGTTTGCCACAGCACAAGAGGGGGGGCACCTGAGTTAGCAGGCAGAGCACCCCACAGATGAACCATCTTTCAGTTGCCTTTCCTGTGCCATCCAAACACGTGGCTTCTGCTGCAGAGATTCAGGCCAAGTCACTCCAACACCTTTCCAAGTTCCTAAATAGAACTTCAGAACTTTAAAAAATTCTCTTTACTGTCTCCAGCTATATCCAAGCTTAGCATGCTGCTTCTTGGTCTCCTTGATGCACCTGTCATTCGCCCTGTAGAGTTACTTCCTTTGGAAACAAGATCTTCTTTCAATGTATCTTTTTTGACCTTTACCACCCCGTTAAGCTTCAGGGTTTTACATTTAGAAGTAGTTTATTTTGGAGCCTTCTGCCCTCTGCACGTTCTTTCTAGGAAAAAAAGCTGCAGCACCTTGCATTTGCCCTGAACACTAATGGCTTTTTTAAAACTGATTATTATTCCAGGCTTTTTTTAGCTACCATCTGACCCCAAAAAATCACGAGACAAAGCTTTGTCAAGGCTGCTGTGTTCCCAGTTGTTGCTCTTAGACATTCTTGGCTTCTTCCTTGTTCTTTGGTTTCCCTTTCCCCACTTCTACAGCACAAGACACTCGCCCACTTATCACAAATATCCAGACAAACCACTTCACCAAATACCCTGGCTTTTGAGTATTGATTTTGTCTTGGGGTGATGCACGAGGCTCCACAACACAGCTGAACTAAGTCTTGCAGAAAAGCAAATCAAGGCAAAACAGTAATTTTCATTTCCACTAAGTTGTGGTTGTGAGTCAGACATTCCATTCTCCTCAGATCTAAAAAAGGAGTTTGTCAGGTCATCAGAAGTTGTGGAAGTAAACGACAGATGTATCCTTCCCTCAGCAATCAGAAAGGGACAGGACAGACATTGGATCTTCTGCTGCATCTCTCCCTATTCTCTAAAAAAGTGAACATGATAAATTTATACAGAGAAGCCATCCCTCAACAGAAGGGCACACATGGAGAGTTACTGCTTCACAACCGAGTAGTAAAGGGCAGTAACTTCTTACTGAAGTTTCCCCTTTTTCATTATCCTGACATCTGCAGGACATCCCCCACCCAGCACCTCAGTGGCACTCCTGTCATTTGCCTTTGTTACCTTCTACTTGCCTCTGCCCAGAGTGACATTCCTGCCCCCAGTCCCACAGAATCTGCACTGGCCAGAGAAGAGAAATATTTGGAAACTGCCCTAAGATACATGACATTTCAAAGGCAGTGTTTTATGTAGCTTGGAGAAGTAAAAATACAAGCAAGCAGCTGCTTCTCCTAAACCAACATACAAAAAGAACATTCTCCTTTGAGAATTTCACCTTCAGATGCTCCTAAAGCTCTGGGAGGTGAAGCAGCCTGGTTTTGGTGGAAAGACACAGAAAGCCTTTTTCCTGATTGAATTAATCTCACCAACTACTAAAAGAGCTTTCTGACACATGGAGTACATCCTGCACCTTCCAAAGCATCAGCTGAGCTGTAACTACACAGATTTACTTCCACTATCTGTGAGATAGAATGCACTGACATAATCTTTCAAATAAAAAACAAAAAGGCTTCAGCAAGAAGTTTGAATTTGCCTTTGCAGCTGGCTGGGAAGCTGGGCTGAGGCATAGTTCTGGTAGCTGTGGTCACATGCCACAGGGAACTGGTGATGTACCTGAGGGCTTTTAAGTGATTATTTGGAGTGGAGACCCCACAGGACCTCTGCACACCACAGACTCAATGCTTGCTTACACTGTGCCATGGTACCCTCCTGATTTTGTGCCAAATCGGTGGGACAAGCTTTTATCAGGGATAAAAACACTTCAGGAAAAAAGTACATCAGCAAAAGTTCTGGTCTGACTGTATGATATGCCTTGATACGTTCAAAGGCCAACTCCAGCTTCACCAGGGAGAGAGGAGCCTGGGCTGCTCCTCAGCAATCAGAACACTGTTTCCCATCACAGCTTCAGAGCCCAAATGTGTGAGGAAAGAAAACTTAGCACCATTTGTAGCTGTTCCTGATCCCTAGCCAAGAGAATCCGAGCTCCCTTCACCACCTTCACTTGGAGGCCACATTGATTACAACCCTGACTCCAAGTGCCAGCACAATCAGCCATCCTCACTACCCACAAGAGGTCACTGCTCTTCCAGGCAGTGATATTTTTCCCATCACCATTGTCCCCATCTCTCTGATGAAGGCAGATGCCTCCAGCAGCAGCAGCTGTTACCTTGCTCACCTTTTGCCATCCCTGGCTCATCCCCACAGCTTAGACAGGAGCTTCAAGGGGGAGCCTGGCAGGAACTGGGTAGAACCCAGTTTCATTGCACCCATAAAAAGAGATAGACAGGTATTGCAATAACCACACATTTTAATTAAAAATAAAGTTATCCAATAGTTTCACCAGCACCTGAGCTCTTTGTTTCCAGAAGAATGAGACAATTTTTCTAAGCCATCACCTGATCCTTCAGTTCACTGCACCAGCTGAAAGGCAGCCAGGGAAGCATGGTTAAGAGAAGGCATCTGAGAGAGGCAGAAATCCTCATGTTTGTCCTTTGTTGCTTTTTTTAGCATGTGACTGAAAAAAACCCCATATTTACATTTCTAGCAGTCCTGGCACAGACTAAAGACCTAATCCTTGACTTTGTTAACCCCATCTATTCCATTTTGGATGGACAGCAATACAGACAACTTTGATACAGTACTAATAAAAGACACCTAGGGCTGCTCAGGAGATTCCAAAATGATCACTGCCAGCCCTCACAATGATTTCTCAGTAGCTGCCCCCTCCAGACAACTTCTTCAAATAGGTTTAGAAAAATCAAGAAAAAAAAAAAAAACAAAACCTAAATCAAACACAAAGAAACACATTCCCAACCTATTTACTTAGAACACTGAGTAACCAGGCAGTCAGTTGAAGAGGTGCAGACACTACAACCAAGGCTCATGCAGAGCTTTGATTTTCAGAGATCTAAAAGGTTTTATTTGGCAAATGCTGGGGACAAGACAGCTCTGTAACAAGTACTGCTGGGTACCATCAAGTCCAATAGGAGGAATCTGCCATTCACATGCAAAGAGGGATGCTGGAAGTCCAGCACAGGAGGCACACAGGGCTTTCTGGAACCACAACTGCAATCCCCAGAGGAGAACATAGAGCCAGTCCAGTATTTTGGAGCTATAAAGACTATGTATTGGTTTGCCCTGCCCTTCCTCATGTGGGAAACTACAAAGCAAAGTTCTGTAGTTTTAATTTCAATTTAACCCCTTCGTGAAGGAAGGTGAACACCAATAGCTCTCCACCAGGAAACAGAGGTATTGCACAACAAAAGCAAACTACTAAAGCAGAACAGAGCTGCTGCCCTCATGGTGTGTCACTACCTGAAAATAACCACATAACTATTTAGTTTCAGTTCATTCTAAGTGGTCTGAAATGAATAAAACATGTAAGTTCCTATTTCACCTTGATTATGCAAGACCAGTTACTGTGACTTCGCTGCTGCTGCTCCTAGACACCCACCACTCTCCTGCTTCCCATCCCTCTGTTTTCACTCAGCTTTCAGTGTCTCAATACAAACTCTGGCACTTTAAGGGCTTCTCCAACCTGGCTCCTTGGGATTCTCATGACACTGGAATACACAGTCCCCTTATCTTCTGCAACCACACCATCATCATCTGCAACCCTTCCAGTGACAAATTTTCTACTATTGGCAAGCTCAGGAGTGGGACAGAACACCCTTGAGGCAAGCATGAGTGTGTAAAAGCCTGGCTGGAGATGTCCCTGGGATTTATGCAGCCTGCCATGGCCCATCTCCTGTGCACCAGGACCACAGAGCCCCTGCATGCAGCTGCTGGAGCAGGACACAGCTCAGCCAGCCCTGCAGCAAGGAGATGCTTCGTCACTTTAAAGCAGTTTCCCACTAGCATCAAAATTGTGTAGTCAGGCTGCAGAGATCACCCAAGAATTCAAGCCAGCAGCTCTTCAAAAAAAGCCAGGAGACATTTTTGCAGGCAGAATGCAATTAGCTGCACTCCTGGCATCAAGCCAGAGCAAGCAATGAATTAAAGTATGCTCCAAGTGTTGTGATAAGTTTGCATTTCACATTTAAATGAGATTAATATGGGATATTCCTTCCTTCTGTGGCTGCATGGAGAAAAAGAAAAGTATTAATACTGTATTCTCACAATGAAACAGAGCACACCATGGATGAAAACATTTAGATTTAGGCTCTGATATTAAGGTCATGCAGGTCAGACAAGTATGCAGTGGTGGCACTTTGGAAAAGGGCACACAAAGAGGCACTCTTTGTAGTCATCTGTCAATGCTGCTTTTTTAGCCATTCTCATTACCTATAATAAACACGTATGGACTACACCTCTTATATTCAGTAGTAGGAAAAAAAGGCCAAAAAGTAGGATCTGTGGCCTTGGAGATATCCACTGTAATCTGCAACAGAAAGGTCTGCCTACAGCCTGCAGTTTTAACACAGCTGAGACAGGAATATAAAAGGTAATAATGAGACCCTTGAGTAGGAAAAGTCATGGAGCATGTCAGCTTCCCTGGGTACTGAACTAGAAGCCTCACTGAAGTTATTTCACACAAGTTATTTGAACCAGCTGAAGTGTGAAGCAGCAAAGAGACAATTCTGCTAAAGGGTGCAACAGGAGCCCAGGACACTCTATTTCATTGGCACAGGAACACTCAGCATCTATAGTCCAGAATCCAAATATGACCTTGAAAAAGGGTTGTCACACTCCTTCTTTGAAGGCAGACATAAAACATTTGTGTTAAACCATTTACAGATTCTCCCTCCACAGGTGGGTGCTGCCTGCAGGTCCCAGCACAGCCACTTTTGTCCAGCCATGGTCACATCCCCAGCACAGAACTCCAGAGCACACCACTTGGTACTCACCAACACTGCTTCCATCATGCTTCTTTCCCAGCTACCAAAGGGCACATTTAACAGAACTATTTGACATCCAGTGCCCACATCTTTACAGAAACTACCTGGAGGGTCAGTCACTTTGAGCCATTCTGGTCTAAGCACGACTGCAAAGTTATGTACAGGAAACTCAAAGAGCAGAACGTGATCTTACAACCCAAAATTCAAACTCACTGACTTTATTAACACAGGTGAAGCTGCTCAGGAATGACACTGTAAGTGAGGCAGGTCAAGCCCCACATGTTTGTCACCCCAACCACATTCCAGGCATTGCATCAGTTCCATTCAGCCACCACCCAGCTCAGATTGAGTGTGGAGTGGTGGCACTTTGGGGAAGGACATTAGAAAGGGCACAGAAAACAAGAGGCTCTCTCCATAGTGATCTTCAGGGTGTTCCCCCAGTGATACTTTTTAGCTATTCTCATTACTGAGAACAACACACCCTGTTTCTCCACAGAATGTGTGGAACTGATCCTCATCTTTAGCTCTAGAAAGAGGAAAACATTCTGAAATTTAAAAAGCCATAGAAAAACAGGAATTTATCAGGAAATCCAATGTACCAGCTCAAAACATCTGTCTTATGACAAATATCCTGGAAAGGCAGGGGTGAAGTTTTAGAAAATTTGCAACAGAAAGATCCCATGCTGCCTTTACCTTTTGAGTGCAGAATTTTTATAGGCAGTTCATGAAGTTTCACAGCTCCCTGCTCCAGACACCCAGGCAGCATCCCAACCTGGATCCCCATCCACCTCTCAAGCTGTGGAGACAGGAGGCAGGCCCAACAATGTGTAGCACTTCTAGGGCAGTATACTTGCTGATTGCTTCCTTGACTATTGTTCACAACAACCAGCTAAGACACTGCCAAAGAAACACTCACAGCTGGCATCACCCAAGGAGGGAAGTCAGGAGAAGTTGATTTGAACTCCTCATTCACAGAGGGGAAGAGTCTGGGGACAAACAAAGAGTCAATGAACAACAGCAGCAGTACTGAAGAAAACAGCTTTCAAGGAAGAAGAGCCATAAATTGACAGTTACTTTGTTCCTTATGCTTGATCAGGTTAAAGCCTCTGAAAATTACAACTATTAACAAGATAAACCCATCTGACTTGCCCACCATCCATATTTACCTCAGTGAGCTCCCCAGTTTCACACAACACCATTCTGGGAAATCACTCCTAATGACCTGCAAAACAAACAAAAAGGGACTGATACTTACCTGCACCAGAGCCATTTTACTTTCCTATTCTCCAGATCCAACAGTCTGGAATACACAAGATAAGGTGTTATCCAGCATTCCTGCAATCCTAAACTCCTGGAAGCACAAGAACACGTGAGAAGCCAGCCTTCAGGGCAGTGCAATTCCTTACCTCTTGCATCACAGCCCCAACAGCAGGTTATTACCCTGGGGGCCTCTTCTGCAACAATTGAGTATAAATGTCAAACATGCTGCAGGACCAGAGGCTCAGACTTCCATCAGCCTCCAATTTCTTTCAGTGGCAACACTACAGCTGTGTATTCCGAGACATCCAAGCTTCCTATTCCCCCTCCTAATGCACCAGGAATTTGGTTTGTGTTTGGACAGCAAGACAGAGCTAACAACTGTTTCTCACTCTCACCCTCTTTTGCTCTCAGTGAAGCTGTATTTCAACTTAGGAGTTACAGAAACCTGCAAAGAAGGGCATGAGCACCACCTGAATGGCAAGAACTGAAAGACTGTAAAAAAAAAAAGCAGATATTAAGACCCCAAACTCCTGGCTATCACTTCAGAGTCTTCAGAACAGCCAGCCTTTGGGTATGGAAGCTTTTTTTCAAAAGACATAGAATAACCCAAACCATTTTGGTTTATTGCAAAAGTTATGTGATGAAGCTCAAAGGCCTCTTTTGTGGAAGGTGCAGGTGAGGGGAAAAGCTCATGCACTGTATATAATATCAAAGGAGACTGCCAAAGGTGAAATGAAATACTGTAACTGCAACACCAATCAAGGCAGAGAACAGCAATACCCACCAGACTTTGTGATAACAGAACCAGGGCTCCATTCCTTGGGTCCCAGGAGACAGCACCAGCTCCTTAACAAATCACTTCTTGCCTGTAACCTTCTCACCCTAAAGAAAACCATTCCAAAACATCAAAATCAAAACTTGACATCAGAACCCACCTTTTTGCCCTGATATTGTGCCCCACTCTGGAACCAGCTGTCTTGTTTAAACAAGGACCTAACCACCCCTCCAACATTTCCCACCAGGATCAGAACAAACCAGACTATCTCAAAGGCAATTAACAGGTCAGGGACAAGCACAGCTATAGGAGAGCAAAACAATCTGGTACAGATGAGGAAGATACTACATCTTTCATCCTTCTCTGGGGACATATGAGACTGCAGAATTGCTGTTTTGGGAACTGTAAAACTCTCCTCTGAGCCACTAAAAATTAAGCATGACAGGGCCAGGGAAGAGCTGCTTTTGGGAACAACCTTGTATCTGTGCAGCAGGATGATGATTCTACTTTTAATGTTTGAAACCATTTTAGCTCCCCTCTCCTGCTTGCTCCCTGTAAGGATTTCCAGTGCTTTAGGAAAGGAGGAAACAAATAATCTGGCTGAAACTGCTTAACATCCACAGAACATGGAGTAGCAAAACCACCCTTGTATTTAAGTCTCACAGAAAGGACAGGAAAAAAAAAAAAAAAAAAAAAAAGAATGAGTGCAGCATCAGTGCCACTCAGCTGCTCCACACAGATCTAGTCCATTGAGTCCTGCTCAATAAATCTAAACAATATCTATTAAATCTGTGCAGCTTATTATGTTTTTTCATGGTACAGTCCAAGATGTCAGTTGAATGGGGACTGCTGTGCAAGGCACAGTGCAGTGATACAGTAGAACACATCCCTACCCCTAAGGATTTTATTCTGCACTGACATTGACAATTGTGCTGCACAAGACAAGATATTAATTCTTCCTTCAAAATCACTGCAGAGTCATCTTAGAAAAACCTCATCTCTCCTTCATATGGACAAAAATCTTCACAGTACTGAGGACAAATTAAATCTCATCACAGGCATGTATGCAGGAGCATCCTTCTCCACCTTTCCTGTTGGTGTACCTGCAGAGTACACAAAAGCTGCAACTGAAAGTTTTTAATTATAAGAGTCTGGGAAAATAGACATGGGTCTGTTTTCTTCCACAAATAAGATATCCACAAATCCCCTCCACAGGTGTCAATGAGATTTAGCATCACATGGAGTTCAAACAAGCTGGGAAGCAGGCAAGGATCCTTCAAGTTTTACAAGCACAGTTTGAAAAATATGCAGCAAATGCTCGGGGGCAAAAAGCAGCCCCTCTGCAGACCTAGAACCATTTCACTCTGATCATTTGCTGCTGTAGCTGAAGGGAAAACAAGAATTTCTCACAGTGAAGAAAGTTATCCAGCTCCTGAGTTTGCTCTTATTTCCAGGTGGTCAGAAGCTGTATTTCTTCAGAAATTTCTTCAGAAATACAGGTCAGAAGAAGTAAATAGGGATGACTGACTTGGGAATACCTTTGAAGTCTTCCAGGAAAACCAAACAACTTCATTGGTTTAGAGTTGGAAGAGAACTCTGCAGAGGTGCAGGCCAATAAGCTGTGCAACTTCCCTGCTTCAGTGGCTTGTCTAACAGCAAATCCTTTTCTCCTCCCTTTAGTTCAAGTACCTGCTGCAAATTTACTGTGATTGTGTACTTATGGAAAGCATTCTGGCTTTAGGGAATTGCCTACAAGGAATTAACCTACAAAGAAATCACTACTATGAAAAACAAGCTTATGGGTGTGGAGGATGAAAACGCTCTCCTGTTACGGAAATACTGCATTCCAAGAAAGAAAGAAGTCCTGTCAGGTAAGATCTGCAGCAATCACTTTATCATCACTGAAATATGTGATACCATAAGCTTCATTTAACCAAGCACATTTATCTCAGGTTCATTCCCAGCTTTGTGTCATCCTCCTGTTGTCAACAAGCGGAGTTTCAAGCTATGACTGACCTAGTCACAACCCTTGAGCTAGTACCTGAAGCATTACATGAACTTTCTCTGAAGTTCTGAACAACTCCTGCTGGAAGCTTGATGCACCAGATCCTCTGTCCCTAGAAGCTTCAAACCCTTCCTGGTTTAAGGCAAAACAAAGCTGAATTTTCATACGTGAAATCTGTGAGTGAAACTCAGCGACAGGAGAAAGCTTGAAAAAACTGAGTTTTTCAAAGTTCTGAAAGATTTAATGTGGAGGAGACTCCTGATGCCTAATGTAAACAGGGCTAACTTCCAAACTAGATCAGGATGCTCATTGTCTTTTATACAGACTGCTTTTATCAACCCTGCCTATTTCTAAGCCATAAGATTAGGAATCATGTCCAGCTGAGTCTATTACATTTACTAGGATGAACTGGCATCCTAGAGAAAAATCATCTTAAAGCAACACCAAACCACAGTGGTGCTTGCAGAACAAGGACAAATTCTCTCTTCTCCCAGTGAAGGTGTCAGTCTTTCCTATTATGGACCTTCAGATAGAAGGTGAAGTGCCTTGCCTCTCCAAACACAGACTCTTCCTGACTTACAACCTTACAGAGGTTTCCCTTTCTAAGATGAGCATACATTTGATAAATTCTGACTGGTTTGATACAAGCCCTGTGATATGAGGATCCTGTGGTTTGGCTTAGTGTCTCCAAAAATCATCAAATTAGTGCTGTATTATCTCATCTTCTACTGCAGCTCCTGAGAAATGTGACCAAGTCAGCCAGAAAATGATTCTAGGTTAAGACTCTTGCCAAGGCTTATTAAGAACTGTTACTACCATACTTCTGTCACTCTCCTCCAAACTCCCCAAATACAGGACATAAGCCCCATAACAACAACTGCTGGCCTTTTTTTATTACTCATCCAGCAGAATCTTCCCTTAGGAGATGTATTGCCATGCCCCTAGTTAGGAAACATATTTACCAGTTTCTTACAGCTCTGTGGCAGGAGATGATCCAGCTGGCAGTGCTACCCAAGGTCCATCTCAGCTCCCAGGTTCCCCCACCTTGCTGCTGCTGGGCCTGATATGCCTCAAACAAGCTGAAGGACAAGTTCAGAGCAGTGCAGGCATCTGCTTCATCATTCAGACCCACTGCAAACTCCAAGAGTTCCTGCTTGCTTGATATAGCTGCGACTCCACCCCACCTGCTGCCACCTCCTGCAGGCAACCTCACTGCTAATCAGGAATTGTGACAATACCTCTGCAGTGAGTCACAGCCTGTCTAAAACAAAGCAAAATTAGGAGAAAAGACAGGCAGTGCTAGCAGCTCCTTTCTGTCAGACATGAAGATGAAAATCACACAAGCTAAGGAAGGGACAGAATGCCAGGGGAAAAGAGAGAGCCCTGGTTTTAGACTGGTTGGCATTTCTACCTGCAGGACAGCTGCATTCCTACCCCTTGGATTTCCAGTTAATCCCTCAGCTCAGAGAGCCATGGCCATTTGGGTAACAGGCTATTTTCATCCTGTTCCAGGTGACAAGTGAAAAAGCAACAGCAGTTTCACAGCCCCAGGATCATGTTGCAGACAGAAGCCAGATCCGCTCTCAGAGCTTCTTCCCTCAAACTTTCCTGCACTCCAAGAAACACAAAAGCTCTAAGATATGACAGTGGAAATTCCGGAAGGACTTGAGGTTATTTAAAAAACTGAGATCACCAAGACAGCTATTTCTGTCACTCAATCACCTACTCCCAAGAAGTACAGACACAAACATTCCTTAAAACATGGTACAATTAAGGATAATATGAGGAAAACCTACAGCAACCATCTCTTCCCATTCACAAAAAGACATCATATTTAAAGTCAACCATATCTCACCCAAGTGAATCTGCATTTAGGACCTCACTGGGCCTGGACAGGCTTCAGCAACATGAAATTCCCACATCAGAACTAGATAAAGTCAAGTTCACAAACTGAACTTAATGCATACTACCTCTTCCCTTGACACAATTCCCTTCCTCTATCTTATTTAACAAATAAATCACAGAGTGAGAGTGAACTTCATCACCCAAAGGTTTAAGCAGAAGCAAAAATGTTCTGTTAAACCTACTCTGTGGTCATTTATCAAATACCCTAAAAACTGGTTCTCCCCATACAACATCTCAAAAAAGGCCTTTCAGGAGCTGTCAGTTTGGAGCTAACAAACAGCTCACAGTTCTACCAACAGCTGAGCCAGCTACTACATCTACATAAGCACAACTAATTTTTTGGGGTAAAGATACCCCAAACAAAAGTAAGTTCCAGCAGTGAGCTGTGCAAAACAGCACAGTGTGGTGGGCAGCCCCATCCAAGACTGCAATACTGCCTGGGCTCCTGGAAGCAAGGCTGACCCTTTTCCTGGCTGGCTCCACTCCACAGCAATGAGTACAGGCTGAGAACAACAGCTATTCAGGGGTTCTGCTGAGTCAGCACCTTGGGAGAGGCCTGGGCAGAGCAGACTGCAGAGGACTGGAAGCCATACAGAAGTGCTTGTGACTCATGAGCCAAGCATCAGCCAGAGATCATAAACCCAGAGTCAGAGCTGTCTGTAGCCCCATGTCTGCTCTAGCATGTCAGCCCCCAAACCAAAAATCTGTGGGTTTATAGCCTAGTTGGGAAAGACAAGTTTATCCAAGGCAAGAAGCTCTTGCCCTGTAACCCCAGTTCAGTGTGTTTGGGGACAGAGAGGACACTGCCAGGCTGATTCATAGCAGAGATTTTACTGTCACAGCACTATATCTAGTTGCACAAGAGAAAAGCCCATCATCCCTTGTAAGATGCATTTCAATTCATCAGAAGGGCACTGCAATATTCTAGATGAGGACAGAGTCTTTGCATCTCAGCTGCTTCCCTTGTAATGAGATACAGCAGCAGCCAACCCCCCTCACCAGGGGAGAACATCTACAGGAAGGCTCAAGTGAAAAAAAGATTTAAACTCATTTTTCAGTAGTATACAATTTGTTTGCTCTAATTCCTCTTACCAAAGCCTTCTCTTGTCCACTGGGTGAAGGATTCTTTTTTTCAGAGAGAAGGTTGCTTCAAGCAGGCTGGGCATAGTTTTGATGCCTGCTCACTGCTCCTGCAATACATTCAAATGCAAACAGAAGAATATACAGAAAACTGAAGGCTCAAATTAGATTCCCACAGTCCTATAAGCCCCTTCAGCTGAGTCTCTCTGGAAACAAAACAATGGCTCATGTGTTATTAACTTCTCTCCATCTGCAGTAAGAGATGGTCTGTACCAGTTACTAGAAGATTACTGGTGTTCCACCTCAAAATACAGGGGAACACAGGCTTGCTACAAAATGGGCTGGCAAGTTTCAGACTCCAAATGAGACCCCAGTCATACAAGGACACTTGCTAAAGAGAAGTCCTCTCTATCCAGCTGTAGAGAACAAGCAGAAATACTGTTTTTATAAAAAAGGTTGACTGCCATCTTTTCAACAGGAGAGCACTGTTGTGTTTCTTATTTAACCAGCTTTCTGTCAAAGCCACAATGTGAGTGCAAGGAAAAGATTTTCCCAAACCTCTACTAAAAATCCTCAGGTTCCCCTCAGCTTTGAGACAGAGGTACATGCCCTGAGATACCAACAGGCCAGGACAGAAAGAAGCTCTCTTCTCATTATCAGTATGAGATCTGCCACTGTGTCACACTCCAGCCCTAACCCCCATGATACAGAACAGATCAAAGCAGAGCAAAGCATTGTTGAAACACAACAGTCAGAAACAACAAGCAGAAACAGGCAACAGTTTTCAGAAGAGTTTTTCTTTCCTGCTCTGACCATACTCTCTCCCCTAAGGTTTATTCAGTTCTGTCTGCCTAGATAGATGCTTTTGTCAGCCTTTTAAAGTGAGGAGAATGCTAAAAAGCCCCACAAAGCCACCAAATTCATGTTGGAGACTCCCAACCTGGAACCAAAAGGACAAAGCACTAAGCATCCCCAGCATAGCTTCACCAAAATCAGTGGAGTGGCCCAGGCAGTGATTTTAGCTTCATGTTACTGCTACAACATCACTCACCCCTCAAATATTATTTTTTTTTGTGCTTCAGCTTTCTGAATGTACTTAAAACAGGTCACTTAACTTTCTCTTGGGGACAAAACACAGTGTGAGATGCCAAGGCAGAAACGTGGCCACCAGACCTGCCTGTACTCAGCATCTCTTGGGCAGGTGCAGAGGGCACCAAGTAGGGAGGAAGCAAAAAAAGAACCCTCAACATTTAAGAATCCTTTGCCCCTCTTGCCCTGCTTGGAATTTAGACTGGATAGGTTCACAGAGCCCAGAGCCAACATTTTCACAGTGGACATCTTTTTGTTGCATTCATTAGTCCTGAAGCAGAGTCCTAGATGCAAACCTCACTCACAAGATCTGTACTTTGTTAGACTACCAGCCTGACCAAGGTGTCCACTGGAACCATCAGTGGCAAATGGTTATGGCAAATGGAAACATCAACATAACTCCTTGCTGGTGCACCTTTAACATTACTGATTGCCAAGACCATCAATGGGAGAAGCAAAGGAGGCACTAGGAGAGAATGGCACTCACCATAACTGAGTATTACATGTTTCCTCTCTGTAAAAGAGAGTAAATTGGGCTATTACACAAAAAAAAAACCCCAAAACCAAAAAAACCACACAACCAAAACCAAAACAACAAAATAAACCCTACCTCACAGCACTTAAAAATACAAAGCCAATAACAACCAACCAAGCTCACCCTCAGCAGGTGGAAACTTCAAAACACACTGGCATCTATGCAGCTAATAAAGCATCAAACCAGACTGTACAGATGAGAAGTAGCTGCTTACAAATGAATGCAGGTTCTAATCACAGATATAAAAGGTAAACATGGGTGAGCCTCCCTTCAAATTACAGACAAAAACTTCCTATCCATTCAGCCCACCTGCTCTGCTGAGCTGTCCCTGAAAGGTAACAGGGGAAATAACACCACAGCTGAGCCCAGATGTGTGCTGGTGTGGGCAAGGAGCTCTAGTGACCTGGTGCCTACTGACCTCTGATGTGAAATGACTCCCAGTGCCTTTTCCAATTCTTAACCTGAGCAAGCCATTCCTAAATAATGGAAAGGCCCTTTCCTACATAATGCAGCAGTTGTGGAGATAATCCCATTGGCAGTTTGCTCAGACACCTGAAACCTCATGCTAAGCAGGTGAGTGATGCATAGGGCACACCAAGTTTCACTCTGGCAGTGTTCAGGAAGACTGAACAAAGTCAAATGCAGGCTGACAGAGCCTTCTTCCCCCATAGGGGCATCTGGTGATACCAGCAGTGGAGCTGTAGTATTTATTTATCCTTCCCATACAACATGAATGTGTTGAGCCAGGTAACAATGGAAATAGGATGGAGAGTTTGTGCTAAGTGCAGCAGGAGAGGGGGTTAGCTGCCAGCTCCTTGCAAAGAGCAAAGAATTAAGTCTTCAGCTTCTCTGTTCCCCCAGTTAAATGCTAGGCATGGTGATGAACCAGTGGCTAATAGCACACAAATGCAGGTACCTTGTGTCCTGGAAGTAGAAACCAAACAACCAGCTCAGCAGAATCACTTACTGCTCACTAGACTCCAGCTGATAAGTAGCACCCTGAGCTTTCCCTGGATGGCAGCAGCACATTTGAGTGTGAGCATGCAGCTGCTTTTTCGGGTGTTGTTACTTTCTGGGATCCCTCAAAAACCAGACAGTCACCAGGATCCCTGTGTTGAGTATGAGGGGCTTAAAGGAAGGGGGCTACAGAACAGGTAAAGCAAAAGAAGGTGAAGGAAACATGTTTTACCCCAACATTACAGCCTGGCAAGGGCAGTTACTGTGCCAGTCTCCTACCTGACTTCCAGGACCTCTGAATGCTTTCCTAGCTGTGCATTTGTGGACAGGCACACACCCCCCAGTCCCTCTCAGCCCCAAATGGGCTCTGGCAGAGTAAAACAGGCAGATCCCCACAGAACATCTGCAGGCACAAGAACAAACCCAGCCCCCAGGCTGCACTCACCTGGAGGGACAGAGGCTCAGGGAAGCTCCAGGTCAGATCCCTGCGGGGTCTCTCAGCAGAGGAGCTGCGAGGCTGTGGAGGAAGATCCTCTTTGATCCACTGGGATCCCTGTGATCGCAGAGACAAAGGCAGGCTCAGGCCTGAACAAGCCCAGACAAGCCCAAATTAAGCCACTTCCTGCGAGCCTGCCGGGTTGGAAGCCAAGCCAGCCCTGGGGATGTCAGAGCCAGGTATCAGGGCTGGGCTCCCCGGCCCCCAGGTTGGTGCAGACCCCAGGGGGAGATCAGCACCCACCGGGGGGTGACCACCCAGGACCCAACATCTGCTGATGCAGCCTCAGCGATTCCAGGGAAGCTGAAATCCAACTGAACGGGGACACTTCTAACTTCAGCACGAATTGAATCTGTGTCACTGCAAAGAGACCACAAGGAAGGAAAAAAAAAAAAAAAAAAAAAAAAGCAAGAGCAAGATTGCTCCAGGATCCTTCCTGGCAAAGGAATGTAACCCACAACTTTGCAATCGCGGCAGAGGCGCCAGGAATTGGAACAGGAACAAGAGAAGTGGCAGCACAGACACTGCAGCAGGGGCAGCAGAAACCCAGCAGTGCAGGACCCGGGCTCTGCAGGGCACTCAGCACCGAACCCATCCCTCAGGGACTGAGGCTCTCCTCCTGCCAGCCCACACAGCTTAAGCCCACCACCTGCTCTTCAGAACCCACATCCAGTGGGTGCTGAGCAGGNCACCCATCCCAAATATGCTTCCCCCCTCCTCCCCCCCCCCAACACTAATTTTGTTAAAAGTGCTGTGGAGGGAGGTTAAGGCACCTCATTCATTCTCCAGAGAAGCACTTTCTGTGCACACAGCTAATTAATAACCAACCCTGTGAGACAGAACTGCAGCAGCCTCCCCGCCACTCTCACAATGCAGATATTTCTTCTCTCCTTTGTATCAGTGAGTCTTGACATTCATTTTTTCTTAAATAAAGCTGCCAGATTTCAGTTTCAGTCCAGCACAAGCTCAGAGCAACCCTGCTGCTTTGCTGGATGACTCCACTATTACCTACTGGAGAAAGTCAAGAATCTGGCCCATTAAATCCATCCATGATAACAAGGCAAAAACTGCACAAAACAAAACAACCAAAACCTACAAGCTTGGTTTTGGGTTGATTTTTTTGGGGTTTCTTTTTAAACAGGCCATCCAATTCTATTGAATTTTTCAACCAACAGTTAAGAGAACCCCTCTGAAGTTTCCAGTGCCCAGGTGTCCTCCCAACGTCCTTTAGGAAGATGAGAGGTGGTCTGAAGGAACAAGGTTGTATCCATCCTTGCAGCACTGCTGCCTGCCTGACAGAGATGCTCTTTTGCATCCCAGGAAGAGTTTCCCCAGGTGTGTACATCTGGCTGTGCCCATTTCCACATTTATATTTACACTGCAGGTGGATTGCTTTGGATTGGCCTTTTCTATCTCCACAGGTTAGGGCAGGCCTGGAAGCTCCCTTTAAAAGCAGGATTTGAAGCCAAATCTTGAGATTTGCCAAGCACAGGTGGGTATTACTGATGGACCCCAGGCAGATTTAGTGGCTGGATACACTCTGATTCACTGTTGGGCACAACCACCACTGGCACAAGAGGATTTTTGTCATTTCCCAGACAACTGAGACACTTGAAAGTTGAACAGAAAGATTAAGCTGACTGAGCTTGCTAAGTGCATGCATTTGAAGCCAGCACTCCAAGGCTTCCTGCAGGCACGCTGGCACCATGACTGGGGTGATTTTGAAGCAGCACTGGCATCCTGCCACACAAGGGGCAACTGCTGCCTTTAACCCACATGAGCTGTCACCACTTCAAAACCATAATCCCATCCACCAATGGTCATTAAGGATGGGTGTCACTGCAGAAAGCTCTCCAGAGCACAGAAACAGCAACTAGCAGCTGAGCTACTCTTGCTGTAATTTACAGTTTACTCTTGATGAGCATTTAAGGCTCTGCTGACACTTGGGGAGCACTTGAACTGGTCTCTCTGGTAGAGCCCTGACTGCTAAACCAACCTGCATCCAGAGACAACCTGGTAACAGGGCAGGAAACTCTTCCCAGTAAGAAGTGTTGGGTGCTGCTGGTTGTTCTTTACAGAGGGAGGCAGAAGAGCCAGGGGCTAAAAGCCACCACCAGAGGTTCAACTTAAACTAAGCTGAGAAAATGCACTGGGGGCTGAAATTCAGTACCAAGGCAAATGATGGATTATTTTATCTTCCAATCAAGGTGAATCACCTTCCTGACATTCTGGTTCAGCCCAGCAATCTAGTAAAGTAACTGAATGAATTACTGCTGCTTTAGTGGCCAGATTGCTTCAGTAGATCCTTCCTGTCCTAAAAATTTAGGGAACTCTGATCTGAACATGAATTTATTTTAACTCACATTTTACCTTCAGTCATCCTTACTCACAGTATCATGTGCTGGTTACAAACTTCTATTGTGTATTGTGTCTACCCTCCTTTAGGGTCCAAACTACTCCCATTTCCCCTCTATGGAGAGAGATAAATTAACACACAAACTGCCAGCTACAAATCATTTACATACAACTTCCCCCTCCCAGAAAAATATCACTTTAACATCTATGGCAAAATTCTTGGCAACCAGGAAAAATACTCAGGCATTCTCTAAAGTTTTTTTTTCCAAATCTCCTTTACAGAAGCAGATAAGCAGAGGACTTGTAGCTATCCACATGTAGTGAGCAGAGGATCCAGTTACCTTAATTGCAGCAAAGTAACCTATTAGCAATGAACAGAATATTGTATGTACAACACCAGTTACTGTGTTCATGGTTGTATTATATAGTTTGTGTCTACTCAACAGGTCCTTTTATCTTGGGTCACAAGGATTTCCCAGAGGCTAAGGAAAAGATGGCTGAAACAGACCCTAAGGCCTTCACACAAACCTGACAAACTTCAATAACCTGTTTGACATCTTCTATTGCAGAAATACCTTGGTTAGCAGCTAAGCTGGGCAACTTCAGCAGCAGGCAAACATGGAAGGCATCCAACTGCAGTGTCATATGTCTGAACAAGTTCCCTTAGCTTAGCTAAGAGAATGCCACGCTGTGGCAGAGCTGGATTAACTGTCCATGTGGACAAGCTCAGAGCCTGTGCTAACAGGAGTTAACAAAACAAATATCAGCTCACCCTGAGGAAGCATTAGCCTGAATTAGCTGCCTCTCACATGCCATAGTCCAAGAGTTCAGAGGTACATTTCACCCATCAACTCAACATAACATGATTGGTTCAAAGCATATCATGACTTCACTCTTGCAGCTTCCTCTGTGCTGAAATTTTTCCTTGTAGTAACTAGATGGACAGGGGCTGGAACTAAGGCACATAAACCATCTGGAACTTGAACATAATCCTAAGAGAAGTGCACAGGCTGCTAGAGGAGCACAAACTGTCACGAACCTGCTGACTTGAACACTCAGGTCCAGGTCCCAGATCTCTCCAGCTCTTCTGCAGATGCTTTTCTCCCTATGCTGCCTGCTGGCAAGACTGCTGCAGAGATGCACATCTGTACCTGAATTCTTTGTAAAGGCTCATTACAGCTACTGAGATGGAGAGAAAGGCTCTTCAGTTGCATAGGTGGAACAACAGAGCAAAGTGATCAGCATGAGTGAGCAGACTGCTGCTCAGCAAATGCTTAGGTTGCTGGATTACTGCTGCTCCCATTCCTCTCATAAATCAGTTACCTCTCTTGCAGCCACCTGAAGGTCCCAGGTCTTTTTTAATGCTGAATCTAGTTCCTCTAAGGCTTGGATTGTCCTTTGACTGTCTCATTCTGCTACCACACCTGTCAGTGCTGGGCTTTCTTCTGCTTCACATCCAGAGAGCAACTGGAAGGATTGCTGAAGACCTGGCAACAAGAATAGAAAAGCCCTGAAGACTCGAGTCCCTGCAGAGTTCAGTGATTCTTCCCAAATCCCTGCATGGCTGGCAGGGATCCTGCATGGTCCAGGCAGCTGGAAGCACTCTGGCTATGCTTACACCAGACCACAACTGCCAAACATAGGTGCTGGGTTTGAAGAGAAAAGCAATCAGTGAAGGTGATGGAGGGCATAACAAATGAATGTATCAATAAGCAGTTCTGTGGATTTGTAAAAGCACATATTGTCCAAGATAGGAGAAATTAAAGAAATATTAAAGTGTAAGGAAAATATTAAAGTGTAAGAAAAATATTAAAGTGTAAGGAAAGACCACTTCATGGGTAGTGGTCTAATAGACAAGCTACCCCTACATACTACATGCTAATCAGCCTCCTCCATCAATGTAGCAGCTCAGGTCTGGTTGTGTTTTCTGTGCTGCCACTGCCTAAACAGCCAAAAAGCCCCATTTAAGCATCACCAAAAGCATGATGCCCCGGGAGCTCCTGGTCTCCAGGAACAGTGGCAAGTTCTCTCCTGAGCCATTTTGCAGGCACAACAACCTAGGAAGATTTCCCCTTTTTGCAGAAACAGGAAAGAGAAGCAGAGCAATTGACCTAAAGAACCACTGATTCAAGCACAGAGCAAGGACTGATGTTCCAGGCAGTTGAGTACATGTCCAGTGACAACTGAAACATCTGACTGCTCAGGCTGAGGTGCCTTATTCACTCAGCTAGGCTGTTGGGCCTTGCTCAGACAAATACCACTTGCAGGATGAGGATTTTTCTCTAAGATTCTTTCTCTCTCCTGATCAGATAGAAACCAAAGCAAAGACACACAGCCCCAAATCTCCATCCTGCACAGGAGATGGCATCCAGCAACAACTGCCTGGTGCAGGTGCACCTCAACTCATGGACATGGTTTGCAACTGCCCTGTTCAAAAGGACTTTTACCACTGACAGGGAAACACCATTCACCATGCTGCAAAAGCCTGAAATTGAGGCACTCTGACACATTCTGCTTTTCTGCTATGCAAAAACCCTGTCCCTGGAGTCTCAGGGAAAAGAATGCTACAGAGGTCAGAGCTGTCACTTCACCCCTCTAAGAAGCAGACACATCTCCACACAGCTCCTAATCTCCTCCTGGTCCAGGTCACTCCTCCCATGTCCCACCCACTCACAAGAGCAGGGCCTGGATAGCACAGGGATTCCCTGTATTAGTTGATGGAACAAATAAAGAACATCAAGCTGGAGACTCAGCTTCAGATAAAAAAAGGCAAGAAGATAAAAGGCAGGCTTATGTACTAAGGTCATAAGAGCAAAGAGTCACAAGAAACTGAAGTCATTCAGTTCACTCCACTCCCTTGGGCTGTGTTGGGGCAAGCTACAGTTCACCAAATTCATCCATCAGCATTCCCACCACTTCCTTAGCAATTCCACCAGTTTGACTTACCTCTCAGAAAAGCTGCATCTCCATCAATCTCTTGTGTGGTTTTGCCTCTTAGAGAGGGAAGATGCTTCCAAAGTCACTCATTCAACTAATCTCTCTACAGGCACAGCCCAAGCCTTTAGCATTTGCTCTGTCAAGAATCCAGTGGGGACTGAACTAAGTATAGTACCTAGGGTGAAGGACAGAGCTTGCTAGTAGGATTAGCTGGTACAATTACAGGTAGCAAATCCCTGCTGCTCAAAGGCTTTATCATTAAGCAGCAAGACCAGTGCCTCATTTCTTGGTGAGGTGCTGCAGGGTTTGGTTTGTTTGTTTTTCATGACACCAAAGGCTGAAGGAGAACAGAGCAGCTGAAGGCTTCAGGACTGCAACCTGGCGTGCTTCTGCCTCCCTCTGCCGGGAAGCAGGCAGCAAACCCAGAGGGGACACCTTGTCCTGGGCTCAAGGCATCCTGTCCTCCTCTAACCTAAAGCTCTAGTGGAGAGACATAACCCAGCAAGGGCCTCTGCAGGCTCACAAGGTCATAGAGGAGGGAAGAGTCTCCTTCAGAGGCACCCGGGAGAAGCTCACTGCATTTTCCTCACTAGTTCACAGATGAAGACAAAGGGTCATTTTGATCAAGCAGTTTCAGGAATCTGATCTTTGTGCTGTCAGCTTCCACCCAGCAAATGCCCAAAAGCACTGCAGGTATTTTTATTTTGTTGCAGGCTTCACATCTGTGGAACCAGAAGAGTTTTCAGCAAGAAAAGATGTCAAGTTCAGTTGCTTCCATACAGGGAGGGAAGGCAAACATCCACCTTTGCACCCAAGGAACAGCACAAGGCCACCAGAAAACTGACAGCTATGTTGGCCTGGCCATGCTTTCTCTGCTGCTGCCACAACCCCTTGATTCCTCTCAAAATGATTGCCATGGAAAGACAGAATTCTCCCTCATCCATCCTTCTTCCATGAAGAGAAGATGGAGAGAAGGCCAGCTAGAAGTCAAGCTGCACAGGCACGCTGAAGGCCAGTTCTACCTTCACATTTCAAGTAGCTGATCTTGGGTTGTGCCCCATAAGTTGTTTATACAACCAAACACACCAGCACTGTCAGTCACCTGGCTCTGAGTTGAGAGATTTGTTAGCAGAAACTCTCATTACATGTAAATCTGTACAGTCAGTTTCTCCAGAGTGTCTGACAACAACCATCAGCTAAACATTACCATCATGAATGCCACCTACCAACAGAAATACATTTACCACATGATGTATTCAACTTGTCTGTTATACAGGACTGGTCAGAATATGATCAATTTACCACAGTGAGTTTTTTCCAGCAGCTGAGGTCTCCTACAAACTTTGCTGCTCCAACACTACCCTGTCAGTGCCCGAGCCTCACAAACTGCATGTCAGGCAATACAAACAAGTGTCCCCTTTCCCATACCTCAGTATTATGACTGTCACATAAGGAGTTAAGCTAACAGGTTAACTTCACAACACAAATTCAAAAGCCTTACCACACTCTCTTGCAACTCCTTCCAGAGCCAGGTGGTCAAATTCTGCCCGGCTACCAAGGTGTGCTGCCAAGTGGTCCAGCTTGGAAGCAGCATAGCAGGATGTCCCCTTTGTGAGTGCTCCTCTGCATCCTCAGCAGACTGTGGTGGGCACCCCTGGCCTATGGCTCAGTGGGGTCTTCTTCCACTCTTCAGTTACCACTTTGGGTGTAATTCTCCTAAAAGAAGCAGAACAGATCTGCTTCAGGGCAGCCTGCAGGTTGCAATCTTCCTCTGCAGCAACAGGGTATTTGTAGGGGGCCACAAAAAAGGCTATTATGGCTTGAAAAGCTTTAATCCCTAATAGGTAAGAGACAGGAACTGCCCTTTATATTGCTGCTTGCCTCAGGGTGCAGTCCAGGTACCTTGCGCATGCTGCAGCACCAACAATCCAAGGATCACCTGCACTGCATCAGCACTCGGCCATTTCTTTGGTCTACTCTTCCCTTCCATCAACACTGCTGCTACATAACAATGTGCTCCATCCCTCGTTTTAGTCCCCAGAACATTACAACATCCTGGCTGAGCTAACTGCTGAGTGGATGCTGCAGTGGTGGCTTGTCACCCAAGCTGAAGTCACCCAGTGGAGCCTTGCTGCTTCCTCCTCCATGACCATTACCTGGATGGTTACAATGAGCCCCTGGGGATGTGCCCACAGGCACAACCGTCCCTCGTGGGTACCGAAGGACATCCAGGAAAAGGACACTGCATCCTACTCCCAGACATAATGCAATGGACTTGGCCAACTCAATTGCTAAATGACTTGGGGGGAGGAAGCAGTGGAGGGCTGTTGGCTGTCACACCGCTTGCAGCAGCAGCTTTCAGTCGTGTGCAGTCCCCCCCTCCTCCCCTTTCCCTGCAATGTCCTTCTTTGCTGAAGAGTTTTCAGACAGGGCTTTTGCTGCAGTGCATCAAAGAGCGGGTGACTTGCCAGCAAACCACAAAGTGCTCCCTCCTCTTCCCTTCTCCCCCATCCACCCAAGGCACAGGAGCTGATGCTCGATAATGCCACTGAACGACTGCCTTACCTCCCCTCTAGGACTTCACCTTGCAAGAGGAGCAGGTCTGATTTGCACCACCCCTCCTTTTAGCTCCTCCAGGTTCACACAAGGATCCTGCTCGGTTTTACCCGCTGTGTGCCATAACCACATTTATACAGCTTCTCTGCAGAGCACGTTTGCCTCTGCCCTGAGGGGCACTGATTCTACCAGCTCTGCAGGCAAGGCAGCCTCAGAGCTATAGGAATATCCTCTGGTACCCAGCCTGAGCTCTGGCTCCTGAGGACTGCAACCCAGGGCTCCAGCTTGCATGCTTTTCGACAGCCCAGGTTCATTTCAAAATAGGCTACAGTGAGCTTCCTCCTGCCCCTCAGGTGAAAGGGATTTCCTTCAGGCCCCTCTTTGCCTACAGCAGTTCAGTGCTGCTCTGGAGCAGAGCAGATGCTCTCAACCACTTCTACAAACCCTGCAAGGGAGGCAAGGTTAACCTCACATGTCCTGCTCCTGACAGTGCTGCTGCAGTAGCACCACAATGACTTTTGTAAAAAAAAAAAAAAAAAAAAAAAAAATGATTTTTACTATGATTTTTACTATATATAAAGGCACACTTGGGTGTCCTCTGGGAGGTGTGTGTGGGGAAGAGTTTCAGAGCCTGGGGGGTCTACAGGACCCAAACCACAGCATCTTAGGGATGACCTCAACCAGCATCTTTCTCCCGCATTCTCCTCAGCCTGACAGTGACCTTCAAAGCTGAAAATGGCTCTCTACGTTATTTCCTTTTGTTTAATCAAATTGTAAATAATCAGCCAACTCTCCACCTTATTTGAACGATGCTGGCGAAGGACTGATGCTACATTATGATCCACTGATATTTTAAAACTAATAATTTCACCAACAATTCAAGGTCAACAGCTAGTTCAAGGCCAATTCCATGCTGCTCTTGAATATAACAGACTCTTGGCTGGGAGCTCTCTGGGACAGGGACCTTATTTTGTTTTCACAGGATTCAACAAACTTCTGCTGCTAAACCAAGCAAAGGGCAACTTTGAAAAATGTATCCTTGCTTAATTTTGTTCTTCAAGACAAAAGCAGAATACTTTCTATTCATCACAAGGAAGCTTTTCAAACGCATTAAGCTTTGCCCTCCATTTACACATGTACACAGTTATTTGCTGCAGAATACTGATACAAGTTCAAACCCATTTAGATTTGCCAAATTTTAGTTCTTTCTCACTGAGCAGTAGGGACTGTCCCTTCTCAAAAGATCAGTTATCTGAAAAGCTGAGGAAAGGCACAAGAAAGAGAGCAGAATGGCAACCCCACTGCAGCTTAGTGGTCCCACCACAAATAGAAATTCTAAAGGATGAGCTGGAAAAAATACATCTTAAGGACATTTCTCCCCAAGCACAGAGGTAGAAGGAGAAAATATTAAGATTCCTGGCACATGGGAATTCTTGCATTCACGTGTCTGACAGGGATGGGCAGAAAGCAATTTACAGCACTTGGTCAGGCTTTTTGATACATTGTGCATCACATCACACAACTGAGACAGCCAACAATTTCCCCCACCCCCTGCACTCCTCATCACTCTGGATTCTGCAGTGAAAGAGCCAACTGGAAGAATCTGCAGAGGTTCTGCAAGAAGTAGCCCCTCTCCCTTGCCCCAATCCAAATGCCTCAGGCCCATGGGAAAATGACAGCTCTGGGGAAGGGAAACCCTGTTCCTTATTCCTCACAGGAACAGGCGTTGCCAGTTACCCTCCAACTGGTGTCCAGTAGCAAGTTTTAAGTTTCCCTTTGCATAAAAAATCCCTTCCTCACATCACTTCCATATTTCTTCACTCAAAAGAGATCACTTGGAAGAAAGATATCTACAACATGTGAGTTTTACTGCAGTGGTGGGTAATAACCATTGAGTTCACTAAGGGCAGGAGGGGAAGAAGCAGCTGTTAGTTTGGAAATAACCTACATCCCTACAGCCTGGCATGCAGCCTCTTATCCTAACTACATTTGCCTTAGCAGCACCAAAGAGTTAAACTATTGACATATCCAAATAGTTACAGGATATTTGCCTTTTGCAGCAGAGCACCAGTGGAGAATCCACGACTTTCTCCAAACATACATGCTGATATTTGACCCAATCATTTCTTTACCAATCCCTGGAAATAGACAATGAGAAGTGAAGAGCAACAAACCAACCACCATTTAAGTCCCACTCATTAAACATGTGAAGCAGTTATCTGAGACTCTGGTACTGCTGGCTCTAACCACAGAGAATTTTGGATGGCATATCTCTGTGCAAGCTCATGAGCCCAAAGAACAGGCACTAGGAATAAAGTTCCTCACATTTTACTAAACTAGTACTTTCTCTAGACATCTTAATCTTATAAAAAAGACCCCAAGCAGATCAAGGTGCCAGAACTCATTCTAGAATCAGTCTGGCAGCCAGGAAAAGATGGAAGAAATCTGCTGAAATATGGTCTTTCACCAGGCACGGAAAAGTGTAGGCTTCAGAGGGACTGAAGCTAAGCACCCAGGCTTTTCAGGACACTGGTTTACTCCCACTAGCTGGCTATCAAGCATGTTGGGTTGCTGTAGGCACAGCACAGAAGCTGATGGTGGTACTAGAGGTGCTGTGAACTCCAGTTAAGATTTAACATGTTCTGAGGAAACTTTTCCAAGGCGTGCAAAGCAAGAACTGCTAGGGCAGTATAGGATGGAAGAAGAGATAGCATGAAGTACATCCGCCACATGTTATGTCTTTTGCAACTTTTTCTCCCACTGCTCATCACTGAGGGGTTCTTTGCCCTTAATTTCCTTATCATAGTCTGTAATACTTCACCTGAATAGGAGATTACCAGTATGATGACACTTCATCACAGAGACTGCCCTCTGAAATGCACAAGTCTTTGATTTGCTTATCATTGGCCTCTGTAATAATTCTTATTTTCTATATCTGGTAGACAATCATCTTGCCAGGTATTGAAGGAGACAGAGGTGAGGAAAGCCCTTTGAAGAGACTCTCATGCCCACTTCTAGAAAACCCAACTCCAGAGAGCACAGCTGCTCCCTTGCAGTTCCCATGCATCACCACTTGGATCACCTCCGGTGAAGTCTGTTCTGCTCAACTTCAGAGCAGTTAATTTTTTGGTTTGGTTTGGTTTTGGGGTTTTTTTTGTTTTGTTTTTTAAGGCAGTGACCAATATGCTTTTACACTGATTACTCTGTCAGCACATCCATATGCTGAAACACCCTGTCACATTCATCAGCCTTTGATGACTTACGTCAAGCCTGGTGTTACCTCAGCTCCTTTTATTTTGTTTCTGTTCTGCCAGCTAGAGTGGTTCTTCATAAAACTCATGCATAAGTACTTCACAAATGAAATTAAGTCTCCTTGCTCATTAACATGATGACGTAAGGAAAGCCAGAAGTAACAGAGTACTGGGCTGCACAGTCTGCACCACAAGCACTCGAGTTTCAGTTACTTTAATTCCCAATTTACATCATGCAGAACTGAAGGTTTCATCCTTACATCTGTGACTCCCCTTGCGTCAAGACTTGGGGCCAGAGATAACTCTGATGAGAGATCTGAAAGTTTCATTGAATTCAAAAGAATGACTGCAGCTGAGGGTACCTCAGGGCTTGCCTCCACCATCAGCTTCTGTCCTGTGACCTTGAGAGATGCTGCTCTGGTCCTGGCTCCCCTCCCCTCCCTGATGAGGATAACACCTTTCCTACAGATCTGACTGACTTTTCTTAGTCCTTGTGCAAGCACATGGTAAAAAAAAAAAAAAAGCCACCACAATTACAGATCTCATCAGTGTAAACATGCACTACTCCTCTCAAATGAAGTTGCAGACACAAGTGATGGCCTCAGCCTCACTGGGGACAAGAACACCCCTCTGGGTGTCAAGAGACATCACTAAAAAAAGGGAAGTCAAATATTTAGTCATTTCAGATGCTGCTAATATCATCCAGCATCAATTCCACAGCACCAGCAAGGATCTAACTTGGTACGTGCTGGAAGAACTGAGTAGCTCCCCCCTCTCTCCCAGACACACAATATGAAATCCATACCCCCGGGGATTTCAGCACAGCTCACTTCACTGCTATTTCAAAAGAACTGATAATTGCTCTTACTGAATTTTCCCCTTTGCCCCATTCATTCATACAGTTACCAAGACTCTGCAATTGGTAAAATGCTACATTTCAATCAGGAGGGATACTTTTATACTAGTAAAATGCAAGCTGCTAGCAGACCAAGTGATTTATTTTTTTTTAACTTTGTCATTAAAATGTCATTCCTCATGCCATTAAAAAATTGTGTTCAGACTGCACTTTTCTCCTGCAAACTCAAGTTCAACTTCCACAGCAAAAGGCTGCGCTAACACATTTACAATGCAAATTCAACTTTTGATGGCTGTAGAAATGTATTCATGCTTGGAGGTCATGAGACCATTTTTCTTAGATTCACAGAACACTTTTTAAGCTCAGCTCAAGCAGATAAAAGCACACAAGGACGTGATCATTTTGGGAAAGGGTGCTGAGTCTGACTCTGGACATTTCAGGAAACAACTGGGTTTTTTAATGATTGCTTAAAAATCAGAGGTAAAAGGCAAGTCAGATGGGACTGCAAAACCCCTGATTTCAGCTGGCAGCTCCGGAGAGCTCAGGACGAGCAGGAAAGGGGGAATCCCTGGCTAAAGGCTGCTGCTTTGCAGATCACTTGAAGGAGAAAAGCTCTGGCACTACTGCACTCTTAAAGCTGCAGTGCCCAATTTCTCCTTCTCCCTCCTGCAACGCTGCCACACAACCCCCGGTTTCTTTTGGGGGGGGGGGGGGG
>JAAWXA010000067.1:1120047-1148361 GCA_038090715.1 Florisuga fusca
GGGGGGGGGGGGGGGGGGGATGACCGGGAGAGAGAGTGGGGAGACAAACTGGGAAGTGTCAGGAAAAGGGGAATGGAGGGGAGATGAAGGAAGTTTCCTTTGCTGAGGTACTGCAGCAGCGAGTCGGTGCGTCCTGCTGCACTCCTGCAAAGGCTCTGCAGCTCAGCACAGGGCTCGGACTGCAGCACAACTGCACCAGCCTCAAGGCATTAAAAACCCAGCATCACCCTGCCTGGAAAATCAGCAGCAGAGATAATGCAAAATCAGAGCTCCTGGCAAGTAATTTTAGTGGGTTTCGTGCTGATTGTGGGTTTGGGTTGGTTTTTTGGTTTGGTTTTGTTGGGTTTTTTTGTTTTTTTTTTTCTTTCTTTCTCTGTGGGTTGGTTTGTTTTTAAAAAGCAGATAAAAAGATTTCACTGATTCTGCCTCTATTGTATTGGTCCCGGGGAAAATTTAAAAGGCAGAAAGAAAACGAACTGAATGAAGTTTAATTAGCAAGCACACACCAGAAGTTGGACTTTTTAATCTTTTATCAATTAGAAAAGACAACCCTGCAGGAGGAAGGACCACAGCCTCTAAAATGCCTCCCTTCCTAAAAGAGCATGCAAAGGAAAAGAGCTGCCATTAAACCAGGTTAGGAAACCCTCCCTCCCTCAGAAGTTCTCTCTTCTTACCCCAAATCCACTCTGTAGAGCTCTGCTGTCTCAGAGATGAAGCGTTGTCTAGAGCAGCAAAAGTTGCAGACAGCTTCTCCTGCGAGGGAGGCAGGACCTGGCATAAGTAGTGTCAGATGGGTCCTTGCACTGGAGTGATGCCGGGAGAGCCCAGAGCTGTTCAGACAAGCAAGGGAAGGAAAAAAAAAAAAAATATAGAGGGGGAGGGGGAGTTAAAAAAGTCTTAAATCCCTGACACTGCAAGAACCCTGATCCTATAGGATCGTCTCTAAAAATCCAGCGCTCGCTGTTCAGCCCTGTTTCCTGACAAGGTGGAGACTGAGCCCGCTGGGTTTTCTCACCTGGGGATGTTGCTCTTGCAAGAGCTAAAATGAAAAGCAAAGCAGAGATCTGCAGAAGCCTCTCAAACGTATTCTGTTCCAGGCTGAGTTAGTCTGATTTTGGGGTGCGGGCTGGAACTTCCTCAGAAGTCATCCGTGGCTTCTCAGCTGCAGGGAGAGTGCTCTTTAACTTGAACCAGTAAGGATAGAGGATGGCAAATAAAACACTGCCAAAAAGAAACAGCACTCTCCACGGTCTTGCTAACACCAGTCTTAACCACCTCAAGAATTCAGACAGAAGCTGCAAGCACAAATATTAAAATTGGAAACAAACAAAACAACAAAACAAACCTAAACAAAACCAAAACAAACAAAAAAACCTGACCAAAAATCTCACACCTTTCATAAACCTTTAACAAGCCTGATTTTTTTCCCCAATAGACAAAACAGCATAAAGTCTGATCCAAAACCCATCACTAAGTTCAGCAAAGCTATTTTGTTTTCAACCACCTCAGGCCTAGAAAAGCTTTTGGCCCTGTGTACCTTGAATCCTGCTTCTCACTGGTTTGGCAGAATGCACAACTTATCCCTCAACTATTCCAGTGATTAAGCTATTGGAAAGCTACTGTTAAAGAAGCTGTGTAGAGCCCTGTGTTTCATGGTGGGCTCAGCCCATTTTCACTGGAGATTCAACGAGCACAGAGCCAACACACATGGGGCCATTTTCCTTCCGTTTCATGTAGGAGACACCACAGAACAAAAGAACCCCTGTCCTGAGAGCAAACTTCACTTTTCATCTTAGAGTTACCAATTACTAATGATTTCTGGTTCTGCTGTTCTCATCTCCAGGGTTAAGTGAGACTAAGGAGGGGAAATCACTGTAGGCTCAAGGTTACTGAGGGATGTTGCCAGGGCTCCACTGAACCAGGAGGCATTTCAAAGACGTGGGCAAGAGCTCTCCACAGCAAGCTGGCTCTGCAACCAACAGTTGCAGTGATAGTTTTCAAACATGTTAATTTTTCAGCCACATTCTTCAATGCACCACAGCAAAATGCCAAGGGTACATCAGGGCCAATCTAAATTTATGACTGCCTTTTGTTACCACTCTTGAAAGCTTTTTTTTCTTTTTTTCCATAAGATATGCTGAGAATCCTGGCACTGACTGGAAAGCCTTTTCCTTCCTTTTCACCTTCATTGCTTTTCCATTTGGAGATTAGTTTTTGGACTGACCATTTACACTGCCTGTCAGTTGCATAATCCAAGCCCACAGGATACCTGTCCTTTGCCAGGTGGGATGGAGTCGTAGATCTCCCTGGAGAGGGAGGTCTGCAGCCAGCATGTCAGTCATCACCACCAGCTCAGCAGGGCTCTAGCCCATGATTCAAGGGACTGGGTCAGTTTTTATAACTTTATACCTGTTGCAGAAGGTTGTATACTCAGTTTCTCTGGTTTTACAACACCACAGAAGAGCAGAGACACAAAGCTGGGCATTCAGCTTGGTATTTATAGTTACTTGTGCCTGGCTGCCAGCACTGCATGGCAGAGTTCGCATTGACAGGAAGGATACTCTGGGTGTAAAAAAAGCCAGTGTGTCTGCAGGCCTTCAGTGACACCTCAAGGTAGGCTAAAACCAGCAGCAAGAAGAGACTCCCCTGAATGTCAGTGTTTTACTGACATTTTATCCATCTTTGCCAAGGCTTTGAAAACATTGATTTCCTGAAATGTTTTACAATACTTCAAAGCCACTCACCCTAATAACCAGAAACACAGAGTTAATCTGTAGTAGATAAGATGAGAAAAAGCAGCAGCTCAGTGGAACAAAGGTCCAGTGCACAGCCTGGGTGCAGTATGCCAACGACTGCACTGAACAACACAAAACATCCCAAACTGCACCAGTTTGCTGCTGCAACACTGCAGCCCATTAATAGTAACAGGGTTATGCCTTTTGGTGCATTTCACTTTGTTGTAGGAGAATGCTATGATGGAGGTTTTTGTTGGTTTTTTTTAACTTTATCAGTCTAATCTTAACGTGGCATTAAGTTAATAGCAGAGGGAAAGCTTTACAACTTTGCTTTCCCACTCAGCTAGAGAAAACCTTTGACCTTCCTCAGCTATATTCATGCATTTCTGGAGTGCAGCAGCCCTGGCCTGATCAGCTTTCAGACATGAAGTGCAACACAGCTCTGCTGCAGTATTATGCCATCAGATACTCCTTTGGCCACTGTGTTAGAACATAAAGGTGGCTGGTAGATAGCGGGTTTGATTTTATTATAGTTTCTAAAACTTCTTGGATAGAAGAAATAGCCCTGCTGCAATAGTTAAACCTGTATCACTCAATCAGAATTCAGTATAAATTCAGTATAAAGGTAGGCACTGACACTCAGTGTGGCACTGTCCATCAGAATGATAAAAACCTGGGACTGAAGGTGTGAAAGCCAAAGCAAGAGCTAAAAGGTACCTAGGCTAGGAAACCTCCATGTGTTTGAAGGCTTCTTCTCACAGGTGTGTATTTACATACTAATAATTTTGTTGCTCTTTTCTTAATCTAGGACAACACGTCCAATAGTATTTAGTCAGGGAACTGATGTGCTGAAACCAGAACATCATCCTTTATTAACTTCAGAAGCTCAGTGTGACAGTCTTCATCAGTCAATACTTACCTAAGACACAACTGAACTCCAATCAAGCACATTTTGGGGCACTTCAGGCAGCTCAATGATGATAGTAGTCCCTATCCACCAGGCATCTGTCCACCTTTTCCATCACAAGCCAAGAGAACTCATTTCTTACTTACCCAGCCCCAAAACATTTAGAGAAAGCCAGCATTGCTCAGCAGCCAAAGCAGAGCCACAGCACACACAGTTCCTGAACACTCCACTTCCAGTTCCTGAGCACTCCAGAAGCTGGCAGAGCCAGTCAGCCAGCCAACACGAGGCCTTACCTGCCTTGTGCATCTTTCTGAAGTAAATTAACCAGTTATGATACAGACTCTAAACTGCTGAAGCTCCAAATGAGCTGGATCACATCAAGTGCAGTTCATGTGAGGAAATGAACAAGGAAAGATGATGAATGTCATGGGCAGTGAGGAGGGAACCACTTCATCTCTCAACTACCTTTGCTTGTCTTGCAAGGTAAGAAAGAAAGGAAGATTTCTTTCCTGCAGGCAGATTTCAGTCCACATCCACAGATTATGTCTACAGCAATGGGAATCAGTAACTGCCTTATGATTTTTTTTTTCTCATATGGGCTAAATCACTCTCTTGGTTAATCCACAAGAAGGTCCTCAGGAGCCACAAGTAATGTCTTCAGCTACTGAAAAGCTAAGCAAAGCTGCCCAGTTTTCTTTGTCCTCCTGCGTAAGAGGAGGATAATATTTCCCTACATTACAATGAAGAAACAGCATGTTTAGCCTGTAACATAATTTCCTTCCTCTTTTAATCCAAGGCCCCACAGAGGACTGCAGGCAGCTTGTCCCAGTGCTGAGGAAGATGCCAGCACTTTAATCTGCTGATCAAGCTGATAAGAGCATCACTTTGTTAGAACAAAAGGCAGCAAATAGGTACAGCTTACTTGATTGATTAGCTCCTTTTTGTTTCAGGTGGAGTAATTGGTGTAGACTGGTCCTCTTCCCCACCCCCAACTCCCTTTCCCTTGTCACTGCTTTGAGTATTTGCTCTTGGCTCCCTTCTGGTTGCTGAGGGATGGCAGACTGCATCACGACTGCAGCAACGCTGCTGAAAGACTCATCTAGTCTTGGTGACAGAACTTTAGAGTGAGGCATTGAGTCATATTCCAGTCCCAAGACTGGTTGGGGAGAGCAGCAGGGAGGTAATTGATTCAGCTAGTAATGTCCTTTGCTGGAGCTGCACAGCAAGTCTGCAGTGTTAAGGCACTTTCCTACCCCACTCCAGGTGCACATCTGCAAGGCATTCACATCTCTACAGCTTAAAAAGCTACAGTTTAATATGAAAAGTCACAAACAACAGACACAGAAGCTCTTAGGAGGCAGTATTACTCTAATGCTCTCTCACCTTGGAGTGTCTCAGCTTTGATGCTGAGCTCTTTAGGAGCCAAGCTGCCCAGACCAGAGCAGTCAAGTCTTGGGTCCATCACCTGCCACCACCACAACAGGGCTCCTGTGTAGAGCAGCTTTCCAGGCTCCAAGCAGTTTGCCTGGATGCACAGAGAGGGCATTATTCAATACCTAACAGGCAGAGGTATTTGAAACTTCTTGAGCTGGATTGGAGATTTGCCTCTGTCAGGCCTAATCAAGGCTTTACCACAAACCAACTTCAAGCACTACTGCAGCTCCAGAACTCATTAAGTAGCCAAGTCACTAACTTGCCCTAACAGCCATAAAAAGCCTCCTTTTCTTACTCTCTCCCACACCAGCTGAACTGGTGTTGTGATTTTTACAGTCTGGTTTTCCAGAAGTCATAAGACAGTAATTTTATTTCCTACTAAGAAGCCCAACTGGTTTTCTTTTTTTTTTTTCTTTTTCTTTTGCTTCACAGTAGAATTTAACAGCCTTACATGAAGTCACATGAACTTGATAATCCAGAACTTCAGAGCTTTCCTGGAAGCTTCTCTCCCCAGAGCAGGGACTGACTCAGCTCCACCAGGCTCTGCAGCAGCATGACCAAGCAGGGCTCCCAGCTCATGGAACACCCCACAGAAACTGAGGAATGAGAAAGCATCCCCAGAAATTACTCTGTCACTTGCAGCCACATCTACAGATCATTGGTAGTAGGTGCCTTTCCAGAGACTAATAAATTTGGCAGATATCAGGCAAGCTTCCTCTAGATTACTTCACCAAAGGTTTGCTAGACTGAAGCACACCTTACCTCTCCAAAGCACTACAAATTGCATCCTGGCTCAGTTTCAGTTCTCCACACCTTGAGACAAGTCTGTGAAGCCAGCACCAAAGGGCAGCAATTTCCCCCTTGCATAAAGCTCACTTTTTGTGTTGCTTTCCCCACTTTAAAATAAAGACCCACTCGCTATGGCACAGCTCTCAATGCCAAAACACAGCCTCTACCCAGGGTTTTGAAGCTGGAGGCTCTCAACTGATAAGCTGCTCTCTTCAGCTTAATACTTTCTTCTCTGAAACACCAGCTTTAAACACCCATCAGAAGAGCTCCTTTCCCTACAGAGCTTTTAGTTGCTTGTAAAACACCTGCCTCCCTAATGCCCCTTCCTTTGCTAGCTACCTTTTATTCCTTTATTGGCATCACATGTCTCATCTGTCACACTGAACATATTTCCCTTAAAGGAGCAAGCAACTGAGTCTGAAAAGACACTGGCAGCATCACACTTTTTCTGACAAAAGCACATTCTGATCCAAACCATCATCCTGATAAAATCTTGCTTGCCCCAAATTAAGAGATGTTAGAGCTCCTTAGTGAAACAGCTGAGATATTTTTAACATGGTCAAAAAACCTATTTTATCTTCTGACCTTCATCTCAGAAATAGATGCACCACTTTTTTTTTTTTTTTTTTTTTTTATCCAAAAAATGACTGCACAGAGTGAAGCCCCTCTACAATTTCAGCCTCAATATTTAAGTTTGGCATCATATAGATAGCTGAAAAAATGTTCTCTCAACAGAAGGTATTAAACAACTGCCACAACTCCCAAGTTTCTGCTCTATTTGTAGTAATAAAAAGCTTGAGTGACCAGGGCCTGGGCTGTTCATCTCATTCAACGTACCTGAAATATGCAGCAGGGAGATTTGCACTTTAATAATTTATGCTAAAGATTGTGGCAACCCCCTTTTTCTTCCAGAACAGAAAACAGTAAAAGGGGACTCCCATTTACCTCTTCTGACAGTCTGCTATACTCACCCAGACCCAGATTAGCTTCTGAGAGCTCATCCAGTTTTGTCATCAGGTCATGAACAGGTTAAATACATAGCTCTGGGTTAGAGCACTGATTCCCCTAAGCTTCATGCTGAATGTACTGTGTAGTAATATCACACAGAGTAGTAAGGGGAGACCTCTGGAGCAGGATTATTTGGCTAGCTGGCTCTTTCAGGTGAGTTATTAACCCCCTCACCAAGTTTAATTTTTTAAATTTCATCACTTGAGTGATGCTTGTGATCCACCCTCTGCTGGGTTTCAGGACTAGGGCCACTGTTGGAGGCATCCAGCTCCTACCCAACCCAAAGCTGCATTAGTAACATGGTCAGAATCATAAAGCACTGTGTGATGTGAAGCAGGGCAGTCTGCAGTCTCCCTCATCCCTGGTTGGGATCAGTATCTTGCAGACAAACCTTGGTGCTGTGTCCCTGACACCCTTGCAATGCCATAAAGGGTCTTTTTGAGATCAGGCACGTGTGCTGATGGAAGAACCACCAGGACAGAAGGATGCAGAAGGACACAGCATCCAGAAAGTATATTGTGAATATAATTCAAAGCTGTATCACAAATATTATGTGAAATTTGTCTTGTGTATAATAGAATTTCTAGATTACCAGCCTGAGCAGCAAGGTGCCCCAATTCTGTTCACAGTTCTGCCACGGTGACTCAGTTTTCCCATCTGTAAAGTAGTTCTGGCAAAGTGTATCTACTTGTGTAAAATAATTCGAGGCTTTCAAGAGGAAAAGACATTCTGAATGGTGTTTTGTCTTGCCATGTAATGTAGCACCCTTTATTATTAGTTATAGCTGTTGAACTGCATGAAGTTCACTTTACAACTTCTTGCTACTGCCACACAAAATCATGGTTTGAAAAAAAAAACCCAAACAGCATTTTCCAGGATGGTCTAGAATGGTATCTGTGAGGTCTGTCTGTCTGGGCTGTTAACAAAGGAGTTTTTAAGATTCATATTCATTTTACTTGTTGCTTCATGGGGAGCTGGTGGAATCCATAATTAGAGCCCAGCTCCAGCAGTGAGCCCAGGGCTAGCAGAGACCCTGAGTCCAACTACAGCCTGCTTGAGCAACTGTAAGGATTTATATATATTAACATACTTACTGGAGCCCACTAGAGAAATGATACCTATGACACTGATCATCCCAGTGAATTTGCAAACAGCTGAGCTCTGGTGAAAGTTTCACAGCACACCACAACGTTTATGAGAATGATGGGATGTGTGCATTCCTGGGCAAGAGAGGGAAGAGGAGGAATTTGTGGAGTTTTGCTTCTCTCCAGGCTGGCTCTCCTCACTCCACCTAAAAGCACGGTCCAGCTGAGCTGAAATACTCTGCGAGGTTTACAAGGAAACATTGTTTAGAAAACATAGGACGGTGGTTGTGGATGCGCATGAGTAGTTAGAAAGCAGTATGTTAGAATGACAATAATTTCGACACAAAGCAAGGCAAGGTCAGGAGGCAAACATACAGAGATACATCTGGATATAAATGAGACCAGCCAAGGCAACGGCGGAAAAGAGAGAAACCTTCCGGCAGTTACTGAAACTCCTGACCTCAGGAGAGGTTTTAGTGCATTTCAAACCTCCCCAGCCCAGGAGAAGCCACCATGCACCCATCCCCCGGGACACGTCTGATGCAAACCCCGGGGGTCAACAGGGTGTCAGCCTCAGCGCCCAGGACACAGTCATAGTCACAGCGAGGGTGTTCAGCTGGGGCTGGGAGAGGGTGTCTGTTTGCCACAGCAGGGAGGGCCCCCAAATACACCCCCGTCCCCCTTCCCCTTCTTTGCCCCACGATTTTTGCCCCTCCCGATCGTCCCTGTCCGTTAAGAAACGACGCCAACCGCAGAGTCAATGTGCGGTGGGAGGAGCGGCCCGGCGGGCGGGGAACTTGTGCCGGGCCNCACCCCCCCAGCTCCCGGAAAACGCCTCTGCCCTTCGCTTCTCCGGGCACAGCCCTTCGCTCCCTGGTGCCCCGGCTGAGCAGCGGGGAGGCCGCTCTGCCCAGGAGAAGGCCGCTTGTTGCCGGCTGCCCACACGGAGCCGCAGCCCAGGACGCCGCGCAGAGCCCGCTCCATTCTCCGAACCTTCCCCCTTCCCACCCCCGCCGGGCACTGCGCGTCCCTCTCCCTCCTGCCTCCTCCTACCTCTGTCGGGGGGAAGGGATGTTCACCGAGTGCTTCCTGCATCCCAAGAGCTCGGGAAACCGGGAGGAACTCTTCATTCAGCGGACACGTGTGGGGAAGGTGGCTGGTGAGAGCCTGGGGTCCCTCCTGGCGCAGGGTGGCTGGAGGAGCGAGGTAGAGACACTGGAGAGATTTCATCGCTTGGTTTTGGTGTCTGTGTGGCTGAGATGGTGCCTACCCCCTGTAGTAATGTTTCTCCCTGTACCTCTGTTCTCCTGCTTTTCCAAGGCTTCGGAAACTGAGCTACCGGGCCCAGAGCTCTCTTGTTTTTAGGAGTGAGGCTGTGTGTCAGTGCTGCCTTGGGTGGGTAACAGGAAAGGCCAAACACTGATTTATGCATCTCTCAGCTTGCTTTTAATGTGAGTCTCCACATGAAGCCTCTGATGATAGGGTCATTCCTGCTCTCATGTTTGCATATTCAGAAGACCAACATGTTTTTTCCTTATTCTCAAGGAATGTTGAACTCTTTCCTTCGTGTTAGAACCCCAGGCCACGTTGCACTTGGCCAGGCAGCTCTTTGTGATTTTTCTTTGGGGATGCAATAGTAACAAAAAAAATGTTTTTCATTTGTTCAGTGCAGGAGGGGAACTTAAGTATACCTGAAAGAAGTTCCTGTGAAACTGGAGCTCCCATGGCAGTACAAGGCAATGCAGTCTCACACTTTCTGCTGGGTTAAGCTCTTCATGTTTCATATGGATTGGGCCCAGGAGTCTTTTCCTGAAGCCTGACTGAGTAACTTTGATCTGGCTGGCTGGGGGATTTTTAAAGGTTTATTTTTAAGGTGAGTAGTGGTGATTATCTCCTATGAAAGCAGTAAACAAACATCCCTGGATTTACTGTGCATATTTTGGGCAGTGTAGCACAATATTTTGCAATTGGGAGTGTTGTGAAACTGGTTTTTGGTTGGTTTGGAAATACTTGTGACTGTGTAGCTGCATCTGCCAGGAAACTCCTTGGCTAATTCACTCAGCTCCTTGTGTACGTGGAAAAGAATGACCCACCCAAACCCATCCCATCCCATAGTAGGTACCTGCTCTACGGCTGTGGTTTCTGAACAACATCACAGTAACTTCAGCCTGCCAGGGTGCAGCAAGTCAAACTTCTCTAGGTTCCTGGAACATAGTTTGCTCAAGCAAATGTAAATATTACGTTATGGCACTGAGCTACTTTATCTTCTGCATTATAACCCAGTAGTGGGGGAAGGAAAACCCAAACTCTGCTTGAAATGATAATTACTCATCCTGCTGGCAAAATATTAGGAGCCATATTTCTGTCCCCCTGCAAGTGCCAACACTATTTGCTGCACTCCTTAAGTGGGTACATGGAACTTAAATAGCACAGCAGGAAGGGAGACAGTCACAACAGAAAGCTGTTAGGCACAAGTTGAGATTTACAGACTGATATATCTTACTGAAGCTCTCCAGAGAAGAGCAATGGATGCTGCTGTCCCTGAGGAATGTTGTGCCCTGTGGGCAGCACTCAGGCTGTGTCCTTGCACCAGGGCAGAGTAGAGTGGGCTGGAGTTGTGGCTGACTACCTGGTGCTTAGCTGCTGTGTGACTTCCATGCAGTAAATAGGGAAGGAAAAGCCAAGGAGTCTCTGTACAAGGTGATCTTTGAGAGGGGAACCTGGGTGCTCAGAAAACACAGCAGCATCACACAAGTGCTGTCCTAGGGGGGGAGCTCAGTGAAACTGCTCCCATCTCACTGCATCAGGGTTGTAGGCTTGGGAAGCCTTTTCTTCTGAGAGGTGGAGTGGGGGACTGCTCCTGGGGAGGCACACTAAGGTCTCAGTGGGAGAGCTGCAGCATCTCTCTGAGCTCACATACAAAGCAGAGGAGCAGGAGTGGGGTTTGCCTGCTCACAAGGCTTAGCCACCATGTATGAGCTGAGAACTGGGATGTGCTGGGATGTTGCTGGCAGAGGCATGTTCATTTTTGCTCTGCTCTAACTGGGTCTTTCCTCCCATTTACCAGAAAGGGAACAACCTGCCTTATCTTGTGTGCTCACCTGACCGTTGATCGGAAAGTCTGCCCTGTGCTCAGTCACAGGAGAAGAGAGAGCTGAGCTCTGCAGGCACTGTGAAGAAGACAAGTTTCCAGCTACTTCTGCCACTTGAAGACTGTAAAGCTCCTGTGTCACTCAGGTGAGTCTGCTGAGGGAGAGAAACAGGAGATTTGTAAAAAATGGTTTGAGCCACAGACAGAGATATTAATAAGTTTCTTGGTTTTATTTAGTTATCCTCGTTCTTTAACTGATTTAGATCTTGTGTTGATTTAATGATGGAATAGTAACTTTTTCTGGGAGCTTTTCAGGGATAGAGTGACTCAAGAGCTAGGACAACATCTGTGTTTCATCCCTCTGCCACTGAAGGGGAGCAAGGACCAGGCCTTGTATTTTGGATTAGAGAAATAGGAATAATTATAAATGAGCAAAAGGGCTTTTTGGTGAGGGAGACCAGCTATTACTGGCTGCAGTGGTTTGAAGTGGAGAAGACCAGAACGGGTGCTGACATGCACTTTTTTATGATGGAAAGCTGCATGAGGCAGAACACAAACCCCACATTGTCTCCTGGCTGCATACGCAACCATCATGAGGCAGCATCTAGACTGGCTCATGTCTAGACTCAATTTTGAGGACTAAACTTCTTTCCGTGTTGTTTTATCAGACCATTTGTCTCCCAGTAGCTCATTACAACCTAATTCAGCTCTGTTCATGAGAGCCATGGTGCACATGAGTCAGTAAAGTGCAGTGTATTAGAGAAGAGGCTCTGTGATGGAACTGCCAGTGCTCAGGCTCATCTCTGAGCTGCTGTGACAATATTGACATGAATTAATGCCAGGACAGCATAATGCCACCAGAGCAAAGTCCCAAACAGGAGATGGCTTCAAGCAGTACTTAATATGCAGGCACATGGGGTTGTTTGTAGCTAGCTCTGAAATTTGTACTAGAAATGGATTTCAGTTTCACCATCTAAACATGATGTCTTCTGCTTCTTGGTTTGCACTGGAGGCTGAAGTCTTACCAAGAGCCCCAGTTACTGCCATGGTTTAAATCACTGAGGGGAGGAAAGACTGTTAGTGGAGAATCCAGGCAGAAATCCCTGATTGTTCAGCCAAGGAAATGCAGATAACTTGCATTCTTTTTGCAGTATTATAAAATGGATTGACAGATTTTCTTTTTTAATCCTGTCCCCTAGTGTTCCTGGGACACCCCTTCTGTCCCAAGATGCTGAGAAGAGTCTTGTGTACAGTGTTGTTCATGGGAGCCCTGCCACCACTGGCTGAAGCATCCCAGGGCCACATCTCAGTGGTCTTGCTGGGAGCCACAGGTGATTTGGCCAAGAAGTATTTGTGGCAGGGTCTGTTCCAACTCTACATGGACCAAGTGAGCAGTGGCTACAGCTTCACCTTTCATGGGGCTGCCCTGACAGCTGTGGAGCCAGGGCAGAGGCTGATGTTTGATGTGCTGAAGAAGCTGGCTTGTCCCCCAGATGAATCTCCCAACAGATGTGCTGTGCTCAAGGACCAATTCCTGAAGCTGAGTCAGTACCACCAGCTGAAGACTGCTGAAAATTACACTGTGCTGAACAGAGAGATTGAGACACTGCTTCACCAGGAGGGACTGAAGGAGGCCGGAAGGATTTTCTACTTCTCAGTACCACCATTTGCTTACACAGAGATTGCTCACCACATCAACAGCAGCTGCAGACCCCCTGCAGGAGCCTGGTTGCGTGTGGTGCTGGAGAAACCTTTTGGCCATGACCTGGAGTCAGCCCAGCAGCTGGCTGCAGAGCTGTCAGGCTTCTTCAGGGAAGAGGAGATGTACCGGGTGGACCACTACCTTGGCAAACAGGTGAGCAGCTTGTAGTGCTCAGCCCCCTGCCAGGCTGAGGGATTTAGTGGCTGGCAGAGTGTTGGGTGTCAGCTCTGCATCTAAGAAAAGTTTTGTTTCCCTCTCAAATCCAGGCAGTTGCTGAGTGTGCTCCCAAGCCTCCATTTTCTTATGGAGTTGTGTTATTCTTATCCTGTGCTGTTCTCCATCCTCTTACAGAGCAGAGGAAATATGCAGACCAAAGCAGGGCTTTCTCCTTTTAGAGTGAGGAGGGTCCCCTCTCCAGAGGGAAGCCAGGGTGCATAGGGGTGAACTCTGTGCATGAAGGAGAGATGCAGAATTCTTCTGGTCTTCTCACCAAGGTCAGAGCTTTGGTTTCGCTGAATAAGCAGCGCCCTTTCCCTCTCACAGTTCTCCCATCTCATTACACACAGATCTCTCTGCTTAGCCCGGGCTTCTAGAAGCAGTTTTTAATTTAATATGATATGGAGCTAATGGGATGTTCGTTTTCTGGGGTGCTTAGAAGGTTTCTTCCTGCTGTGTGCTCCAGTCAGGGCATGGAAGACCAGCTGCTGCAGGGACAGCTTGGGGTGTGGAGCTGCATTGTCCCAGAGGGGATGTGTTCAAGGACATGCTGTCCTTGTTTTAGAGGAATGTGATGCTACATTTTGAAAGTAGCCTGTTCCAGCCATGCCACAATGGCCAGATTTTACTCAGAAGGTTGCATGTCAAGCTGCAAGGAGAGCATCTCTACTAAGATGGGTGTTTTGTTGTTTGTTTTTTTTTTTAAATTCCCCAAATTGCAGGTGGCTTTAGTGGTGTAAGCATCTGATCTGATGTATATCAGCACTTTGGAACTGCATGTTAGTCCCAGGATGGTCTGACTCAGCCTTTTGTCCTTTGATAGACATCAACCGAGTGCCTTGCAGTTTGTAATTCAGCCTTTTTCACATGAAACCTCAAAATGCCTCAGAAGGACCTTTAATGTCTGCTCTGTGCAGTCATTGGAGACCCCACTGTGCATCCCTGCAGGCTCTCTTGCTGGTTTTTTCTTCTCTGGTCCTCTGCTGTGTCACATGTCTGCTGCCACTCCAGAGCTGGCTGCATCCCAGTGCTGAATGGGGCAGTGAGGCAGAGGCACTGTGGAAATCCAGTGAGTTTTTGTTGTGTCTTTGGTTTTTCCCTTCACAGGCTGTAGCCCATATCCTGCCTTTTCGACATCAGAACCGACGGTTTCTGGATCCAATTTGGAACCGACACCATGTGGAAAGAGTGGAGGTTGTCTTGAAGGAAACTGTGGATGCTAAAGGTTGGTGAGGCAAGTGTGCAGAGCTGTGAAAAAGGAGAACTTGGCAGGTTCACTGATTATGGGAAGGTGGCCCTTGGGGTGGTGCTGGTGCAGAAACAAAAAAAGAGCAGATGAATGGTACTTTGCTCCCTGGAAAAAGAGAGGGTCTGTCTTACACTTCCTATGCTAGGGACTGACTTCCAGGTGGTGTTGCTGCTGCCTGGAAAAGATTCCCATTTCAGTTCAGCTGGAAGCATGAGCAGGATCCCCCACCTTTTTCTGCTTCAGAACTCAGGGGCATTGCAGCTAGCTGTCCATCCCAAATCTTGGTGAAAAGCACTGGATTTGGAATTAGTGCAGTCTAAGGCCACTTCAAGTCAGTGCTGCAATAATCTGGTTGTTGTAATTATCAGCCCTTTTACATTCCTGTCCTGTTAGCTGCCAAGCTCACAGTGAGCAGACATTTGCACTATTGGGAAGATACTTTTGCATCTTTTGCCTGGATGTTGCTCATTTGGCAAGTCGGTCTCAGTCCAGCTACTTAGGAAAGTCTGTGCCTGTTTCTTTCCCTTCCTCTCTGTAGTAAGAGGATTGCAGAGCCCAGAGTTGCTAGCATGGGTCTCCTGCTGAAGGACACGGCTGCAATCCCTCCCTGCAGTGCTGCAGCATCCACTCTGCAGTGCTCAGCATAAAGCACTCAGGGCTGGACTGCCACCCACAGCACTTCTTGGGATGTCAGGCGCCCTCAGTTCTGCAACATCAGGAGTGCTGCTCCACTCACTTTACCTCTGTCTTCTCTTTTTCTCTTCCCTCCCTCCCTTCCTTCCTCAGCCACCACAAGCTCAATGAAGGCAACTTTATTAAACTTGGAGTAGTCTTTTTGGTTTGGCAGCCCAGACCTTGCCTGGGCCTGTTTGTGGGAGGGGGATGCACTGCAGAGAGATTTAGGGAGAACAGAGTTGTCTGTGTGTAGCCCCAGCTACACCCTGCACCCTCCCTGTTCTGAACAACTTTCTTTTTCATTTGATGTCTTTTTTTTTTTTTTCAGTCCCCTCTGCAGCTTCAGCTAGCAGGCATGCTCCCACTAAGTCTGCAGCACTGATTACATTAATGAATGTGCCTTTGGATTGGGGCAAGGGAGATAAATGTTATCAATCAATAGGGGAAACCTATGGCTGTGATGTAGTCTGCAGTGTGCAGCCTGCTGCTGGGGACCACAGAAAGGCAGTGGTTTGAGTCACTTTCTTTAGGAGTGCATTGTCCTTGTTCCCCTGTTCCCACCTGCATGAGAAGTCAGGCAGAGAAATAGAAGCAGAGCTTTGTACATGACATTTTGTCTCAGAGGGCATGAAAACCAGGGGAAAAGAGTCAGTGAAGAGCAGTGCTCATTCAGGGCTCAGCTTCAGCTGTTCTGTGGACGTGGTGTGTAGTTGTGGGGCTGCTGGATGATGGGACATCCACAACTTCTTTAAGCTTGAGAGCTTTAATTGTTAAGCCAGGAGAAGAGGACCTTGGTGCAAACCAGTTAGGACTTGTGCCCTTTGTTCTCCTTGAAACATGTGTTACACATGCAGAGGGTGAGGCTGCAAGAAAACCACATTATTTTCCCAGTCTCTCACCTCCTCTTTGCCCTCAGGCCGCATCAGCTTCTACGAGCAGTATGGAGTCATCCGGGATGTGCTGCAGAACCACCTCACAGAGGCCTTGATGTTCCTGACCATGGAGCTCCCAGCCAATGTCAGCAGAGCTGAAGAGGTTTTGCAGTGCAAGCTGAAGGCCTTCCAGTCCTTGCAGGGCCTGGAGAAAAAGAGTGTTGTGTTGGGTCAGTACCAGGCATATACCAGCCAAGTACAGGAGGAGCTGCAGAAGGCACAAGACTACATCAGCACAACACCAACCTTTGCAGGTGAGAGTTTGGGCTGGGCCCTGGGGAGGAGTGTAGTTCTGGAGCTGAGGTGTGCAGGAACTGTCTTGCATGCTGATACCAGCTCCATGACTCTGGACTTCACTCCAGGCATCCACCAGCATGGTAACTGGGAGCTGTAACAGTACTGTCCTGTTAGTTAATTAATGGGAATTGGGAAGCACTGCATAGGAGCCAGGTCCCATTATTCTTGGTAAGATGTCTGCTTTATTTTTAGAAGTGGCCTGCAGACTCCTTTGCCTTTTCATGAAGCTGACTTGCTCTCTCATCTGAGGGCTAAAGCATTGTCAGTTCTCTGTGATTAGTAGACCACAAGGTCTTCTCTGGCCATGCTGTTTTCTGAACACTGAAGATTTTGTCTGAATGATATCTGTGCTCAGAAACTGGTTTCCTGCAAGATGAAAGGAGATAATCAAGTAGGATACCTGGGAGGAAGCACAGCAGGATAGTTGGAGAGCAGTTAGTCCAGTGATGTTATGAAAGAGCTGAACATGAGACAGTGGTGCTAAGATGTCCAGGAGTTAAGAAGGAGAACGATGGGTGGGTGATAGAGATCCCCTGAAATCTGCTTGCTGTTGATTTTTCATTTGGTGGCTGAGCTGACTGTCATTTCAGGTGTGCTGATTCACAGTGACAACCCACGTTGGGAAGGGGTCCCTCTCCTCCTCACTTCTGGGAAAGCTCTGGATGAACGGGTGGGTTACGTCCGGGTTCTCTTCAAGAACCGGGCCTACTGCCCCCAGAGGGAGACTCTGAGGGATGCAGGGCACAGCCAGTGTAAAGCCAAGCAGATCATCTTCTACATTGGGCACGGTGCACTCAACACCCCTGCAGTGCTGGTGAGCAGAAACCTTTTCAGGCCTGTCATGCCAAAGGACACTTGGAGAGAAGCAGTGGGTCAGCCAGACTTGCACATTTTTGGACAACCTTTGTCTGATTACTACATGTACAGCCCTGTGAAAGAGAGAGATGCATATTCTGTCCTCATCTCCAACATCTACCATGGAAGGAAGGACTTCTTCATTACCACTGAGAACTTGCTGGCCTCCTGGGCCTTCTGGACACCACTGCTGAGTAGCAGTTCCCACCTGCCCCTGCGCCTCTACCCTGGGGGTGTGGAGAACCAGAACCTCTTAGACTTTGAAATGATGAGTGGGGAAGTGGCATTCACACTGGCAGAGCCATTGGAACTGCTGAACCCCACCAGGCTGATGCCAAATGATTACAGGACAATCCAGTCCAAATTTCGTCAAAATCCCCTGGTCTCGGCATGGTCTGAGGACCTGATTTCCCAGCTGGCTTCTGACATTGAGGAGACAGCAAGCAGGACTGTGATGCAGACTGGGCAGTTCCACCTAGCCCTCTCAGGTGGTTCAAGCCCTGTGGTTCTCTTCCAGCAGCTGGCAAGACACCATTATGCCTTCCCATGGAAAGACACCCACATCTGGCTGGTAGATGAACGTTGTGTCCCTCTCACTGACACCGAGTCCAACTTCTTCACCTTGCACAAGTACCTCCTCCAGAGGGTCAGGGTGCCCTACTTCAACATCCACCCCATGCCTGTGCACCTCAACCAGCGGCTCTGTGTGGAAGAGGACAGAGGCACAGAGCTCTATGCCAAGGAGATCATGGCCCTGGTGGCCAATGCCAGCTTTGACCTGGTGCTGCTGGGGATGGGCACCGATGGGCACACTGCCTCGCTCTTCCCTCACTCTGAAAATGGCTTGGAAGGGGCTCAGACTGTGGTGCTGACTGAAAGCCCTGTCAAACCTCACCAAAGGATGAGCCTTAGCCTACCCCTTATCAACAAGGCCAGGCAGGTGTTTGTCCTGGTTTTGGGGAAGGGTAAGCACGACATCACCACCCTGCTCAGCAGAGTGGGCCGTGAGCCAAGGAAATGGCCCATCTCTGGTGTCAGCCCCAGCTCTGGTCAGCTGGTGTGGTACGTGGATTATGAAGCTCTGCTCGGGTGACACCTTCACAGTGTGCCTCCTCCCTTGTCTGCCTGGCCCTCACAGCCTGGATTTTCCTATGCAATGTCCATGTTTTTCTGTTGCCAGCAGCAGCTTCATCTCTGACAGACTCTTCTGCCCTTCTGGGAAATCTGTGGCCTGTGGTGCTTCTGACATTTGAGCCCGGAAAGGAGCTGGGCTCAGTGTTCAGAACTAAGTAGGAGCCAAGAGCCCAGTGCAGCATTTCTGGCTCTGCCAGGGATTCTGACTGTGACTTTGGAGAAATCACCTTACCTTGAAGCACCTCAGTTTTCCCTGTCAGACCTTTGTGGTTATTAGCACTTAACTACCTCGCAGGCATGACAGGAGACTTGTAAATTAACTACCTGCCAATTTTTGCATTTTTACTTTTGAAATTCTGAGGCTAGAAGACATTAATAACATCTTCATCCTCAGTCTGCCCCGCTCAGTCTGACTGAGACAGAGTTATTGTCACAGTACAATGATGGTTCTGTGCAGAGGGGGCTGCAGGCTCATGTCTGCAGCCCATCTTGGTGTCAGGCAGCTGAGACCTTGGCCGTGCTCTCCTGGAAGCACTGGTGCCTGTTTGCTGTTGTGGCATCTGGCCCCTCAATGCTGCCACTGATTTGGGAGCTCACTGCAAGTCCTGAGGCTTTGCAAATTGCCCAGCAGCAGAGGCTGAGTTGATAAGCAGTAATTTGCTGTTTTCATTAAGTGGGTACCACGGGGAAAGGAGGAGGAAGATACATCACAATTTAGGCTGTTGGAAGAATGGGGAGGGAGTGAGCCATATGGCAGTGCACAGAGCTGTTATTTGCCTGCAGTGCAATAATTATTGAGGGAACTTCAGAGGAGTTGTTTGGGTTTAGCTAGCATCTTTAACCATCTTTCTCTAACTCTCTGAAATGAATTTTTCTGTTCTCAGGACTGAAGCTTGCAGTCTCATTCGGTGGCTTCTAAAATTTCTCCAGGAGGCAGCTTTATAAGCTATCTGTATAAACTTTATAAACTTTAGCTTTATAAACTAGGTATCCATTACAGCACACATGAAGGTAGCTGCAGTGTCTTCAGGTGGTGGCAGTGGGGTTTGGGCTCAAGGACACTGACTTTCATGGGGAGGGAATTTTCTGTGTACATATCTCTTGGGCACATGGACCTAGAGAATTGCACCTCTGTTTTGGCAGGACAGGGTTAAGTGGTTGTAGAAATTTATAGTGCAGTTGTTCCCAGGAAGGGTTGGAGACATCTCATCCTTCTGAGAGACACTGTTCCTCCCTTCCTAATTCTCATCTTCCCCAGAACACTGCACAATGGGTGTCTCTCTGCTTTCATGATACTCCCAAATACTCCCTGATTTTTTTTCTAATGGGTAATTTAGCACAGCATTGCACCAGAATGCAGTTTTTGCTGCTGAGCACAAGATGGGAGAATTTGGGCTGATGGTCCACGTGAAGATGAGAGGCATTCTCACTCACCCAGGGTAGGACAGAGCTGCAGCAGGGAGGCAGAACATGGATGTGGTACTGGCTGCCACCAGAAGGGATTCCTCATAGGAATGGGGGCCTCTTTCAAGGGGATTTTTCTCTTCTAAATGCTGGCCCTGTTTCTGCAGGGAAGTAGCTGTGTGTGGCTGACCAAGTGGAGATGGTGGGTCTGAGGTGACCCAGTTGAATGCTGTTCTTTCAGCAGGGCTGGTCTGGGGCTGTGCCAGGCTTGGTCACCCTTCACAGCCCTGCAGCCTCACAAAGGAAAAATGCAATTCTCAGGAACTGGACCTGGTGAGCCCTTAGGGACCTGGAAGCCTGAAGTATAGGGAAGGAGAGAGACTTCCCTTTGGAAAGCTGGACAGTAGGCTTCAGATCCTTCCCTGCACAGGGATCTGCTGAATCCTAGTGATGAAGATGCAAATCCTGGTACAAATAGGTGCTCTGGTCTGATAGCAGATGAAGCAAGGTGGGCAGGTCTGTACAGCCTGTGTGCCCAGGTTTCCCAGTTCCTGCCTTGCAGTATAATGCTTATCCTGATGCAGAAATTGTCCTCTCCTAATGCACCCAGTGAGCTCCAGGGAGCCTGTTACCCATCAGCAGTGAGGTTCTCCCATCAGGGAGAACATAACCTGTCAGAAGCTTTGTGCAGCAGGAAAAGGCCAAATTCTCAGGGACTGGCTGTGACTTCTGGCAGATGCCCTCCCTCACCTTGCAGATGGTCCAGAAAAGCTGGATGTTCCATCCTCTGTTTGACTAAACTGAGCTGAGTTGTTCTGATGTGCTTCACTTTGCTTTCACCTGGGGAAGGAGGGGAGTTGGGGTGGTGTTGCTTTCTCAATAGCTCAAAGGCAGAAGAGACACAAGTGCCTTGCCTGCTCTGGCCTGGTGACTGGGCTGGTTTTTCTCCCTCTTTCATCCATCCTTGCTCTTGCCTCTTTCATGGTTACAGGCAGACTTAGCTACCAGCACAAACAGCAAAAGGGGGAAAATAAATCACAGGGGAAGGAGAGTAGCAGAGAAAAGCAGGAGGAAGGTGAGCACTGCAGGTTCCTTGCTGCAGGACTTGCTTGTCACTGGATGTGTAGAAAGATGGAGTCTGGAATAAAAGGAGTTATCTGGAATAACTCTCTTCATAGCTGAGTACTAGCAAACACTGGCTCCAAAGTTACCACAGTGGCTGAAACAGCTGTGCAGAGGAAGATGTTTTAGGTCTGGCATGTCCATAAATCCAAGCATCATAAAACTTCATTCCAGTTCTTTTGTATTTGGTGTGAGGGAACAAGTTTAAATGAAAACTTGACCTATGTGAGAATAAACATGCTGTTCTGAATGACAGAATTCATTGCTGCTCTACAGGTGACTGTGGCATTGGTGTTTTCTTATTTCTCCACACTTTCTTGTTAGTATTTATCTGGCACCTTTTGAATTAAACACTGATTTTGGAGAGGTCTGTTTGCACTTTTAAATAGGTATGTGTTTGGGCTGTTCAGGGTTTTTTTTAGAACTGTGTTTTCTCTTAACAAAGACAATTCCTGTTCGACTCTGTAATACTGAACATTTGCCAAATGAAAAACAAGTATTTTTAAATAGATGAAATCTGTGACTTCCAGGAGAATGACTGTGGATGGGAAGAAGGGTTAAATGAGCACCAAATCTGATGAGGAAGAACTGTAGAAATCCACTGGGCTTTGGGCCAAGGAAGCAGTGCTATTTTTATTTTCCGAAAGCTATTAATAGCAGGTGTGCACCTTCTTGAGAGCTTGTATTAACCTTTCTTTGCAAAAGCAACTCCATGGAGTAAATTCTTACAGTCTGTTTTATTGATACCTTTTTTTTTTTTTTTTATGGCAAGGGCATTTCTATAATTCAATGCTATGATTCTATGGATGTTTTACAGAAGACTGACACTGGAAGTAATTAATTTTTCACTTGAACTTTTTATAAATCAAGATGTAAAATCTTATTTTCCCATGAGTAAAGTTTTGTGATTCCTTTCATGTCCCGTAATGAATTGAGAATGGTATTTATAAGAAATATTTTTAATAAAAAGTGTCTTTTTAATTTTTCAAAGATTGGTGGTCATTCTGGTTTTATTCCTGACCTCTTGGTGAGTGAAGTTTTACATTTCTGTTTGCACAGAGGACAGTGTTGAATTTCCTGTGGTGTGAAGCCAGCAATCTTAAATGTGCACTGTGACTCCTTTTTGTGTATTGTCCAAACAAAGCCAGGATTTATCAAAACAGATGAACAGCCAGAGACCTTTTAAGGTTAGAAGGTGGACAGGGTCCTGAAACCAGCAGGCACTGGGAAAGTCTCCACTGATCCAGATTAACTCCCTGAGTTGCATTTCCATAGATGCAGGATGAGTGAATTTTCCCCAAAGCCATGGAGCAGAGGCAGTGGTGGTAAACGAAGCAAAACTTTCAGTGTCTTAAGACTTCCAAGTTTTTTTGGTGCCGTGCTTGCTTTCTCCTTTACCCACAGCTCAGGGAAAAATCCTCAGTAGGAATTGTGCCTCTGGATTCATTGCCTGCTTTAAATAGGGATTTTGTCCATCGCCTTCCTCTCCCCAAACACGCGTGAAAACGTGGCCACTGCCTAAAAACGGGCAAGAAAGATGTTGGAGGGGAGGGAGTGAAAAGGAGGACGTTTGGGGAGGCAGAGCCATCCTGAAGCAGGATGCCTTGGGAAGTTATCTTTGGGGAATGGGAATCGATCCAGTGCCTTCCAGCTGCTCCCCCTGCAGAGAGCTGGCGCCAGGTCCTGTAGCAATGCAGCACCCGCTCCTGCAGGCACCACCGCAGCCCCTGCCAGGGCTCTGCCCTCCGGCTGCTCCCTGCGGCGGGACCCGCTGGCTCTGCCCTGGCGGATTGCTCCATGGAGAGGAATTTCCCGCAGGAGCCGTGTCCTGGTGGTGCTTTGGCCAGACATCGCCTCATTTTTTCCTTAAACAGGGCTCTCTTTTTTTGTAGGCATCTCCTTACCCCCCAGACAATCTGGGGCTTGTGTGCCCGGTCTTTGGCTCTGAGCAGGGTTGCAGTTGCTGAAACGGGACCTATGCACAGAGAAAAACAGTTAAGTGGGTTCCTTCCTGTGGATCCGAGCCTATTTTTAGCAGGATTGAGGGTGGTTTGTTTTAGTTTTGGGGTTTTTCTTTTTCTTTTTCTTTTTCTTTTTCTTTTTCTTTTTCTTTTTCTTTTTCTTTTTCTTTTTCTTTTTCTTTTCTTTTCTTTTCTTTTCTTTTCTTTTCTTTTCTTTTCTTTTCTTTTCTTTTCTTTTCTTTTCTCCTTTCCTTTTCCTTTTCTTTTCTTTTCTTTTCTTTTCTTTTCTTTTCTTTTCTTCTTCTTTTTTTCCTTTTCTTTTTTTTTTTCTTTTTTTTCCCCCCCCCTTTTTTTTTCTTTCCCTATGCTTTGCTTTTTTTTATGTGGGCATATTTCCTGTCCTGGCACAGCACTCTGAGGTTGAAGGTTTGGGGAGGTTCACCCTGGCTGCTCACAGAGAGATCCTGAGATGGGGGAGCAGAATGGGAGCTCAAATAAGGGGTGTGTCTGGCTGGAGCTGCTGCTGGTACCAAGTTCAGCTTGTTTCCCCACCTGAAGGGGAGAAGTTGGGTCAGGGGCTAGGGAAGAAAGCAACCTGCAGTCAGGGATGGGGAGGAGGTCAGAGGAAGAGCCCAGGTACTTTGTGTCTGTCTGAGGTGTGAACATCCCATTGGGAAGTGTGCTTGTGGGACAGACCTGACTGGAGCGAAGCAGCTTGATTTGGGAAAAGCAAAAAGTCTTCGGCAAAAGAGAAGGAAGAAATGTGTGACTAGGATTAATCTGACTGTAATCTGATGGATCCTGCATCATCCCACAGCTTCCTTAGGGCTGCAGCTTGGTAGAGATGCAGCATCATGGCTGTGCACCCCAGGGCAGGATTGCTAAGGGATAGCAGGGCTCAGGACTCCTTCCTGGAGTTCCCAGCCCCATGGGAATTAGCAGGAGAAAGCTGAAGGAGCAGGAATCTGCCACTGATTCACAGGAGGGTGAATCACGGAGTTGCTTGCCTGAGTTCCCCTTTCCTCTACTACGCAGCAATAGTGAAATAAATCACCTTGTGGGGCTGAATGTTTGGGAAAGGCTGCTGGAGGAATGGAGAGCTTTACCCTGCAGCGTCCCTGGTGTGTGTACCAAGCCATGTTCATCAAGAAACCTCAGCCAAAGGCCTTGTGAGGAACGGCAGCAATCAAAATCTTTTCAGCACAAAGCCAGGGCCCCTTCTTCTTGCTATTACCTGCTGCAAGCAAGATGCTGCCTTGGCATCTCCTTTCCCAACAGCACTATTTTGACATGACCAAACTGTCTGGCAAACAAACCACCCACATGCTGCAGGGTTTTGATTTGCAGAGGGACATTGCCGGAGCTGCTCTCTGGAAGTTCGTGGGTGTCTGTAATAAACCGGTGTCCCGGAGCCAGGCATGCCAGCAGCAGAGGGTGCTGCTGCCCCACGCTGCAGGAGCTGGCAGGACCACTCTTCCCAGCCCCAGCGAAGGGAGTTTTTCCTCGTTTTTTTCCTAGAGGCACAGACCAACAAGTTTGGCTTCTGACACCGACTCCTTTGTTGCTGCTCCTTGAGCCCCACAGCTCAGAGATGAGCTCTGAGCTCCTGGGGCACACTGAGCCTCTGCTCAGCCAGCTCTCCCAGGAGCTAATCCACAGCTGCTCTTCCTGTATTATCCTGCTTGCTGCCACTTTCCATTCGCAGTCTCCCTAGCAAAAAAGGCAAGGTACTAATTTTTCTGCTTCCCCATTTCCCATGACTTCTCACGCCCAGACTCTGACCGTGTGCTAAGCTCCCTGTGTCCAGGCTTACAGCACAGGGTGCATTGAGCCAAAGGAGTGTTGGGATGTATTCTTTTTACTGTAGACAGTCGTGGCATCCAATAAAGCTTCTGTGATTTTAAGTTGATGCTCCGGGCCTGTGCTGTCATTATAAGAGGCAGTCATGTCTGTAGGACGTGTACCTCAGAGGTAAATGGGCAAGCAGCTGGTGTGGCGTGGGTTGTTCCAAATAGAATTGGAAATTTCGGGACTATCTTCCACATCCAAGTGCCCCAGAGTTACATTTATCCCATCCCTTAGGGCAGGCCATTTACCATCTAGCAGAAGAAGCAGAAAGGCAAATTAGCAGTGCCAGCAGAGCTCACAGCAAGCCCCTGCTTTCCAAGTGAATGTAAGGCAAAAATCCCTCAATCTGCTGCTTCTGATCACAGGTTTCACTTCATTCACCAGCCTCACTCGTGCAAAGTGTTGTACTGGCTGTGCTGAGGTCTGAATTCACAAGAAGAGACTGACTGAAAGGAAGCTAACTATTTTTTTTTCCCTGCAAAAAGCCCCTTGGGGATGCCTCTCTTTCCCTGCTCCATCCCATTCTTTTTCACTCCCTTTCCCATCCCATTGAGCCCTCTTCCAGCTGAGGATGGCTTGTTGATTGTCCTCTAAGCAGGCTTGGCAGGATTTCTACCTCATGAGGCTGCTGTTCTAACAGTCTCCCTCTCTGTTCTGCAGCACACTGGGTTACTTTGGCTTTGTTGCTGGACACCACAGACACTCATTGTTCACTATCTCCTGCATTGTCTCCCTTAATTCCCACAGGCAGAACCTGCACACAGCACTTGGATGTTTCCAGGCAGAGTGTTTACTCTCTCTCTCCCCTCCCCTCCTCTCCCCAGGGCACAGAGAGCACATTTGCTGCCTGCCTGTCTCTGAACACCCCCAAATGCAAAGCAATAGGATCCCCTCTTTTGGTGCAGTCTCCTGCTGCAAGGTAAGTGTCAGTCAGGGGATAACACGTCTACAAAGTCTGCACCAGCCTGAGAGTCCATGCTCTTGAGAAGGACTTAGATGCTTAACTTCAGACATTCAAAAGGGACCCATTTTGCAGGAGGTGGGTGCTCATTCACTTCCAGACCCCACAGACAATCAACAATACTGAATACTGAGCACAAAAAAGGAGTCACTGCCCCTCCCACCTCCCTTCTAATAATCTCAGCATAGGTTGACAAGGATGAGAGCTCAAAAAGTCTCTTAATCCAGGCTCCATCCCCAGTTAGTTTTCCTAACAGGCTTAGAGGGATTGCATTGCAGGCCAGAAGTGCTGGCATTGGTCAGCCACCCCCCTCTGCCACTGTCTGCATTGTTGTTTGAGATGTAGACAGGATTCAAAGCACATGATTGCAGGTTAACAGTTCCTGCTTTTTAAGGAAGCAAGAAAGCCAAATATTTAAGGAAATAAAAGGAGACAAGATTCCATAGGAGCTGTGACCTCATCTGGCAAGAAGCCACCACAAAGTTCTGCTTCAGCACTTGTCATTCCTGAGCTCCTCCAACTTCCCTGCTGCTCTTGTACCTCACCCACCCCATTTCTCCCTCTCCTTGGGAATAACAGGGATCTCTGTCAGAGCAGGAACCTCTTGCACACCTGGAACTATTCTGTCCTATGCAGTAGGTGTACTTTAGTAGGTGTTGTAGATTGTTTTACTTTAAAGGAGAATCTGGTCCACAGAGCTCTGATTCTATGCAGTTCTGACGTTTCCAGTTCAGCTTCTCTTGCTCTTCAGCTAAGGTATGCCTGGGACACTCCTCCAACACCTTCAGCAGTGGCAGGAGGGACAGGAATGGATCTTCTGACCAGAGGAGATCAACTGGCAGAACTGTCCACAAAGATGGATCCATACAATTGTGTGCCAACAGAAAACACTGGGCCTGGTCTGCAGTGTCAGAATCCTGCTGCAGCAATATTGCAGAGCAGTATTTTGACAATATTGACAGTGGCACAGTTTGCCCAGAGAGGTGGTGGAAGCCCCATCCCTGGAAGTTTCTTAAGGCCAGGCTGGACAGTGGTCTGAGCAACCTGAGTGTCCCTGCCCATGGCAGGAGGGTTGGACCTGGATGATCTTAAAGGTCCCTTCCAACCCTGAAAATGATTCTGTGATTCTATATTGACAGTATCTCTGGGTGAGTACAGGCCCTAAGGCTAACTGTGCAAGAACTGAACAGTAATCTGCAGGAAATGCTTGGAGGGGCAGATTTTCACAAAATGCTTGGGGGAATATTGCTGAAGAAATTCTGCTGAAATCAGAAAATTGTCTTAAATGGGAGCAGGACCAGGTCAAAGGAAAGTACTTTGAAAAAACCTACCCAAATATTTCTCTCTTCAACTTCTATTTCTGCCTTGCAGGGCATGAAAGAAAATTTGTGCTATATCTACAAACTACCTGGTGTTTCTGGTCAGCTAGAGTAATAAATTTAATCTAATGCAAATGTGTTTTTTTAATGAACCAGGGTGGCTGGCACAGAGCAACTCTTCCTCAAAGACTTCCAAATACACTTCCCAAATTAGTGCCTCAGTCCTGCAGAGATAGGGATGCATGTAGGAACAACTTCACATGCATACATTTTCCCACAGAGTCCAACAGATTTCCCTTCCCTGCATTGGCTGAAGTTCTCTTCATAGATTTTGACTGCATGGCCTTAAAGGGGGAGGAGCAAGGGAATATCCAGCAGGTTAAGTCCTTGGCCTTCACCTTACACTCATTTCTTCTGAGGAGTTTTAACAGTTCAGTGGGTTCAGCACTGGACCCTGCCCCATGATAAGTCACTCAGTGTCCTGCTGTGACCATTTCATGGCCCCTGGGGATTATGCAATTTCATTTCATCCCACGTGCAGCTGCAGATGCAATTTTTTTTCCTTGTAAGCACTTGATATAACCGAGTTGTACATTAATGCAAGGCCTGTGAACTGTGACAAGAATTATCACATTATATCCTTCCTCCAGCCTCCCCAGACATCCAGCACACCTACACACCCAGGAACTCCCCTCCTCATGGCTTACCTCCCCCCTGCCTATGAGGAGCACAGCCAGGAGAAATATGGCTGAATGTCTAATTAAAAAGGTAGGTAAGAAGAATGCACACCCTCATTTAGCCAATTTAGCTTGAATTAAGACCCTGTGCTGGAAATGAAGTTTCAGCCAAGACTCAAGTTGAACCCTGCTCTTCTCTTCACACGTGCCTCAAGACCACAAGTGATGAGAAGGGGTCAAAGCTCAGTGTTAATGTCCAACCCCCCAAAAAAACCCCACTAACTTCAGCAGCACGCAGAGGAGCTCATCCCATCCTGACTCAGATGGCAGGCTGCCACCTCCTGAATCATTCACACCACTTCCTGCAGCTCTTAGGTGGTCCTCGGAGGTGTCCCATGCAATACATTGCTAAATTTAGGACGATCCACTGTTTTCACAGTATTGCTGCAAACAGATTCTTTTTGTCTGGGACTGCTGAAAAAAAATCAGTCGATTGCAAGAGACATTACTGGGTCAAATCTGTCAGAAAAAAAAAAAAAAAAGAAAAAATTAGCAGAGTTGAATTTCCCTGGTTTATTTTGGTCTTTGAAACCATTTTTAAAAAGGTTCCCCGGAGTGTTTGCAAGGCAAACATTGCAACACTCTGTCAGCTCCCAAGGACCCCCCAAGGAGGCAATTCACTTCCAAAAAAACCCAAAAGCCACCGGATTGCCCACAAACACACAAAAGAGCTTTCGCTGCTATTTTTAGCCATTCTCAGAGCAAGCAGAGCACTCAAGCCCTCACAGCAAACCCCATCTCACCCAGAAACGAGCCCTTATCTCTACCCGGGCTGGAACATACGAATCTACCTCCGAACCCACCACCCGCTCCACCCTCGGTCCGGCTCGGCCCCGCTCCCCGCCCCGCCCCG